>KB673035.1:0-164010 GCA_000349145.1 Anopheles dirus
TTCATGTATATATTTTTATATATTGGAGAAAAAGATAGATAAAAAGAGAAGAAAAGAGAGAAAGAGAAGGAGAGAGAAAAAACAATGGTACACAACATTAATTAAAAACAAACGAACACACCAACATCAGAAACGAGACGAACTGTTTTTTTTTTTCAAATACGAAATATACACGCGGGTAGATTCGTTTCTTAATTTTGACCATAGTTTTTGTTTTTCATATTTTTTTTCTTTTTTTTGCTTTGTTTTGCTTGTTCTCGGGGCATATGAGGAGGAAGGCTTCACAGTAGTACTGATTATAAGCGGTTAAGAAAGTGCTACACGAGCAGTTCCCGGGCAAAAGCCAGGAAGCTTGAGTTTTGTGTAAAATTTGCCGAAATCCCAACAAATCTTCTTCTAAGCTCTCTCGTTAAGAACATTTTTGGATAATCTTTATAGATTCTAAGTGGAAAGATTCGCTCTGAACAGAGTATTCCTGAGCATTTGTAAACAACGCTAACAATTTTGCATGCAAATCGCATTTTGCTGTAGTTCGAGTGAAGATAATCTTAGTGAAAATTATCAATTATGTACAAAAGGTCCCCCTTATTAACCTCAGATTTACCCATAATCAAGACTGTGCATAGTTACAATAATGTTCCCTTCACAAGGTCCCAGCTAGAAACGGTGCAGAATGTAATGTACAATACACATCTCCCAAAACCGCTCCCCGAACGGAGAAAAACTTTGAAAATCTCAACCAAGATCAATACAACCGGGATAATACAAATTTCCATTAGTGTGTAGTCAGGCAAGCACCTCTTTTTTACAAACCGAACTGCTACGGTGGAGGAATAATAGCGCGGGGAAGTGTAAACAATGCAAAGTCTATAGTTTTACAATTAAGTACAAAACAAGGGACCTAAGGATTCGCCTCAGCCTCAAAATCCAGCTCCTGAGGTGTGTGCATTTGAAGCACCTTCTTTTCACCTGACATTTTAAGAAGCGCATCAGGGAGTTGGACACCGATATCTGCTAGAAGATCCAAAGTAAATAGATCGAACTGTAACCGAGGGTAAAACGAGCACGGAACACAGATATCCTCCGCTCGGTGTGGCATATCGGTGGGCGGACATGGGCAAACAACAATCGCGAGGGGAGCAGAGGAAGCGAAAAACACATCACGCGGGTGAACACACACGCTCTCACCTGACATGGTTGGTTAAATGCTCTTTGCGAGTAAATTTTTTGTCGCAGTAGGTACACTGATAAGGAGTTTCGCCGGTGTGCAACCTGTTGGAGGAAGGTGTTGATGATAGCGAGAGCAGCAGGAACAGGTGGTGGTAGGAGTTCGTGGAACGGACCGGAAGGTGGGGAAGAAATGTATCATTAGTTTCAATCCATTAGACGCGACGCATTACAAAGATTGATTGGATAATCATCTCCAGAGGGAGAGCAACTTTCCAGATACGTTAGACTGAAGAAAATTCGTACCAAACCAAACGAGATGTTGTGGTCGAGATAAGACAGTCGTCGCCTGCTAACTTTGTGATGATTAAAGTTCATCGAAAAGTGTAAAACACTAATCCACAGTATCGAAAAAGCCTTTGCATTAGCACGCAAAGGCTTTTTCGATTCACTTTCCTCACAAGTTCCATGAGTCGCGTGACAAACTAGGCAAAAGACTCGAACACCTTTCTCGACTGCAACAACAAGCGGAAGAAGAAGCAGGAACTCGAAGAAGAAAGAAAAAGTGGGAAAGACACGGTGGATGCACACACTTCGGACCACTGAAGGACAACACTACACCACCGGAACACTCATAGAAAAGTATCGCACTCGATCGCACTCGAAAGAAGCAAAAACAAGAAAACCAGCACACCTCCTCTCTCGTTTGTATTGCGCTTTGGATCATACGCTGGTTTGGGAGGAAATTGTATCCCTGCAGGAACCTGACTTGGTCCACTCAAGTCGACCAATATCGAGGAATAAATAGATACCGCGAAGCGTGCCGTACTATCAGATCCGAACCCATAGAGTGCTTGCTAAAGGCACTGGCACTATGTTCGATCCACGGTACGGCGTGGGTTCATCTCGGAAAAACCGAAGAATTACCTCACGCACTAGGTTAATCCGACACATTTCAAACGTTTGCTTTAGTTTTGCTCGTTGAGATGCCCCCACTAGACATTAGACTTCAAAAAACATCCCTCTCCAGCGGGATCCAGGACACAATTTTCACCCCCGAACCAGCATATTACTGTTGCAGCACCTGATGCACTGAGCATGTTTGAAAGACTCATTTCTTTTGTTGCTGTTTTATGTTTTTATATCTTTTACCAGGGGATCCTGCATATGCCCACTCTTTTCGTTGTAGAGGCTCTATTACCAAACATTGTTACAAGTCGTATAATTAACACGACAGTGATAAAACCTTATAGTTGCAGATTGGACAAATCCATATGCTCATGTAGTATTGCAAATGAGAAACTTTTGAAACCAAACATAAAATGTACAATAAGAAGCCGAATCCAGCCCATGTTTGTTCCCTACATTTCTCGTCACAACAACAAAATCTTGTTTTCAAAAGCAAACAAAACAAATCCTCTTTCTTACTATACTCCTTGCAGCAGTAGCAGCACTAGCAGCAGCAAACAAACAGAGATGGAGCCATTCGTTTTAAAGTTTTCCTTCCTGAGACGGAGGCTACGATCGTTCTACTACCTTTCGATCGAGTGATCTCCCCTGTTTTCCTTTATTCTTCAAATGTCTGTGCCCTACAAAACCTCCTTCGCTCGAAGCTTTGGCCGATATTTTCTTCTGTTCAGAACGAAAATACGGTTCCACACGTGGCCTGCCTGCCGGAGCCTCCTCCCAGATATTGGTCTGGACATTTTTTCTCGGCGCTTTCGCGACCAGCTCAGTCGCAGAAAGCATGACCCAGACATGCACAAACACACATCCGGGGAGGAGGAACCAGAGCCCAGAGACAGAAAAAGAGACCAAGAACAATATGTGTTTTTTTCATCTTCTTCTTTTCGTGTGATGTGTGTAAGACAGACGGAAGGGAGAGAGATAAAATGAAAGCGATCGCTCACCTGACGTGGTTCGTTAAATGTTCTTTGCGAGTGAACTTCTTCTGGCAATAAGAACATTGAAAAGGAGTCTCGCCGGTATGCAACCTGTCAAAGAAGGGAGAGCGGGATTTGTATGATTAGTGTCCAGCCAAGGATCCACACACTTTTTCGCTTCTTCCTTTCTAGCCATCAAGGAGAGCAGAAAAGGCATGAATTATGAAGCATTCAGTCCTCATTAGAGAGAGCGAGCATCAAATGCATTGCTTGTGCTACATATATTAGGCGGGCGCTATGATTTTTTTATATTGTAAAATAAAAAAGCGCAATCCCGTCTTCTTGAAAATATGAAAGACTCAGTCTGTGTAATCGGCCACTGCACAGTGGCGTATGGAGTATGGCGGATAACAAGGGAAGTGATCATTAACTCCGATTAGTAATCTTAATTCGTTTGAAAGATTCATAGCCAGAATTTCTGCTGCCTGCTCGTCTTTTACGAACAAATCGTTCGACTATAATGGTCTATATCTCCTAAAAGCTGAGCTAAAAACCAGCAGCAGTACTCTCGATGAAGGAGACTCACACATAACCCCGAGCATTTTTTTAACAATGAAATCGCTGTTCGATCATATTTTCAAGGACGCGTTTGCCTTTTTTCTCTCTGTTTCTCGTTCTGGTTATGTTTTGCAAGAGAAAAGAGATTGTAAATTGATAAACGTAAGAAAAGGAAACACAAATCGTAATGGCAATCGTAATATGCGACGCGCCATCACGCTCTTTGTTCGAGAGCGATCGCTCACCTGACGTGGTACGTTAAATGTTCTTTGCGAGTGAACTTCTTCTGGCAATAAGAACACTGAAAAGGTGTCTCGCCCGTGTGCAACCTGTCGGAAGAAGGGAGATCAGGATGGTTTTCATTAGTTAACACCGCACACACGCCAGTTTGCTTCTCTACGGCGTTCTCTATGAATTGCATTTAGGAAATTGGGTGGGGAATATGTGGAAACATGAGGAAACTGATTGGATTGGGGGATAAGATGGGTATGCAAAGAAATGCAGGGGACATCACAAATGGGAGCAAGGACAAACACAGACGCCCCCCGTCAGGGAACACAACCAAAAATTGAACAGGATGGAGTAAAGTTCGATTGCGAAGACTCCGTTCGTTTAAACAGAGTTAATGCAATCGTCTCCGTAAAATATGAAAGCATTCAAACACACACTCACACACCACAGCAAGGATAATATTTCCAACGAGTTTCAAACAAACCGAACCACCGCCTGCTAGCAACGCGAGGGAGAAAGGATACTATGTATACTGGTAGGGATCGATAGATTGTGATGCATCAAAATAAGGTTCTATTCGATTCGATTGAGTTCATCCCTAAAAGCCATTGTGCGTGCGTAGCCGATCGTTTTCTGAAACGTTCGTCTCCTCCTTTTCTGCTGCGAATGCGCCATTCATATTTCTCCACATCAATGTCACGCAATGGACGCAACTTCCTGTAGCAACATTCAACAGGGGCTTTTCCACCGGACTTTGGGGACAGTAATGAGGGTTTTTTGGAGCACATTTACGGAAGGGATTGGGGGCTAGGCTAGGATTGCAATTTGGCGTGGTAAGAGAACTGCGTGAGTACTTGAGCGATTGCTCACCTGACGTGGTTCGTTAAATGTTCTTTCCGAGTGAACTTTTTCTGACAGTAAGAACATTGGAAAGGAGTTTCGCCGGTGTGCAACCTGTCGGAAGAAGAATGGAGAAGAGCGGTATGGGTATGGATTAGTGAACCGAACTAAACGCGCACGCACACACACAGACAGGGACAAAGCAATGGGCACGACGGAGCGAAATAATGGTGGAGGAGGACACAGGTCAACAACCAGCGCAAAGCCCGAGGGAACATGGTGGAGAACTTTTCGATACCACAGATAATTGAAGTCATTAACCGTATGGAGTATCGTCCCAGTAAGAGTATCATATACGACGCTGGACATTGTAACAAGAACATGAAATACCAATCCAATTAATGTTCACACTAATGTGCTTTCAAAGATTTCAAAATCGCTACGAAGAATATATATAGGATAGTAAACCCCCAGAAAAGTTCCCCAACAAATCCTGTTCCATTCCCGCCTGTGTACACGAACGATGATGTCTATGTTGTGTGCTGAAAATGAAATGTTTTGATTAGGACATTTTTGTAAATCTAATCTTTCGGCAATCTGGATCTGGTTCCCACTGAGTCCCCTGGTACGCTGGAAAAAGAATACGCTAAACACTGTTTCCGAGGAAAATACGGCATACACCGCCGATTTCGGGCGGAATAAATGATCGTAGCGACACTCCAGATAGCAAGTTTTGTCCAACACACGACACAGTTTCGCGCTCACCTCGTATGATTGGTCAAATGCTCTTTGCGTGTGAACTTCTTCTCGCAGTAAGTGCACTGAAACGGCGTTTCACCGGTGTGCAATCTGCGTGCAAGTTGATTGTAAAGGTAAAGTTGATTTTTTGTTTTCGTTTCGTTGTGCGCCGTACGGAGCGTGGCCGTGGTAGGTAGCAGGTTTGAACAAAGTTGTGTTTAGGATATTTATGTTTTTTTTTGTATCAGTGGCGGCAGCACCAACAACAGCAAACGTCGGAAGGGATAAAGAGAAGAAAGAAAACAACAAAATGCAACTATTAGAAACTGTCCGTTGTCCTTTGACAGATGGTGAAAGTGAAACATGACGGAAGAGCGGACAAGAATTCTTCGAATCGAACGCACTTCGGAGCAAACTAGCGTGCATGAATTGTATTCCAAACATGATCGTTCACGTGTTGAAACTATTAAAACTTCAATGCTTTGAAATCCACATCACCACCACCTCACCCTCGTTTCTCATATGTCGCACCCTTGCCAAGGAGCCTAAGCTTCTGCAAGTAATGCTTTCCGAAAAGCAAGCGTGCGAGTTCGTAGCGGAAGGGAAAATTTGGATACAGAAAATTTAAGCCGAAACAAACGAACTCGCATCAATATGTCAGGGCGTTTCGCGGAGACATATACTCCGCCGGAAACGAAAAGAAAACATGAACGGGGGGTGTGTGGTGGAGATCCTCTCTGTTGCATAGGCACGCACGCACACGAAACAGAGTTCATGCGAATGGAAGCACGGTTTCCATCATTAAGAGCAAGAAGAAGGAAGCGAATTCTCTCACCTGACATGATTGGTAAGGTGTTCTTTTCTCGTAAACTTCTTCCCGCAGTATGTGCACTGGTAGGGTGTTTCGCCTGTGTGCAATCTGTTCGAGGAAGATACAAAGAGAGAGAGAGAGAGGAAGAGAGAGAGAGAAACAGCGTGAATCAATCAAAGATATCCTTGGATATTTGTTTTCTGTGTGGTTTCGAGGGGCTGGGTGCAAAAATTGCAAATTACTGCCACATATCGATCGATCGGGAGCAAGAAAAAAACAACACAACACACAACCACGAGAAGAGGGAAGAAACCAACAAGTACAACTCCCTGCATCGTAGGATGCTGGTATGTTAAAAAAAAGATTCACTTTCATTTCGTACAGTATTGCTTTCGTTAAATTGAACGTGTTTGCGCAGTTTGGTATGTATATGAAGGGCTTACGCTTACGCTTATTCGCTTCCGTACAACAGAGAGGTGTTCTTTTCCCAAGGTTAACCTTTCGAGGGATTCGATTTCGTGGATGCATTGTAACACAGCAATGGAGAGGACTACTGATTCAGCCACCTCGGTGACCGCCGCTACCGAAATGTTGCTGCTCGCACAAAATGACACGTACTTTAGTCGGATTGTAAAGCGCCTACTACGCCGTCGCCACCACCGTCAGCCTGCTGTCAGGCGTAGCCAAAGATACGGGAGAAGGAAACGCACTATTGCACCGCTGCAAGCAACGGTTAGGGATCTGAGACGCTGGCAACACTGCACGCAGCGGCTAGTCTTTCGTCCATTTCCTCCGCTAGCGATGGTTCTCGGCAGGAAGCCTTATCCACCGCAGATGTACGGCTAGAGGATGGAGAATTCGGCTGCTGGACACAACCTTCACAGAACATGCAAAAGAGAACTCGAGGAGGAGAAAACAGCGACAGTGACAGAAGGTTGTAGGTTGCTTCGATCGTACCAAACTTAATACGGTGGAATATTAGCAAAGCGTTCCAATGTGGAGACATTGGCAAGTTAGCACAGTTCATTCAAATACATTTCCGAGATTCACGATTTCAACCAGGACATTTGGCACTGATGAGCTGGAGATGCTTCCCTGAGGGGCAAATGATTCGTTGCAACAAAACACGACCGAGACAGACGAGAAGAAAGGGCGCGTTTGGGTGTATTTTTTTCGGTTTAAGTGCATACGGGGGTTGTTCGGTTGTTTGTTAACTTTGCTCATCCGATGCTAGAATAGCATTATCAACCAAATAGAGAGCGAGAGAGAGATTGAGCAAGATAGATTTGGCGGGAGCGGAAATGTGGGTGATTTGAGTACAGGGTGTGGACGGGGGGTGGAAGAACTCGCATAAGGAAGCAAAACATATCATGTTTGTCTTGAGATTTTTGATTTTTTTTTGTTGCTCTTTGATTTTGAGCTTCGAAAGGGGAGGGATCGAAAGCAAACGGGGCAAGCAACACTCACCTGACATGGTTCGTAAGATGTTCCTTCCGGGTGAACGTTTTACCGCAGTACGGACATCGGTAAGGCGATTCACCGGTGTGCTGGCGAACGTGGTTAGTCAGGTGTTCCTTGCGGGTGAAGCTCTTCGCGCAGTAGCTACACTTGAACGGAGATTCGCCCGTATGCTGACGGATGTGGTTTACTGCTTTTATTTCAAGAGGTAGAGAAACGGTGGCGAAATGGGGTTTCGGTTTTGGTGAGTACATTTTAGCCAGAAGCCAGGCCGACAGAGGGACATTGCGAGAAAAATGAAAGAGAGAGACGGAGAGAAAACACAATTAGAGAAATATGTCAACGGTGTAAGGGATTGGTAAACAGTCTACAAACACAAAAAAAAACCGAAAAAAAACTACTGATTCAGCGCAAAGCCAAGTACACAGAGATAATGTGCAAACCAACCTAGAGAAAAAACTACTCATAACCGTTACGTAAACTATTTACGCACAATTATGCAAACACAAAACGAAATTGCAATTGTTCAAATTCTAGTATTTTCACAAAAACCAGGATATCTTTGAGTTGTGATTCACGCTATTTCTTATTTTGTTATAGATTATTAGTCAAATCGTTAAACTAGTATGTTTCCGGAACGTACACTGCTGCGGAAAGAACATTCCATCAGTAAACTGGTTAGGTTTCTTTTGAGAAAATAAGTTAATATAGTAAAACTTAGCAGAGAATGTACGTTCCGAGAGCGTACGAGTAGACAAATTTGAGGATTGACGAAATTTTGATTTTATATGCTCGTCTTGCTTTGACTCTACCTTTATGCAAAGGCAGAAACTAGCTGATGCTTCACTTATAGCTATATGTATAATTCATCTCTAGTCAAAGGTATTAATATTATATTATAATAAATGCATGGTAATGATATGGTTATATGAATAAGTATCACTCCTTGTATCCTCCCCTTTGGGAATTCCATTTACATTCGTTTCTTTTAATCAAAATGCTAATAATGACTTACACTAATACACTAATTTCTGAGTTATAAATTATAAAATGGTTAAATATTATTTAACCAACTAATTTATATATGCATTACGTTAAAAAGAGAATATAAATGATTCAAATAATGATTCAATCGACTGAAAACTATAATTAGAGAGTGCAAACACCAAACTACGAAAATTGCACAAAACTTCTACTTAGTAGTAAATACAGTAACATGACATGAGGGCGGGCATCATGGGACATGTTTTCTTTGGTGACTCACATTTACCATTGCTATGCGCACTGGTCGTAGCGGTGTTGGTGGAGGACGATGGCACTAGGCTAGCGGACGGGCCCGTTAGCATGTCTGAGGGCAGCTTCCCGAATACCTCGTGATACGAGAGAAACTGGCTGAGATCCTCGATGTTCACCTTCAGCATTTCGACGTTGTTCGGCGGTTTGCTCGGATCGTGGTGCTCCGGCATGTTGATCTTAACCAGCGACCCATCCGGGCCGCGCACGTCCATCAAGTGCGCCGGTATCGGCGGCACCTTGAACTCCGGCTTCACGATCGGTAACGGTTGCGGCGGAGGCGGGTGAGCGGATTGCGGGGGGCCCTGGGTGGGCGGTGGTGGCGGGTGATGTCCACCGCTACCACTGTGAGCCGGGTGCACCTGCGAAGGGGGTGAGGTAGAGAAGAAAAGCAGATGGTGATTGGGATATTCCTCCATTGGTGGCATTACAATGCCTTCTGTGCGTGTGTGGTGACAACTTACCTGCATGTTGCCTAAATACTGTAATTTTGTATGATCCGTAAGGACTCCAGACCCGTGGAGTTGCTGGAGAAAAGGGTTGGAACAAAACATACACGGGAGTTAGCAATCATTACGCGGCAGCTTAGTTATAAAGATGGCTTTTCAGTTGCTATTAAGGAATTATTCAGCAGCATAAACTACAGACAGAGTTTATTCAAGTGCTTATAATGCTTAATGCAGGTTGCGTAAGTTTGATCGTAAATATATGATATCTGCGGTAAAGTATGCAATGCACACTACAAAGCATGCAAAAGCATCATTTGCGCATTATTAACGATTTGTGTCTTTTTTTAAGATCGAAAAATGTGACGCCTAAACCTACGCAATCCGGCGATCAAGACGCTGAATAACAACTGGACCACAATAGCCACTCTCATTCCGCTGTTTCAGCGAGGATCCTTCACCAGCAGACGGATGCGATCGGAACGCTTACCTGAAGGTGTGACCCCGGGGGTGGTGGGAGATGGCCTGTGCTGCCCCTACTGCTATGGGTAGCAGCAGGGCCAGACAGGTTGGTGAGGTGTGACGACCCTGTGCACAGGAAAGAAGAGGCAAGTTGAGTAAAAACAGTCCAACACCTTCCTGCGCAACGCTCTCTCACTCACCTATTGTGGAAGGAATGATGGCGCCTTTTAAGTTCCAACACCTGCTGGTGTCGGAACTGCCGCGCCAAACGGAAAAAGGTCACGGGTAGCTACCCGGAAAAATGGGAGAGGCCCGGCGCTGCCGGTCCTACTCGAAGGGAGGAGGAAAGGATGTTAAAAACTGGGAACGCTTTCCAGGCAGTTCAGCCTCGCAGATCCGGGCTGGCTGCTCCGTTGCTGTACCGCCAACGACTTCTGCTGCCGTACGTTTGATCTCGTGTCTAACACGATATTATACACGAGTTGCGGAGGTTAGAACCTGCAGCACTCACACACACACACGCACATTAACAACTTTTCACTGCCGGTGGGGGTGGTGGTTCTTTCTCACTATAACACCGTGGAGAGATCATCTGGAAATAGCAAAGCAAATGGAAACGTTAGTGGGTTAAACATAACTCTTTCCTGTGTGTGCTCCAAACACAACAACTTACCTGGTTTAAAATATATGTTTTAATAAAACTAAATCACATCAATCGAATCTACGATTGAATGCATCGCCGACCGTTGCTGATGCAAGGGCAACTACAAATTGCTGCCTGTTTTCTGCTAAAAACTCCCGTTTCCAAAATGGCTCGAAACACTTTGAGTGCTTTCATTGGTGTACTACTACTGGTATGCTCCTGTGCGTGCTGTTTATGGACACGCCAATGGGGGTTGATTAGATCAAAAGTAAAACTGTGAACGAGAGTAGAGAAAAAAGGAAAAAAAAACGTTAGTTATTGTTGTGGAGATAGCGAGACTTTTCTAACATCTTGCTTAAACTCAACAGCTGCTGAATAGATTTGTATTATCTTTTATGATTAAAACTTCCTGCCCACGAAGATAAAAAAGAAATAATATGTTTGATTACGTTATCAAAAAAGCTGTGAAAATCACGAACAACTTTTTAAATAGGTTTTTGATAAAACTTGTTTTAGATGCGCTACCCGCCAATAGATGGCGCCACCGGATCGAACATTGATATGATTCATTTAACCCATGGTCACTATGTTTATTCTGGTGAAGTATGTTTGACCACTATTTTAACCAATTTTCCCATCAATTTAAGTTTAATTCAATTTTGCTAAATTTGTTCAATTATGATGCATTGATATTGGCATGTTGGCATCTTGATCTTAAGCATTGGCCATACATTGAGTATAAGATGCTTTATAATCACAAGAAAACGATAAAGAAACTCTCTTAAAAAATGACATCTTACATGTTTATTTAAGCCATAGACTATTAAGCCATAAAGCCATTAAGACCATTAAGTCTAAGCCATAGGATTATTTCGGCAACACTATCTTCCACCGAAAACACGTTATTAGTTCTATAATTTATTTGTGGCTTTGTCCTTAGTAGAATAACAATAAAAAGAGAATTTTCGAAATATTCGAATATTCGAATATTCGAAACCCGAACCTCTTAACCTGACCAAATTTCTTCCAACAAAAAAAAAGCAAAACAAAAAAAACAAGCTACATTTTGGCGCCAATTTTTAACCACCCCGATCAGCGCGGGAGGGAAAGCGCAAAACACCGCTAGGCGCATTACCATTTACCGGCTTCTTCTCGGTGGGCCCCAGCCAAATAAAGCGTGGTGGACGACCACCTCCCCCGTATCATTATGAGAGACGTCCGGTAAGGTGTGGTGGGTTGTTCCTCTCCCATTCCCCCCGCCACACCCAGATTCGCCGGTTCGCCGTCATGTCGCCGCGTTAGCCACATAGAAGGGTGGTGGGTGGTATCTTTTCCGGAAGAAATCATCACCGCCGCGCGGTGCGCGCCAAAGTTCGCGCGCCTTTCGGAGCACACTATCTCCCGCCGCTGTGGCGATACAGCGGCGCACACCGCACACATACACACGCGCCATAATGCAAGCAAAGAAAGAGAGACAAACAGGTAGGAAGAAAACCACCACCCTCTCCACCGCGGTATGGAAAACGCAAAACGCCGGTCCCACAAAGTCATCCCTTGCCGCACAAGGAATTGAGACAGGCAGGCAGGAGAGGTTCGTCGCTTGCGTCCAACTACGCCTGAAACGCAACCCCATCCCACCTGGCGCGGAAGCGAGAGAAAAAGCGATGCTTCTTGCTTCAAAAAAGGGCATCGCCGGGGGAGTTGGGTGAACCGGCGAACTTACGTGCCACCGGTGGGTGTGGGGAGCCACCTGCGGGGCAGAGAAAACACAACAACAAAAACCACGCGGCGCACCACGGGGAGAGAAGATTATTATTGCGGTTGGCCGCCGCCGAGCGCGCGCGAGACAACATTTCGCGCGCGCCAAACCGCCGCCACCGCGAACAGCAGCCCACGCACTCACACACACACACATACGCAACCAGCAGCGGGTGAAGCGAACAGCACACAAACACATCGATGGGCGAGAGACCACCATCGTCGTCGCCTTCTTTGCCGCGATCTGTTTCAAATCGCGCGCGCGGAGAGAGAGCATGCGCGCCGCCCATCATCTTCTCTCTCGTTCTCTTTCGTAGCCCCACCAGCAGCATGCCCCCCTTCTTTCTTCCACTCCACTCTCTTCAGCTCACAAGCTAGAAAACACTGAAGGCAATGAAACGCCTGCGCATAAATTCATCAAAATCGCTTGGATAAAGGGGGAGCGCGCACAGACATAGGACGCTAGAAGGTTTGGGAGCTCTTCTAGTTTGCTTTATTTAAGCTATTTCGCCTTCCTTTGCTCCTGGTGGTGCATTGTTTCGCGCTCATCGCTCATTGCTTCCCGCACTGGCCAAACTGGCCTGTATTGTTGTGGCTTCGAAAGCGCGGTTCTATACGGCGGCATTATTTTCTAAGCTAGCCGCCACAGCGAAACACGTGCTCGCGAGCTCCTGGACGACAGGGCAGCCATCACACGGGCCAGGAAAAATTGGTGATGTGCAGGCACGACACGGCTCGCGGCGCTGTTGCACATCCACACGCCGTTTTCCTCCAGACAAGTGTGTCTGGAGGAAACAGGCATATTGAGCGGCGCAGCGCCAGCGTAACCATATGTGTTTTATTTGCCTTTGACACCGGGGGAGCAACAGACTGCGGCTAAGCGCCATATACAATGGCGCACTACTACTTGCGGGAGGGAGAGCTTAGCAAAAAATCAACAGATGGTGTGTGCATTCGCGAACGAGATTGTCTCCATTTTAAAAACATTCATTCAGGAGATGACATCACACGGACGATTGGCGCACCGAGACACTTAAAAACAAATAGCTTCAAATAACCGGTATGTTAAAATTGATTTCATCGTATTTTCTGTATGATTTGAGCGCATTTCTCCATGTTTGCCATGGAGTAATACAATAAATAGTATAATATTTATGGTTTTACTAAATACAAACTTTGAAAAAGGTTTAAAATATCAAAACTCGTGGTTAACATCGTGTTCTAATTGCATTACCCGTCAAGAGATGGCGCCACTCAAACATCTCGATTAGACATTATGTATCTATCTGTTGTCTATTTTGATAATTTTATTTGTTTTGTATACAACATATTCAAATTTATACTAGAGTTTCTATATTTTCAGTGGATAATGTTTCATGGATAGGGCCTAGTTTATGATAAAAAAGTTAAGCTTTGATTTCACTTTCATCATTTAAATAGAAGGAAAAACCTAATTGATCAAAGCTTAAAACATTTTTTTAAATTCCCTATTGTTTTTCTTGAAATGCCAACATTAGTTTTCCGTGCTTATTTATTTATCGAAAAAGCTTAGAAGAAAACTTTGAAAACTTCAACGACTTCTTTACCCGCGGCGTTTAGCCTTAATTTGTACGCAACACAAAAACAGCATAACATGCATCTGATGATCCCACACACACAGTAGACAAAAAAAACCGCGAAAAATTAATAATTGGTTATCATCCGTTTCGATCGACCGAGAGAAACTTCACCACAGTAGAGACAATCCTCACGTGTGCGTGTGCTTCTCCCGCCTATGATATGGGAGAAGAACAGAAAGAAACAGATCACATACCGAATAAAATGATTCAACCACGAAAGAAAAAGATGAGTAAGAAGACATTTCATTTTCTACCCACCACCACCATTCCTTCCAATCAAGATGTTACCATGGGATACCGTCGGAGGCGGCGACGGAGGCGGAAAGTCATGAAAAACCGCTTTGCAATTTCATTTCAATTACCGATTCCGCGCACCAACCGAACGAAACACACACGCGAAACGACGACGCGACGAGTTGCATGCATCGCACCACCGTCCACCGTCCTTCTTCCTGTTCAATTCGCAATCAACGACAGAAGAAGCTAAGAAAAGGACGAAAAAGAGAGCGTCGGGAAGATGCGCGCGCGAAAATTCGTCCGATCGAAAAATGCCGCGAAATGAAACTTACTTACTCTTACCCCGCCACCACGCTTTGGAAAACCGAGTTGCAAGGCAAGAAAGGGAAAATGGGACGGGGGAGTGGAGCATCTCCAATAAAATCGTGTGTTAAGCCGACTGCAGACGTTGTGGGGAGAGAGGCGAGGTATAGATTTTTTAATTTCCTGCCCACTCATCCCCCTATTCCACATCCCACCACAGCTCCACAAGCACACACACATACATACGAACAAAAGACCAACAAGAGGGAAAAAACAGCGACGAACCCGAAGAAGAACGAACGACGGGGGGTTGTTGGTTTCGATTTTTCTCTCTTTTCAAACACACCACGCTCGCTCTCTTTCACGCTTCCACGGCACACACTCTTACACAGCGGGAGATAAATGGGTAAAATAAAGGCAGGCGAGCGTCTCTGCCGCCGCCGCCGCCGCTTAATCTCCGCTTGCTTCGCGCTCGGCTTGAAAGAACCAGTAATTCATCACAGCGGGGAGCTTGAAAATACAAAAAGGCCCCACCCCCCAGCAGGGGGTGCGTGGCGTGGCGTGCGTGCGCGCGCGCGTCTCCTCCCCGTGTGTGCGCTCGCCATTGTGTGAAAGAGACGGAGCAACGCAGGAAAGGAAAAGAGAGACAATCAACGCTTTGTCGTCGTCGTCGTCGTCATCGTGTGTCGCTGGAAGGTACATGATTACATGGAACATAAAGAAGCACGGAGGGAAGGAGGGAGTGGGAGGAAGAAGACTACCCCCCCCCCCGCCTGACTTCTTCTTTCCAGTGCTTCCCCCCACAGCACATAAAATACATTACAGAGCACGATTTTATTTCGATTCGGTGTGCTTCTTCTGCCGCGCCGCTTCTGTCTCGCTCACTCTCACGGACGCGTTTCACGCTCCAAAGGACATGCCGCTCCCTCTCTTTTTCTTTGCTTCTATCCTCCGCGTCGTTGCCCGCAAACCAATACCATATTCCCCAGCATCAGGGTAATGGAACAGGGCACATATATTTTATGAACGAGACGTATTGTTCTTGCGAAACTTTATTGTTCCATTGTTTTTCAATGCTTCCCTCCTCCCGCTTCGCCCCATCTAGCAAATCACACAAACACACACACAAGTGCAATCGCTCTAACACACAGAGCTGTTATTTATTGCGCTACAGCTGTGTTGGGGATTGTTTTAGTCCTGGAAGCGCGCGCGTTTGATGAGACACCGACGTATGCCCATCAATTGATTGATTTTGCAGAACGACGGCTGCTTTAGCGTTCCTACACACAAGCCCAGCGTGGGAAGCACTGAGAGTATAGCAGGAAGATGCCCACATTACATCACACGATATAGCATATCGGAAGAAAGACAGCGAAATAGTACCACAAAACGCAATCGAAAGAAAACACTTTCGTTCGAAAATACACCGAATGATAAAGACATAAACAACGGTTTTACTTTCTTTCGGCGAGAACAAATCTCAACACTGGCTCTTCCTCACGAAGGGAAAGTAATGATTCTCCCAGCGCATTTCAAAAGTGCTGAATCGCTGAAAACACACACACTGTACTTTCAGCGAAAGAAACAAAAACATCAAAACAAAACAAAACAAAGCGCAAGATGCCGGCACGTCAAACGCCTCCAACAATGTCGGGGGGAAGTGATGCAGGAGGCGCGGATCCATAGCTCCACAATGCACAACACAATCAAGCGCAGCTTAAGCCGGGGAGCAGCAACCTTCTCCGGCCGCGCGCTTCCAAAAACTCATCCCATCCTACTCGTTCTTCGCTCATTCGGTTTCTGTTTATACACACAGCAGCAACAAAGTATGCTGTGTGCGCCCGCTCGTTCTCTCGCTCGTCCGTCGGCAAAGACATTATTCCACACCACACCCCTTAATCGTCGACGTCTTGTGACTTTGTGGCGCGTCTCTTTATTCCCCACACAGCCTCGGGTGCGCTGATGCTGCTGTGGTGGAGTAATAAAAACTCGCGCGCGCAGCAACATAGAAATATAAATCCATCCTTCCGAAACAGAAAGAAAGAAAACCGGCCGCGACTCCACGCATATGTGGCGTGGTGTTGTGTGCGCGAGTTCTCTCCACATCTTTTTATTCTCCACCCTCGCTGACGACGCTTTTTAGAAAATATTTTCGTTTGTACATTTACGACGGTCGGTTATGATGCATATGGCTGAATAGGGGGCTGAGCTTGGTGTCATAATGCTGCATGAGACGATTAGCTCTGCCTTATAGAGAACGAGAAAACACACAGAAGAATCGTCATATCCGCTGCTTTTAATGATTTGTTTACATTTTCGGTTGACTGGAACTCATCAATATTTTACTGGAAAGGCAGAGCCTCATTTAAACTGAATGTTCTTGAAAGATGGATAGAAATATCTCCAACGATATTGTTTTCAATCATCGCAATTTATTGAAATCATGTAAAGTATGTTTGTAGTTGTTAAGAATGCAAGTGAGTCTTCATTCTGTACGCGTATGTAGTCGAAATTGACTCTTTTTCAATACAGAAAATGACATACTGCACAAATAGAATCTTGCTTCTAAGACATAGAATAGTTATGGCATAAATGTTATGGCATTATAAAAGAGTAAAAATACAAACGAAAATAAAGCGATAGCCAGAAGAAAGCACAGATGTTACAATGAACATTTCAGGATTTCGAAATCAATCACAGCATCGTTGTTTCCAACGTAGTCTACCGAACGTTATCACTTTGTCTGAGAGCAGCTTCAAAACCGGAAAACTTAAATAATCTATCAAATATCTTTCGAGAACAAGAAGTTCTCCATATTGCCGCCAAAAACTCCACCCTAATCAAGTGTTGGGTCGGCATAACGAGGAGCAACTGACACACAGCAGAGAGGGCACCACAAATTGTGAAGCCCCCCACAAAAAAAACCGCGAAAAACCGTCCGACGGAGTGTCGCGCTTTTTTTCATTAGCCAGCAGAAAAAAAACACAAAGTAAGCAGCGGCGCGTGTGACAGTGGTTAGGCGCGACGTATGTAGTAGAGACCGCGGCGGCGGCGTCCGCCATTTCGCTCGTGACTCCGCGATCGGGCAGCACCACCACACCACCACCACCAGTAGTGTGTGTGGTACGTAGCAGGCGGTGCCGGTGGCGGTTGCGTGCTCCTTCTCTCTCTCTCTCTCTCTCACACACACGCAGCGAGATGTACCTCGGACGGGGAGCAGCGCTCGTATGTCCGTCGCGCTTCACCGCGTTAATACAATTGGCAGTGACGGCGGCGGCTGCTAGTGGTGGTGGTGACCGCGGGGCGCGCCGAAGTGTCTTATGATCGCTGTGTGCGTGCGTGTCGCTGTAAGGCAGAACGAAACGGAACAAAAAAGACGGCGAATGGCTGCGTGAACGTTTTAGGCTGCGTACTGTGGCTGCGTACAAAGCAACAAAAATCGCTCGAAAAAAGGCATTTGTTATGATTTTTTTTGTGCACACATCACAGATATTTATTTTGCGAATAGCAAAAAAATCATTAAAAATGGTTTAAAAGATGTTTCCCAAACATCGAGTCAAAAATAATAAATAACATTTCCGGCTTATTTTAAGATCGTAGAGCACAATTCTAATGCTCTCAGCACGCAAAAAGCGCATCTTTCCGGCACTAAGCGCCACTCACTCACCGGGTGTTATTGTTTATGAGCTTCTTCTCGCTCTCACGTCTCACTCGTCGGTCACCACCGGGCGCGCGATTTGCTGCACTTTTTCCGACCAGATGCAATTTAGCGGGGCGCGTGTGTGGGTGGGATGAAAAAGATGACTTTCTTCGCGAGCGCAGTGCACTGCACCCCTCTCCTTACCAACGCACTCCACACTCTTAACACACTCTCACTTCACACTTGCGCAACACGGCACATGAGATGCGAGGCGCACACAATCAATGCACGTACACACACACACACACGCGGGGCACGGACTCAAAAATCTACCGGAGGAGAAGACAAAGTAGAAAAAATAAAGATGGATGCACTTTTATTCACACACTGCGTGCGCCTTTGCTGTTGCTGCAGCACCTTTCTTTTCTCACGTCTAAAGAAGCTCCACCTTCACTACCAACATACGCACACACACACGGACACGCCGTGCAAGCAACGGGGAAAACACATTCACAAAAATCGCTCTTTCGGGAGGAATTCACTGCACGGGAGGAGATGCACTTTCACTGGTCATTGGTAGGTGAAGAAGCTGAGAACGTGAAAAGAAGAGGTGTCAAACCTCTCTCTCTCTCTCGCTCTTTCTCCCAAAAACTTCTAAGAATGCACTTGCACACACCTTGCACCTTGGGAACTGGTCTTTTACTTAGTAAGGGTTCTCTTCCGCGCTCTGCAAAAAGGATAGAGAGAGAGAGATGCAACGCAAAACATAGAATTAGTGGAAATCGCTTCATCATTCACAGGTGAAATCTTTTTTTTCATAAAAAGTGCATTTTCGGTTCGATTCTTGCACTGATAATGATGCGGCTGCCGCAGCGATGCACCAACACCATGATGAGATCGAGAAATAGAGAGTGAGAAAGAGAAAGCTTGTGTGTGTGTGTCTGTATACATAAAAATGCGTTCTGTACGCAACCCACCCCTCTTCTCTTTGTACGATACACACTCGGTGCGCGGTGGTGTGGTGGTGGTGCACACAATGTTTATGTGTCTGTTTCGATAGCGCTCCTCCAATCCTCCTCGCCTACTACGGGTTCACAGTACACTTTAGAGCGATTCCAATAATCATGTTGGTTTGGTGACGACGATTAGCCCCGCAGCGGTGTTCGAGCAGTGCGTGTGTGTGTGTGTCTATGCGCCCGTAATGGTGGCGGTGGTAGTAGTGGTGGTGGTGGTGGTATGCTGACGCACACACCCTGTTCTCTTCTCTCACGCAGCGCGAACAGAGCACCGGGAAACGACCCCACCCCATTGCACTTGTATAAACGCAGCATACACACACGCGCTCGCATACACACACACACCCTTCCCTCTTGCCGTAATGGCCGTCCATCTGCGGGACAAAATTTCGATCGGAAAAGAATGCGTTTTTAGAATTTCCCATACAACGAGAAAACGGAAAACGAGGAGGAAAAAAAGCAGCCCTTCGAACTGGGTGTCAAACTGGCGCGATAACGAATTATGTTACACATTTTTAACGGTTGCAACCGTAGGTAGGAGTGTTTTTTCTGTAAGCACAACAGTAGGTGGATATCGACGGGGGTTGGCTGTGTAAAATTGTAAAATGCCAGCCAGTTGTGACAGATCTAATTCCGCCATTTTTAATTGCACCCACCCCCATACTAGCAATGAAATATGGAAAACGAAAAACTGCATTTTGGGTATGTCATTTGAATAAAATTAGAATCGCAGTCAACGTTGACAAAAACACAGCCAGGGTTGGCTAACCCTAGTGCACCAGGAAATTTGGTTAAAGTTTGTTTTTATTTGGGATAAAAAATAGTAAACCATCACCAAGAGTTGCATTTCCTGTGCAAAGCATATTACACAAAACGGCACGTAAATAATATGTTAAAAAGCTAGCGCGCACGAATCGGTCACAATAAAAATTGTATATTTAAAAAGCCTGCCTCGCAAGCACATTTAGCAGGCGCCCCCATGTACACTTTGCTGCTGGGCTGCTGGGTGAGAAAACAGGCAGAGCGAGAGAGGCAATATCACAGAGTGACAGATCTCTTACCCTGTCTGCGCGATGGTGCGCCTAAAGGTGGGTGGTGGTGGCGCGGTGTGTAAAATATAAATTCTAAATCTATTTTTAAACACACTTCCTCCGCTCAAATCCACGGCTCAATTGAACAAAAACGACTGCGAGTGAAAGAGATAGAAAGAGACATTCGCCAAGAGTGGCAGAGAGAGACGACGTGAGGAACAGCAGTGAGAGTGTGCAGGGGTATACCATAATTAGTTGAAAAATTAAAATCGATTTTTCGGGTGAAAATGTGTTCCTTAATAAAACTGTTGACATTCTATTCACAGAATGCATACACACGCGCGGAACAAGCATGGCAAAGCAGGCATTGCACGCCAGCGCCGCTTGCTATGCACCTAACTGGGAGGGCCCGCACCAGCGGCAACAAGAAGGGAGCTTTGTTTTTGATAGAAAACGCATTTTTCACAACCCCTATGGGAGAACAGAACACAACGCAAAGGGAGTGGAACGGAAGATTATGATAAATGTACCAGATACACACACACACACACATACAGCGCGTCACAACGCAATTACCTCACCCCTAGTTGAGCTGCACACCGCATCCCACACACAAACTCCGATCAAATGCAGTGGAGAGGAGCATTGCCTATTCTTGGTCGAAATAGAAAAAAGGAAAGGTGAAGCGAAAACGAAAAAAACACACACCGACGGCGGTATATTTAAACCGTTTAACATATTTAAAAAAAAAAACATCCTAGACTTTTGCCTCCTCTGCGGGCTCCTGTCCCCCGGGCGGCAAACGCACACACCGCACACAATCGAAAGTCAGCGCACCCCGCGCTCGTTCACCCACACAGAACAACAGCACCATCGAAAAAAGGGTAGGCAGGTAGCAAAAAGGCAAATGGCGGCGGCGGCGACGGGCACTCCTCACCCAACACACGAAATGCATAAACCGGAGCCGCCGTCGTCGCCGTCGTCGACGTCGCCGCAAGCGAAAGGAACCGCAGCAACAGAGCCACGAGCCCCTGATCTTTAACACACAGCGCGCACCACACACCAATCCACCGAGTAGGAGGGGCAGGAGGGAAGCGACCGGCGGGGTGCTGCTCTTCCCGCGATAGGTAAAAGTAGCAGAAAGCGGCAGCAGCAGCTCTAGCCTAAAGATATCGGTAGCGAGCAGGCACTAGCGCGGTACACCAACACCAACAACAATAGCAACAGCAGCAGCAGCAGCAATATCGCTGAACTCACAGAACACGAAAATCCTAGACGGCGGTGCGCGGCAGAGTGTGGTGAGAAACTGCTCTCTAGACCCGCGCCGCGATCGCTTCGAACCCGTGAGCAGCAGCGCCGGAGCAGCCGGAGCAGAGCAGCACCGTCGCGCACGACGACGAGAGGGTCGCCCGCGTTCGGAGAAACCGACGCCGAGCGGCGAGCGAGACGGCGCGCGTGCGACAGAGAGGGCGCGAGAGCACGCGCACCCCCGGGGTAAGCGATGGACAGTGTGCAAACGGAGGTTGGCTAAAAGTTGCCATTTTTCAGCCCCAGCAGCCTGTGCGGCAGGTGCATGCGGTGCACAAATTGGTTCCTTTGACAAGCATTTCCGAGAAAGAAAGCAAACGGTGTTAAATTCGCGGAACTCTACTGCGTGCGAACAATGTACTGTCGATCCCAAAGATTCTAGTTTCGCTGGAGTATCGTTACCTTCAGTCTAAGATTTGAAAACATCATTATATAGAACAGCAAATGTCAAACTAACAGAGGGCTATAAAACTATAAACGGATGAGCTATAAAAAGCCCAACGAGTACATGTGCACTACTACTACTTTAATATCTGAAGTAGAGATGCCAAACTCGTATTAACTCGCGTCTTCATTGCCATCTTCAAACACCATCGCAGGCCATTTAATTATTTTAATGTTATTTCATTACTTCTCCCAATGGTTCAGAACGTCAAATCGCACAATTTATCGGGTTAGTAAATTTTGCCCCTTTTTTGCACAAACATTTTTGTCCACCCTCATTCCGACACTGTCCCATGGTGCGACGACGCTCTGACATCACAGCTTCTGCTCTGCCCGCATCGCTTCGACAAACACGGGAACGCCAGATACCTCTCCCGTTCTAGCGCGCACACACACACAAACGAGGCGAGGAGCAGCGCGCTTCGTTGTTCTATGCACAGCGAAGAGGAATGCGCGCGCGCTCTTCTCTCTCTCGCGCACTTCTCCCGTGTCGCGATCGTGTGTGTGTGACGTGCAAGAAGAGCGCGGTATGCGTATGCGCGCACGCGCTCCCCAACACTCTCTCGCACCACGCACGAGTGCGAGGAAGATGGCGCGTGCGGGTGCGCCGTTCCGTTCAGCCGGAATGGTGGGTCTGTTCGCGACCGGTTCTGGGGGAGAGAGTGTGTGTGCGCGCGCACCCGTTTGTGCTCTCTCGCTCTCGCCCTCTCTTCAGCGCGCACCACATTTGCTCTGCTCGTTCGGACGCGTTCAACCGTGTCGGATAGGTTTTTTTCGTTCTTTTTTCTTCACTCGTTTTTTTGTGTGTCGTTCCTTTGAATGTCATTTATCCACACTTTCCGATTTACGGAACAAATCTACTGTGTGCCGGGCAGGAAGAGCAGGGAAAAGCGAAAATTCTTTACGCTATTAGAGACATAAAGCAAAATGTCAATAACATATCGACAAGAGTTTATCCAATACCTGCCACCCGAAAAAAAATGCAATTGCACCAAGGTGGTGGCGTTAGTGGTGAACAGGAACTACTGTCATCGTTGCGTGGGTTGCGCAAAATGTTCTTTTCGTACTTAATATTCAGCCAGGCAAGAGGCTCCCCAAAAGCTCCCAAACACTTGCAGTTAATCCGTCCGAAGCGACAGTGCAAAAAGGAGATTTTTAACACATGCACTCGTGCACACCACACCACCAGAGCAAAGGCGCCCGCGGCGCACACACGGGAAGATGCGGATGAGTCGCCATGTCGCGGCGCTGCAACCGCACACCGACCTACCACCACACGTTCGTTCTTGCGTTCATGCACGCACACATCGATCCGCGCGCGCGTCCCCTGCGCGACATTTCAATCGCTGTGCTCTTCTTCTTTTTCCCTCGCCTCGCTCGCTAGAAGCGGAGGGTTTTATTTCATTGCGGAGACGCCTGCTGGCGATTAACAACTCACCCCCCCTGTCGTCCCTATCGCACCCGCGGTGTGCTGGGCGCGATTTTCCATATCGAGTTCTCTCTCTCCCTCCGGCTGACTTTTCAGACAAAATGCGTGTATGTGCGGACGCCCGCATCGGAACCACCCCTGGCGCGGATCGAAAAGAACCGGGTTTCATCATGCTGGGCACGGCACGGCCATCCATCCTAGCCAGCCAGAGAGCCCCGGTAATGTAAACACACAGGCACACATGCAGACGCGGGCGCGCCTGTGTATGTGAGGGAGAGAGACGCCCTGATGCCGCTATTGTTACTCTTTTCCTCACCAAAAACTCGTTCGAAAACTCGTGCGAGAGTGAGATAGCCACAGCAGAAGGTAAGTAAGCGGGCGCGCGCGCGCGCACTTCCCACAACCACCAACAAAAACCTTCTCAACCGAGTCCGAATTGAGGAAGAGAATATCGCCCAGCTCCCCGCCGAAAAAAAAGTGTCCTTGGGCAAGGAAAAGAAAGGCCAGCCTCGGCAGGCTCAATCGAGCAATAAAACTGCACCCGGCGCAAATGGGTGTGCGGGCGCGCGCGTGCCGCCGTCACCGAAACGCATCGTAAATCGATGAAATAAAAACACCGGCTATTCCGCGAATTCGAGGGAAGGCAGGCACCAACCCGCCGGTCCGACCGGTGTGCTGTGAACCACCGTACGGCTGAAATCATGCAAAAATTTGCTACCTGTCGGAAGGGGACGACGCATGTGTCAAAATCGTTCGTCAGGTGTCAAGAATCGTTTCACCGCCACCTTCGACTGGGATTACCAGGGGCGACGGTAAAGTTTACGATGGAGAAAATTATCAGTTTCGTTGTGTTGTTGTTTTTTGTTGTCTTTTTTCTAGTTCGTTGAGAAAAGTAGCAGTCCTGAGAAGTCTGGGTTTTTACCCAGAGATATTCCAGTGGTCAGTTATCGTCAACATGGCTTACTTAGTTATCAGGCGCTACAACCGCTTCAGAGTCTATGTTTGTAGGATCAGGTGTCGTTCTACTGACATGACCCACCGGAGCCTGGCGAGTTCTAATGCGCTGTACAATAGAGAGACCATCGTACAACTCAACGAGCACGTTCATCTGGAGGTTCTTCCATTGTCCTTCCATACATATAGTCCCCAAAATCCTCGATAGCGCCTTTCTCTCGAGCGTGCCTAAGACGGTTTCGTCAGATTTGGACAGGGTCAATCTCTCAGAGTTGTAGGTGAGTGCTACGACTCTGAACATTCTATATAGTCCCAGCTTTGTCCAGGCTGTAATTTGGCCGGTTAGTTCCCAGCATCCCAGCAGTTCACCATCAATGCTGTTGTCGGAGCTGACTTCTGACCAAAGATAGGTGAAGTTTTGGACGATTTCGTAGGTGAACTTAAGCATGCCTCACATAGAATCTGACCGCACAAAATAGATTATTTCCCGGGACTGGTTTGACATACAAATGAGCTTCGGGATGTAAAGGAATGATTATTTAAGCAGTTTTATGAAAATTGTAACCTATGCTTCGCATAAATCCTCCACGTTTTCTCATTTTGCACAATCTGTCTGCTTTTTCGGCATTATTTTCATTAGTCCAATGTGTTCCAATGTCAATTGTCAAAGTTCTTCTAAAAGGATTTGGTATGTCGTTGACTGCTGGTACAATAAATGCATATAATACATATAAGACATGCCATGACTTAGTTTTACACTATTGGCAATAATATTATTGTGGATCAGCGTTTATTTTTAAAGTAGATTCCCAAGTTTTGAATGACTTCTTTGAAAACATTTGGAATCCTGTTTCTCCTATTTTGATCAAGTTCCTGCAGAGCTAAAGAAGTATACAAAAATGTTTGATAAAAGTAATAGGACTTGGAAAACTCGTAAGGACATCTAAATAGCCCGCAACCACAAGTCCATGAGCTGCTGCTGAAAACAGATGGATATTACATTCACTCATCCAAGAACGGTTCAAGTTCTTCTTCAAACAAAAACAAGCCAAAATCGCGCCAAATCGAGTGTGGACGGCTACAATTCCAGGGTGGCGGAAATCGCAGTTTAACAGGTGAAATAGAACAATAACAAAACGTGGAAAAGCTGCTGCTCGTGCAAGCACAGTTTCTGTTGTGTTGCATTGCCATCTTTTCGACCTGCTGGAGATGGTTCGGGGAAGAGGGCTGAAGTTTACTTAACCCCCTCATTTCGCTGCCATTCCTCCGACTCCGAAGAAGTACTCACGTGCACGCGACACGTTGGACAACACTTTCCATGCGGTGCCGCCGCTTCAGTATATCCAGGGATGCAAAAGTGCACCGCTGTGGAGCTGAATTTTCACCCATTCGGCATCGCCAACCAAAACCTAACCTTCGCACTTCTTTCTGCTGAAACCTCCGCGAAACACGCGACACATACGTCGGCCGCGCGCACACGCACACCCTCTCTTCGGCCAGAAAGAAGATGGCAGCGGCGGCGGCGCGGGCCTGTCTCACCAACGCGCCGGTGTCAGTAAAATAGAGTGTGTGAGAGAGAGAGAAAGCAAACGCGAAAACCGCGAACATCTCTCCTGGCGAGGGCAGGACGCAGGCGCGTGAAAACAGTGGGGTGTTTTGTCTGGGAAAGAGAGAGCGAGACAACACGACGCGGAATGTCGCCACCACCGGGCGAATGGTGTGTGTGTGTGTGTGTGTGGTGTCGTCATCCTCCCAACTCCCGTCAAAAGGACGTCGCCGCCAGCCTGTTTCCCGGATAAACCGGATTAAAATCGTTCCGGTGGCGGAAAACCAGTGGTTCACGTTTTTCCTCCAAAACGTCCAAACGCTCTGTGCGCAGTTGATCGCAGCAAGCGGGGTGAGTGCGCACAAGAGGGTGAGAGCACCCCCACCCCCTCACATGACAGAGAAACGAAAAAGCCGGAACAAGTCAGCGAAAAATCGAAGCAAAAATAAAGTTTAACACACTTTTCTACTTTCGAAACACAGCGCGCCGGCAGGAGAGACGGCCGGCCTTTAACTCAGGGAATCAGGCAAAAACTGACGGTCGCATACGGGCTTACGGGCGCTGGTAAATAAGGCGGCCGCGTGTGCTTGTCGGATCGTTTTGTGGCACCCTTTCTGCAGCAAACCTGCGCGATGTTTTCTCCGGTTTTCTCACACCGGGGTGCGAATTTTCTTCGCCGGGTGATAATTATTTTACCCCTACGCCCCAAGCAGAATGACACACACCGTCGTACAGCAGTCGCGCGGCAAACACGGCTCGTTCTCGGCCGGGTTCCGAAACCAGCACAGGCTTCTTTTCGCAGGCAAATGTGAGAAGACCATGTGAATGATCCTAACCGGTACACCACCAACAGCAGCAACAGCAAGCGGCAGGGCTCAATTTTCATCCCCCTTGCGGTTTCTTCAGTCACTTTTCACACCACACCCCACGGGCCCGTGTTTTAATGCACTTTGTCACCAGACACGGGTAAGACGACTAACAAACAACATCAAAAAAATCCACACTAATTAAGAATAAATCGAAACGAAGCTTGAAAAACAAGCGCGTTCGAGACAGCTGGGTCATTTGTTTACGCGCGAGCCCAGCGATGATAAGATAAATAAAACACACCCACCGGACAGAAACAGAAGAAAAACGAACACACACCCACATATACACCAATGAGCTGGGTGCTCTGTTTGAGGCGGCTCTGTTGGACAACGCGCGCGATTATAGCAAACATAAATATACCGGTACACGGAGCGCGGAAAAGGTTAACACACTTGTCACTGCAGGGATAGAGAGAGGTTGGCTGCTGGCTACGAAAACATAAACCTCACCACCACCCCTGCGTTAAAGGCACGCATTAATCGGCATCTGATTTTTCCTCCAACATCGCAGCAGCAGTAGGTGAGGATATTTTTTGTCAAAATTCATTTTCGTCTCACAGTTTGCTGTGTTTCTCACATCCATTTCCACACACCGAAGCGCACCGGCATAGCATCATCGTTCGGTAGTGCCGGCAGCAATGCACCGCCCGGATGCACGAAAGTGCGCTAAAGTATGGTTTTCCTCCACCTCGAAGGGCAAAGCGGCAGCGGCCGCCGATCGACCGATTAACATACTTCACACCGGTGGACCCACCAGCGGGAGAGCCTTCCTTCCGCGCTGGGGTATTTTCGGGGCCAGGCGTTGGCGGTGGTCGCGCAGCACCGACGGGCTTCCTTTTTTTGCTTCTTCGCTTCACAAGCACCAGCCACACTACCGGAGCACCGAACCGACCCGCGATAACCGACACCGACTACTAGAGTGGTGAGCTGGCGCTGCAAGGTGAAAACAGCAGCCGCCGCAGCACCAGCAGCAGCAGCACCACACACACGCAGCAAAACGCCAAAAAGGAGTCCCGCCGGGAGATCCAGCAGCGGAGGCAGTGGAAAAAAAATGCGGAAGGATTCAGCAAAAATACTCTCTCGCAGCGGCGGCAGCACCTACCAGGACGGGGGAAAAGGACGAGCGAGATCCTTTTCCGTATAATAATCGCAGGCAGGGAGCGGTTCCTCCTGTGGCACGCCTGGGATATCCGGATGGAACGCGCGCTGCTGTGCTCGTGTAGAGACGCAGGAGACTGTCATGGCGACCTTTTCGCTTTCCGTGCGAGGCGCACCGTCCCTCTCACTCGCACGTCTCGCTCCGAAACGTCAAAAACGAGCTTGTGCTGAGCTGCTGAATTGAGGCAAGGGAGAGCGGTCGCCGCCGTCGTAATGGTGGCGACGAGGATGACGATTTTTGCTTCCTAAAAAGCGTGTGGCATCTTTCCGCCTGGTGCTGCGCTCGTTTTTTTCGTGATAAAAAATGATCCAAACACTGATTTGGAGGGACTCCATATGAATCCTTTTTTTTCTTTTCACAGCACTTCACAGACGGCCCCACTAACGCCACTACACAGCCTGCTCCGTGTAGCGCACAACATGTCGCATACAATCACACCGACCACAGAGGGAAAGAAGCTAAGCAGATTTCTGGCAGAACAGCAAGAAAAAAAGCAAGCAGGAAGGCCCGGGAATTTGGACACCGACGTGCATTAGGGTAATAACGACACACGGCGGGGCTGGGTGGGTGGCCTTGTCCGCTCGGGAAAAAGGAAAATGATAGACAAGTGTGCGAGAAAGAAAGCAGCGAAGAAAAAAGGTGTAAAAACAGACCAAAACACTCACATTTCAATTGCACGGTTGCCGCTGCTGCTGCTGCTGCCCGCTGAAGCTCTTCTCTTCCTGCTTCACTGTCACGCACTACCTCGTGCGACGGGGGTTTACGGGGGTATTATGTCTCCGGGAGTATGAAAACTTTTATCGGGCACAAAACTCGAGACACACACACACCCATACAAGCAAACGCAGGCAACGAGAGTCATACGCCGTGCGCCGTTTCACCTCTATTCAGCGCATTCAGCGCCGGGCATGCTGGTGGCAGCCGAACGAAAAAAAGTGCCTGTTTTGATTGCGTGTGTGTGTGCGTGCAGAAGTGAAGCGAGAGCTCCGCGCGTTCCTCTGCCTGCTCACTCTCAGCAGGCAGGAGAGGGAGAGAGTGGCAACGACCGCGCGGTAGCAAAACAATTCGGCGCGGCAGAGACAGAGAGAGAGAGGGAGGGAGCTCTCTGGCGCTTACGCACACACACAACCATACACAAACACTTGCAAACAACCAGAAGAGGAGAGGACGTGCGAGAGCGCTCTGCCTCCCTTCTTCAATTTACAAAAAAAAACAAAGCCTCGATGGCTGGCTGCGTGGAGGAATGGCTGCGTACGTGCGAAAGTGGCTGCACGGAGGTTTTTGTTGACATTATGTCACTGTCAGCGAGCCCACTCGATAAACAGATGACAATATGCGTTAGCTTTTGCAGGCGGACGCCAGCCTTTGATGTCCGGTTTTTTGCTCTTTTCAGGACATGCTCTCTTCTTCGCCTTACCCAACCCCTTCCTTGACGATGATGGATTGAGTTTCTGAGGGTGTGCGCGCCTGTGTGTGGATACAAGCGGATAAGCCCACCCCCCTGCGTGCTGTTTATGTGTGCGGGCAGCTCCTCTCCGTCGCGCTCTCTTTCTCGCTCATGTATTGAATTTTTCGCGGGGAGCAGCTTCGACAAAATGTCGGCCGCACTGCGCACTGCCCTCTAGCACCCCCGCGCTAGTGTTGGTGACAGCAGTGAACGGGGAAGGGGCAAGCAGCCAGCAAGCGACAAAAAAGTCACCAGCAACGAGGTGGCGCTAGACCATTTATTGCTCATTAATTTACCGGCCGGAACGCCGCGGCCAGCCGGCGAAGGTTATCGCATTTGTTGTTGAATTTTTAATATGCCGGTCGTCGCGGGTTCAGCAGACGATTTCGTTAGTGGTGTTGTAAGCGTGTGTGTGTTTGAGACGCGGATTGGGGGAAGAGCTTCAATACGAAGCTCTGCTCCACCGCACACGCAACCTTCCTTTTTTCACCGGTGTGTGTGTTTGTGTGAGTGGATCGGTGGGGGATGGAAGGGTACCCGGACACGCATACCACGGTGCTACGCCACACTCCTTCTTGCTCAGGCTGGTGTGTAGCGCTAACCAGAAAAAATCACGAAAAACTCGCAAAATTCCTCTCATTTTCTCTCACCGGGTTTCTTCTCACATCTTTTGTTTTTTGCTGTTACCTCTTCCTAACACCCGCAGGAGGTAATACACAGGGACTACTTCGACCGGTCTTTTAATTTCCTTGAAGATTTCTGGTTCCTTTTTCGACCGTTTTTCCTCCCTAAGCAGTACCGGAATGTTTGGCTCTCTTTCGAATGTCCTTTCGGCGAGGCGATCCGAACAGCAAAAAGGGCAACCACCTCTCGCGCTGTGGGACGCCACCCGAGGCCATTTATGCTGAGTACACACCACCAACACCACTGCCAACACCAACACTGACCTGACCCGGCGGTAACGCTTGCGCAATTTAAATCCGACAAAACCACGTGCAGCTGACCGTTGCACAAGGAGTAGGGCAAACAAGATGATAAAAGGACATTCGCCGTAGGTAAAAGTGTCCTTTTTTCCTCTGTGCACTTGCGGGCAGGATATAATTCGCCTCACGACCGCAAGGACAGAACGCAGAGAAGGATCCTTCACTGCTGGAGGAGAAAGTGATTCACTTTGTAACAACCTGCTAGGATCCTTTTGTTATGTTCTTTTTTTTTTGCTCATTCTCTCGCTCTTTCGCTCCTTCTCCTAATATCCTTACGATATTTTTCTTCCGGAAGGAAAATCTTCCTTCCTCAGCATTTTCATTGCCATCGAACACACACACACAAACACACGCACAAAGCCGGCTATTGTGTGCCTCGCGAGGCACAGCTCTCTCTCTCTCTCTCTCTCTCTCTCTCATTCTCTCTCCCTCTCTTTCGCTCGTTTTTCTCTGGCGTCTGAGTGGGCTCTTTATTACCTCCAAGAACCACCTCGCCTTGAACCGCGACCTTACCCATCGCGGAACGTCTGGTAGCGCCTGTATTCGATCGTTTCTCACTCCAAGGCGGCCGGAAAAGCCCAACCAGCTCGGGGGAAAAAAGGACCAGAATTCACCAGAAATATGGCCGGCGCAGGAGGCTCCCTCACGTCCCAAGTCTGGGCGAGCTTCGCGAGACTACGGCGAGATGACTGATGCTTATGATGGTGGCCGTCGGGGATGGGTGAACTTGCCGGTACGGTTAAGGTTAGGTTAGATTTCGTGTGTGTGTGTTTTTTTGCTGTTTTCGTGCGTTTGCCCTTGTCCCTTGCGAAAAGATTTCCCACGCGTGGGTGGAATGAACGAGCCTTTTAACCTTGCGAAGACAACGGAAATGGTAACAGTGAGGTAAGTGAAAAAAAGGACGCGTAATGTGCATCATCTGTTTGGGAGATTTGGTACCAAGCCGATAATTTTACTTTTTGCTGAGGGTCATGTTTAGATGGAAATATTGCTGCGTTGATAAGATTAGTAGGCAACGTTGTGGTGTGTTACAGCATTGCTTGGATTGTCGATTGCTTTGATTCGCTTGTGCGATTAGGAGGAAACCAGTGTAGAGTTTAATACATGGCAATAATGAAATAAAGTAAATTAAATAATCCTCCCCTTTTCGGTATTATGTATAATTAAACAAAAATGATTTTTCACCATATGTTAAACATTTTCATAATCAAAAAAAATCTTAAATCTGCCCGAACATGTAATTTTTCTCGTTGGGGATTACAGGGAGTGATAGAGCTACAGAGAGAAAAACATGCGTGCGTGTGTGCGCTTGGGATAAACCCCATCGAGTTGGGGTGTGAAAAAATCGATATCCTAAACGATTCACCAGCTGTTGTTGTAGACGGAGCGTGAGGCCCCGGGAGTTAACAGCTAAGAGTTGGTGGATTAGGAATAGCGCACGAGGAAAATGTCTTCCGAACCGGTAGTGCTATAAGGAAATGGGTTGATAAAATAACTTAAATATGTTACACTAATTAGACTTGTTTTAAGGTACATTTGACACATTAATCGTAAAATAAATGACATCATCCATCGCGTAAGATTCCTAAGATAGGACAAATTATCTTGCAAACTGCTATATTCAATTATAATTAGGTGAAATAGCGCCAAGAAGTATGAATATGCAAAAGAAGTAATTTACAATACCCTAACACTGTATTAGTGCTTCATTTGGTAATTAAGAACACAATTCCCACAGGGTATATAGCCATGAGATTGACCCTAGGCTGTATTTTAAATCGTTTGAGATTCATGGTTGAACAAGACCCATAAGAACAGTTTTTCTTTCAATTCCTTTTTCGATTTCGATTTTCCCTTCTTTTTCCGGTATAGACAACGACAACTGTAACATTTTCATAAAAAAAGAAATTTTGTACTTACAATTTGAGTACTTCTTATGACGAACTTTGTAAAGTTTTAGATCTAGATAAAATTCTCATATATTGCCTTAAAATGTACTATTCATATCTATTCATAAGTTACGTCACCCAACAAGAGATGGCGCCACTCAACCAATTTCCTAGCGACATACATATATGATACATGCTGTGGTTGCTAAGGATAGTGGAAATCTATCATCGCTTGGGCGATTTGTAACTTATCAATAAAATATAATGATTAAGATAATGAGAATTAATAAAAAATGAATAATTGAAGGTGGTATAATACAAAATTTAGTTTAGCAAAACAATAAATAAACATTATACCAAAAATTCCCTCGGGAACGATGATAGAGAGAATTCCATGCGATAAAGACACACTCTGCATAAGAAAATATAAATTCTTTATTCAATTTCAGGCACATTCGAGGCCCGAAAACAATATTCGTATATATATTATATATAGTAGAGACACTAACAGAATACTGCAGCGCTAGGAGGGAGATATTTACACACAGCTTGATTTGATTTAAAAGCTATAACACTAAGAAAAGATCAGGAACGTAAGGCGAAGAATGCGCTGGGCGATCGGGGAGAGAGCGGGGGCATTCTTCTACGAGGTGGCTGGGTCACCGGCATCGGGAAGGAGTCCTTGCGTCGCCGCCAGGATATCACTATTTTGTTGAATCATTTTCTTCACCTCCTTCAGCTGGTTGTACACGTTCTGTGGTTGGGTTGAAGTTAGTAAAACAAAGTAAATATATAGAAAACTTGTTCTCTTCTGTTTACCAAGCCACTTACCATGAAGCACATGAGTTTATACTGATTTTGGCGCACCCCATTGTCACCGTCACCCACCATCGGGATCGTCGTTGTTCCCGTCGTTACCGTCGTCGTCGCCGTCGCATTTGGTATCGCTTTGCCGGCGATCGTCTTCGACACCTCGCCGTCGGTGCTGATCTCTTCCTTCAGGTCCTCCCGGTGCTGTTTCAACTGCTCGCGTATGTCGTACAGTGCGTCCACGTACGCGCCAACGTCCTTCATGAGGAACTGTGTCTGTAGGAAGATCGTCTGCGCCTTTTTGTACCAATCGGCCAAACATTCCGCCTCCTGCTCCACGGCTTGCCGGACCGCATCGTTCAGCAGCGACTTGAGTCGCTTGCCCGTCTCGGCGATCTTCACCTTCTCCAGTACGTGGAACTGCTCGTCGTTGTACGTGAGCGAGCGGGTCGCACGATCGCGCAGCATGTGCTGCCAGGAATCGCGCAACCGATCGACGAGCGATTTTGCCTTCTCGCTGTCGCGGTTCTTGTTCGGGGTGCGCAATGCCCGGTAGCCCGAGTTCCACTCGCGGACGAGCGATTCCTCCTTTACGAAGCGGCCGTACAGCTGCTGGATCGGTTCTGAAACGCGCTGGAAGTCGGACTTCTGCTGCTCGTAGCTGGTGCGGATAGTAGCACCGACTTTTTGGTAAGTTTCGTGCTGTTTTTGGGGTGGAGAAAAATACGATAAGCCTGACAGAATGTCGCTTTTTGATTGGAACTTACATTGGAGGCCGCCACTTCGAACATTTTGGAAAGCTCACAGATCAATCCTTCAATATCCTCCAGATGACGGGTTCGTCTGCAAAAAAAAGTAGAATAAATTTACTACTTTTCTCGATTTGTTGCATGACTTTGCATGACGGATCCTCTCCGGAGGCTTACTTAAGTAGCTTTACCAGCAACCCGGCCAAGAAGCCGGAAAATTGATGAACCGATTTGTTCATCAGTGTGTCCAGCAAGGACATGTTCTCCACGCGACGCTTACACTCATGTCCGACGCTGCACGCCACCTTCGCCAGGCTGGCGTCGTTCTCGACCGAAATGCCGTTCGGGAATGTAGGAAACTTGGGCAGATCCCACTCCGCCGGCAGGATCACGTTGTAGTTTTCGATATTGAACAGCATCACCGGGTTGCTGGCTTCGCTGGACGGATAACCGCGAGCTGAAACGAGGTGGATGCGAAAATAAGAATAAGCTATTAGTAAAAAACTGTGTTGAGATTTCTCGAGTAAAGTGAAAAGTATCATAAAAATTATGAGATAATGTTAAATAGAATAAAAATATCAATTAGAAATGTGTAAAGAATAGCTCTAATCAACGCAAATTCATCGCCGATAAAATTGATAAACACTAGCACTAAGCTCTCTTTTTGCTATTTAACTGCATTCTTTGATTATGACGCAATAAAGATGACTGTTTCGTTGTCTGGACGTATAAAAACTCAACAGTACAATCTATCTTAACACTCGTATGCCTTATCTACAGTGCAGAATACGAAGCCAAGGCACGACACACTAGTAAAGCTTATTAAGCTTCTACTCACCACTCGTATTAGCGTCGACTTTGCGAGAAAACATTTCGTTGTCGAGCAGCAGCAGCTGTGACGGTTGCGGTACGTCTGTCTGCGCGACTATATGCTCCTGCAGATGCACCAGCGTCTGGTCCGGCTCCAGGTACACCTCAATCGAGGTTGCTCGGTTCACGTAAAAGATGTGCAGCACCGTTTTGTTGAGGATGTTTTGCACCTCCAGGAAGAACTTATCAAACGACCACATCCGGCCCTGGCTTTCCTCCAGCAGCCCCGCCATCAGTGGCGTCACCAGATGCTTCAGGCCCTCCTTCAGCTGACAGTGTGCCGGCAGGTGCTTCGACCACTCGATCGGGCCGTTCTCACTGGTCTGCGTGCCGGAAATGACACCGGGTGCTTTCTTGGTCGTGATATGGTACATCGTTTCTTTGTTCTTGCGGCCACCGTAAGGGCGGAAAGGTAGATTTCCGGTCGCCACGTGATACAGCGTGACCCCGATCGACCACAGGTCCACGTTGGCCGTGAAGCTCCGGTTGATTGACTTCCGGAGCACGGCCCGCTCGTACATGTCCGGATGCAGGTACTCCTCGGTACCGTAGAGCGACGCAAACTGCTGATTCTCACCCAGCTCACGGGCGGCACCGAAATCGGTCAGCTTGTACACGGTCTGCCCGTCCTCGGAGATGTACTTCATGATGTTGCCCGGCTTCAGATCGCGGTGCACGAGGTTGTTATCGCGCAGATGCTTCATGCCCGCCGACAGATGCTCCAGCACGAGCAGAAACTCGCGCTGCGGCAGACCGTACGTGTTTTCCGGATCGTCAAGTATGTTGAAGAGGCTGCCGCCGGTGCACAGCTCCATCACGATCACCTTCCCGCGGCCCTCTTGGTCGTCCTCGATGTCAAGCAGCTTGACAATGTTGTTGTGATTCACCTTCCGCAGCACCTCGAACTCACGCATCTGCACGTCCTGCGGGCGCATGTGGCTGAGCTGGTTGAACGTTTTCACCGCTACCGGTTCGCCATTGTGCTTGTTCACGCCCTGGAAGACGGCCCCGGTCGAACCCTTGCCCAGTACGCTGGTCGTACACCAGACGTAGTTCATCGATCCACGTAGAAACGAATTCATCGTGCTGGTAGGACGGTGAATCCCCCTCTCCGATGGTTCACACGGACAGCGAACCTTCGCTCGAAATTCCACCACACAATGGCCACAAAGCAGAACGATGGAGCTTACGCGAGTTGGCTACCGTCCGATTTGCCAGGATCGTCCAGTTGGGTGTTTGTCGGCTGGGAGGATCTGCAGCAGCGCGGCTGGGAACGCACATCTAATGTCCGGACAATGTTGCACTTTCATAAAAATTTGTAATTAGTAAATTAGTAATCAACTGTTCCAGTGCGCACCAATAACAAGGCTAGCATTTTTTCTCTTTTTCTTATCACTGTTTTGTTCGCCTTTTTCCAATGTTATTCTCGGTACGGCTGTCAAATGCGGTACGACGTGTTTACTCGTTGTGACCGCCAAAATTCGTTTGATTTTTCAGTTGCATATCCAGGAATTGAGCCGTATCTGCTCAATAAATGTGTTTTGCTAGGAAATTTGAATTTGCAGAAAAATATCACATTTTCTGAAATTAAAAGGAATGGTTCTAATAGCAGAAATATGGAAAACAAATAGAAAATCACCCATTGAAAAGTAAAACCAATTCAGTGCATAGGTGCAGTTTTGAACCAACCCTCATAACCGACCCCAACACACCCTCATGCGCGACAATCGCTTTTGACACATACGAGACAGCAACAACAAACAACAACAACAACAGCAACAACAACAACAAACAGTGTGGTTTTCGGAGACAGTTTATTTAGGAGTAATTTTAACATAAAATCAATAAATTAGTGTAAAAATACTACCCCATTCTATGCACCCGTGTACGAAGCTGCGACATTTGCGTGTTTATTCATTGTAGCCCGCTACAAGCGGCTCAATTTCCAACACCAGACATGGTGGATTAGCCCACCCTTTCATGTCGTACCGTTGATTTGTGCAACCATATTGCACCTGCCAGCTGTTTCCCTCGCCGATGCACACGTCTGCCACTTAGATATACTTCGCCGCTATTGTGATCTTTATGCAGGGCTAGTGCACCTGACCCGAGATGTTTCAGCCATACATTGTACAACACTGACGTCAGAGTGCCCTCGTCACCAAGACAACGGGGCTATTCCGCCCCTGTGAATACAACTGGCTCACAGAGCGTGAGAGAAAAAAAAAACACAACAGACGGGCCCCTACCGTGTATAGGACATTCCTCGCGTGAAATTTCACCAAAACCGATGGCAACAGGGCGTTCGGCGAAGGTGGCAGCGATAGCGGTGGCAGCGGGAACAACGATCGTGATAAGAAAGTAGCCTCGCACATCCTCCCGCCCGCAGCATTATTCACCGTCGCGCCGTTTTCGCTGATTCCAATCCAATTAGTGTGACCGAAAGGGTCGTTAGCGTTGGCCGTGTTCGGTGTGTGCGTTTGGTGGATACCCCGTATTGTGGAGCTCTTCCCCTTGGGTGTGTGGTATGACTAAGAGCACCCACAAAGTAATCAGAAAAAACAGACCCTATTGAAAGCTTCTCCCGGCCTGCTTTGATAATAGTATCGGTGTGCGGTTCGGTCAACAGGCGATTGTGAAAAACGGGTATATAAACAGTGGGATTAACGTGCAAACAAATCCACAAAGACGCCTAGATACGGAACGATGGAACACCATGGGACAGATTTTCATCGGAGCTCGAATTCGCTCGACTCCGACTCGAAGTCCAGTTCGCTCAACTCCAAGCACGGGATGGACACGATTGTAAGTAGAACTGACTCGTGAATTGGTTCGTGCCAGCATTTTTTGCTCATACCGTCTTGCTATCGCTTCCAGGTGGTGAATGAGAACGGGTTCACGTACCTGTCCGGCGAGAACATGCAGGACCGGAAGAGTGACGTGTCGTACATCTGCCCGTACAGTGGGCCCGCCATCGGTACGCTCACGATCACCAACTATCGGTTGCACTTCCGCTCGCAGCCGGCCTCCGACAAGGATCCGGTCGTCGTGGTCGACTGTCCGCTCGGGGCGGTCAGTCGCATCGAGAAGGTGGGTGGTGCTAGCTCCCGTGGCGAAAACTCCTACGGTATCGACATTTTCTGCAAGGACATGCGCAACCTGCGGTTCGCGCACAAACAGGAGAACCACTCCCGGCGAACCGTGTTCGAGAAGCTGCAGCTGTACGCGTTTCCGCGCGCCAACGACGGTCAGCTGTTTGCGTTCAACTACCGCGAAAAGTTCGCCGAGGACGGCTGGACGGTGTACGAGCCGGTGGCGGAGCTGCGCCGGATGGGTGTGAACAGTGCGAACAACGATACGTGGCGCATCACGCGCCTCAACGAGGGGTACGAGATCTGCGACAGCTACCCGTCCGTGTGGGCCGTCCCGAAGACGGCGAAGGACGATCTGTTGAAACAGGTGGCCGCGTTTCGGTCGCGCAACCGGTTACCGGTGCTCTGCTGGATCCATCCGAAGTCGCTGGCGACGATCACGCGCTGCTCGCAACCGCTGGTGGGTGTGGGCGGAAAGCGCAGCGAGGCGGACGAAACGTACGTCAATCTCATCATGGAGGCGAACGCGCAGTCGGACAAGCTGGTGATCATCGATGCGCGGCCGAGCGCGAACGCGATCGCAAACAAGGCGAAGGGCGGCGGGTACGAGTCAGAGGATGCGTACAAGAACGTGGAGCTGACGTTCCTGGACATCCACAACATACACGTGATGCGGGAGAGCCTGCGGAAGCTGAAGGAGATCTGCTTCCCGGCGAACGACGATCACAAGTGGCTGTCGGCGGTCGAGAGCACACTGTGGCTGAAGCACATCAAGTGCATTTTGGGCGGTGCGGTGCGGATTGTCGATCGGGTGAGTCGTTCGTGGTGAGACGTTATCTTGATGGATGGAACACTCACCCCAGCCCGCCCGTATGAGTAATTTCTATGCTAATTGGGTGGTTTCGGTGTTCTCCTTATCGTGCAATTTAGATCGAAAATATGCGAATGTCGGTAGTGGTCCACTGTTCCGATGGGTGGGATCGTACGTCGCAACTAACCGCGCTCTCGATGTTGCTGCTGGATCCGTACTACCGTACGCTGAAAGGATTCCAAGTGCTGATCGAGAAGGAATGGCTGAGCTTCGGACACAAGTTTGAACAGGTTAGTGTATGATAGGATTATGCTCTAAACAATCCATTTTCGGCTATTTAAATCTAAAGGCATCTTAAAACTATCATGCATTTTTTAATCTGTGTTAAGGAATAGTTAAGGACTTATTCTAAATTAAATAAAATCTTAGTTGGTTTTATTTTAATAAATCTTTTTTCCGTATTCGATGTTCACTGTATTGTTTCTTTCATCCACAGCGCATCGGACACGGTGATAACCATCACTCGGATGCGGATCGTTCGCCGGTGTTCCTGCAGTTCATCGACTGCGTGTGGCAGATATCGAAGCAATTCCCGCACGCACTAGAATTTAACGAATATTTCCTTATCACGATCCTCGATCATCTCTACTCCTGTCGATTTGGTACCTTCCTGTACAATACCGAGCGCGAGCGGGTTGCAAATGGTGAGTGGGGACGGGCGTTCTCGTAAGAACATTAATATAATTTTTGATACATTTCTCCCCACCCGATCGCAGATCTCAAAAATCGCACCGTCTCGCTGTGGTCGTTCATCAACTCGTCGCACGAGGAGTACCGCAATCCGCTGTACGGTGGGCTCAGCAACTATCTCAGCTCGATGCCGGTGCAGACGGTGCTGCGGCCGGTCGTCAGCATGCGCCACATCCGGCTCTGGAAGGGGCTCTACTGCCGGTGGAATCCGAGCATGCGGCAGCAGGATCCGATCTACCAGCGCACGCGCGAACTGCTCGCGCTGCAGGCGGAACTGATGAAGCAGCTCGAAGATTGTCGAACGGAGCGGGTACTGAACTAGAGGCGTTAGAGCTGTGGAGACAGTAAATCAAAATCAGTTCCCGCCCTTTACAAATCTTTTTGCGATGCGATGGATGGCGGAAGTATTTAGGCGAACAAAGTAACAAAACACCTGTAATGGAGGTATTTTTCTTTTATCTTCGGTTGTATGTGAAATCAAGCAAATGCAATCGTTACGTTGAGTAGAACTAAACATGAAGAATTATTAACATTTGTTTTAGTGGTAACATTATGTACACAGCACTGTATTATTAATAAAACCAAGTATCTATTATATTGTCGTTATTGTGTACATTCTAGAGAAAAAGCAAGGGGTTATTCAAACACTTGTTGCGTCTTTTATGTAACTAAATCTAGATCAAATATTGCCAAAAAGGAAGAAGTCTTTGGCTGTGTCTACATCATCGAGTAGATTGTAGATACTGTAGTGCGCTTAGTTTTATCAAGATTCAGCACAAAAGGCATGAGCTGGTTGGCCATCACGCGGGATAAGCTGGGTGAAGTTTAACCCAAACTAAAAATCTTAAAGCATATTATCCTCATCAGCAGGAACATCAATCGGAACATCTGGAATAACTTGACTTGAAACTTGAAATTGGTTCAAGCTCGACTTGAACAAGCAGACTTCAAGCATCATCGTGACACCAACTGATACATCTGTAAGATTCTGATTCTGAAAAATGTAGTAATTCTTGCAATACAAACCTTGCGAACCTTTCTCAGTCCTGTAAGGAATGCGTTTTCGACAGTCTTACCATTACCTCATTCCATGCAGCATCTGATTCCCATTTGCATACCATATCTCCACAAAATAAAGTACGGGAACAAATGATTGTACGCTACCTGCTGGCGGTATCGGATGACATCGACCCCATTCGGAACGCATGGCAATCTTTATTCCAAACATATAAGCAAGTCACGTCCACTTTGAAGTAGACCTACGGTATCGTGTTTTGAATGCACTTTACAAGCACGCTCGTAATATTATGTCCCATTACTTGGACACTTCCGGGATGGGGGAACATTTTAGAATCACTGCTCGCCGGACGCACTTTGCAATGGGAAGGAAAGCGGACCCTACAGATCGGTGTGTTTGATTATGTTTGCCGGCTCCTGCAGGCTCTGCCGTCTCAGCAAAAGGTCACCGTTTGATTGAAGCTCGTTACTTTCGCACAAATGTTGGCGAGCGATATGTTCTGTTGGCGTTGGCTGTGATGGTGGTGATGATGATGATGGCGATGGTGAGGCAGCATCCCGTGGTTGGTCCGTCGTTGGGACATTAACCGGGGAGGGACTTTCGGGCCGAACGCCCCACTGCTGCATGGAGTGGGCGTACGGGCTCGTTGCCTTGGTCGTCATCCGTCGCCCACCGACGGACGGCCGGTCCGGATGTTGACGATGGCCATTAGGCGTGGATTGTTGTGGTGTCATTTTCGAGCTGTCCTCACGCGCACCGTTCGCCGCCAGCCGGAGCTCACGTACGCTGGTGTTTTCGTTGCGGGCGCTTAGGTGACGCGTTGGGCGCAGGCACGGATCGCCCAGCCGGGGATGTTTGGCACCGGGCCGATCGCTGGACGGGTCAGCTTCCGGTTCGGGGCAGGCCCAGAACGGACGGCCCGTTTGCCGCTCGTGGTGACGTTCGTCCTGCTGCCGGAACCACCTGTTGTACACCTGCAGCGGGTCGATCTGCCAGTGCTTGTGGAACGAAACCGTCCGGTGCCGGTCCAGTAGCTCCGGCGGGTAGTCGGACGGGCGGGCCTGGTGGAAGAGCGGCGAGTGGATGGGCCGGACGCCCAGCCGCTGCAAGCAGGCCGCCAGGATCATGTCGTCCGGCGACGAGACCGACGGACATTCGCACGTTTGCTGCAGTGCGTCCAGAATGGCCACGCTCAGCACTATGCCGCCGCCCCCGGTCACGTAGTTATAGCCACCGTCCGAACCCATCAGATGGTAGCCGTACCGTTCGCCCAGGTACAGATCCCGGCTCGGGTCGTAACAGCTCAGAAACCGCGCCAGCGAAGAGGAACTACGCGGAAAGGGACGAGACAAAACCACGGGTTTGTACAAAAAATGAAACGAAACGTTTCGGGTCGTTTGAATTTACGGTACGCATCGCTGGCTGGAACGCAAGTGTCCCAGGTTTGTTTAATTTGCTTGCACCGAGCCGAGCGTGCGGGGGGATTCATTTTGGGCACGAACGCGGGATGCCTAAGCGATATAACACATTTGAAGCACTCTTGTCCTTTTTTTTTTGCTGCGTATTTGATCCTTTTTAGTCGAGACTCGAGGGTGTATCCATTACAGAACATGGATGTTAAACATAATTTGCAGTACTTGCTGATAAAATGCGTATGTTTGGGTTTGGGTTCAAATTGAAAGGTGTTAAAATGGCCCCGAAGGGAGTAGACGTTTATTAAAACTTATGTTTGTTTTATCATTACTTTCTTCCTTCCTTATTAACTTCTTAACCGTTTTGCAACTCTTGAAATTATTTTGCCATTATTAGTTTTTCTAACCCAAATTTTAATACTCTTTTTTGGTTCTCTTCTCTTCTTCTCTTTTTGGTTTTCGTTTCAAGAATATGTTTAGGAAAACTTTTTACCACTTTTAACAATACTCTTCCCAGGAGTAACATAAGCTCTTTTCTACGAATCGTTCTTTCTAGGCAAATTTTACATTGTTCGTAGATTCCTATTTACACTTTCGTGTTTTCAACCATTTTTTTCATATTACTCAATTTTTCATTATATTAGAAATTGTTTCAAACATTTTATGTAATCTTCGGCATATTCTCTCATTAAAAATGGTGCAATTCAAGTGATTTTTCCTCGTCAGAAAAAAAAAAACAAAAAAATCCATGAACAGTTGGTACCAGTCGGGGCCAGGATCGGGCTGCCCCCGGGGTGGTAAATTAAATTGTGTGACCATACTGCTACCGGAAGTCGCGCTACTGGCTCCACTGTTACATACATCAAAACTGCCATCCAGCCGCATCCTTCCCGCAGGAGTGGAGGTGGAAAGAGGGGGTCCTCACCCACACGATGTCCAACAGACCGGTGGCAAAACTATCGCCGGGAGCGTGCACGTGGTGGTTGAAATGGGCTGGGCGAGTGGGCCGGCGTGTAGGTAGGTGTCAGTTTGAGTATTGCGCGTTGAATATTTCATGAGTGCCGCATTGGTCCCGGGGATCGTTTCGCTACGGACGCGCCTCAAGGCGGTGGGAGCAGACGGTTAAATTTACCGATGCCTTGAAGGGTTTTTGATAAAGGATTGACTGGGGAGCGGTGGGGAGTGGGGTCGGCAAGGATTTGTGGGCTATTTCGGGAATTATGGTTTCATAAATTGACCACCTTGGGCCGGGGTTGGGTGACCGGACCTGACGGAGAGTTATCGCATGCATCATACAGAAACGCTCCAGTTCGGCCTGTTCCACCTGTTTGCAGCTGAGTTTCTTTCCGTAATGGTCCGTTTGTTATTCAATCGTGCGGGAAAAGAGCCGATTTGCGCCTGAGTGTATGCACTAATTGTGGCTGCGTGTGACTCTCGTCGGGAATTCATCACGGAGGCCGTTCGTAAATCACTCTGTCTGTCACGGCAAATGTATTCCTACCTTCCATCTAAGGCCCTTTTGGATCTAATTAGATTTAACTATGTAAATGGGCACCGTTCGTTCGTTCGCTCAAATCGACAATTAAAACAGCGTTGGATAGCTTCTGCCGGACTCACCTGAGTATCGTGTCGTCGTCGACCAGCATGACCCAGCGTACCGCTTGCAGGCTGCTGTTGAGCCGGATCTCGTCGCCGATCAGCTGCAGTATCTCCAGCGTTTTGGAGCAGTGGCCGGCACTGGAGTTGGGCACGGACGTTACGACCGTCGGTATCGATGGGTCTGCGCGGGTAGAACGAACCGAAACGCGATTCGTTTCATTATAGTGAAGACGTTCGAAAGCGAACATGCATACTCACCGTCAACATCGCTGAAGTACCGCAGATGCTGCACGTACCTCGTCCAGGTGTTCTTTAGGGCGACGATACGATCCTTGTGGTACTTGTGGTACGTTTTTACTGCAAAAATGATGTGATCGACATCCGTGGGATTGTCCGTCTGGTGAGAAGAGAAACAAGATACTGCTAAGCTGCTTCTTATATGTGAAACAAATCACTAGCAACGCATTTATCGCAATTTAATTGCATTTAATCGCAGTGACGCCTTCATCAATGATTTGCGTGTAATACACATTGCATACTTTTAGGCTCAAATTTGCTCAACCAGCCCAGAAGCACGGAGATTGGATGTGAAATGCCTTTTCAAGGTAATATTGCGATTTAGTTAACCAGTTTTTGGAAAAGTGGCCAAGGATTACGGGAATTTGCGCTACAAAGCATGAAATTTGTGTTTGCATTAATACGTTCAAATGTTTTATTAAAAAAAAAAATAACGAAAACTCCAACGAGAAGCTGTTAACAATATTTTAAGAACAACTTCCACATGATTGGACGGTATGGAATTCGCATCTTTATCATACTGAAGAGGGGCCATTCAGTTCGCTTGTGTTGAATTTGTTACCCAACTCCCGGTGGCCTCAAGCACGAAAAAGCCCATCCAATTACATCGTCACATTTGCTGAAATCTAGCAAGCCTCGCTAAAGCCCGACACTGAGTACAGGGAATCCTCTCATCCCAGGAGGCCTGGTCGGATTACCATGTAACAACATTACGTCCCGGAGCCGTCACCAAGACCACCCGCGCGCCTCCCAGCCCAACGCAGCCCGACCGTCTTCTTCGGTGTGGCTTATGTGTCAGTTAAAAAATTAACCTCCATTAGGCAAATACCACCGGCAGCTTGACGCCCCGGTGTGCGACGTTTCACGTACGGATTTCGCCTTTCGGTTTGTGACATTAAATAAGCTGACGCTAAATTAGCTACGTGCAGGCGCGTCCGGTGTTGAAACCATGGGCAACGTTGGTGCCAGCGGGTAATCCAACGCGCCAGCCCTCGCGTACTCACACAGCTCGCGCGGTCCCCATCCGGCCCGGTGCGGTCCAGCCCGGACACCGGTCGGTCCGTGTCGTCGCTTCCTGTCCCGGAAGTGCCCGGTGCGGCCGCGTGAATCGCACAGTTCGGCAGGGCTTTCGCGCAGAGGTAGCGTCGCGGCTGCAGCGGAAACCCTCGGCCCTGCTGCCAGACGAGCAGGGCGAACTCGTGCGCGGCGTCGATGAAGAAATCGGACAGGGTCGGGCGCCGGACGCCGGACAGCAGCCCGACCAGGTGATCCACCAGCGGCACGGTGAGCGCGACGCCGGCCCGCAGATAGGGATAGAGGAAGCCGGAGGGGTTTTTGAAAAATGCGAAATGATGAATTATGGTCGCCTCCCGATCGTACAGCGGGTAGCCGAGGAAGAGCTTCTACGTGGGGGTGGAGAGAGAAAGAGAGAAAGATAGAGGAAAAAACAGTAATGTGAGTCAACACGTGCCAACGGACGCACCGGTGATGGAAGCGACGTGATCTTCTCGAGACGAGAATGCTTCCACCCGACCGGAATGGGCGGCTGTTTGGATAGGCGCTGTTACTGAAGTTAGTAGCTGTGTGGATTGATACGTACGTGGAAGATACGGAGAGAATGGATATAGATATGTGAGGAAAATTTTGAGTACAAACCGTCTATTAGTGCTATAAGCAAATTTAACCTTTTGTTTTATTGAATATCATGAAAATCATAATCATCAAATCACCATAAAAGCTACTTAGAGCAGATATCTCGCATTACTACATCCGAACCGGTAAGCCTTATAAGAACTAAACACATACATCGTAAATAGTACACAAGCAAAGCGTTTCGATACGCGCTTTTCAGACGCAAGATTTAGCAAATTGGCGCCTGAAAGTATGCAATCGGTTGTATAAAATGCTTGAAAAATGCAAGTGGCGAGTACTAATACAATATGAGATAATTAGTTCAAATTTATGTACTTTATGTTGTATAAAATTGCTCCGAGGTATTTTTAGCACATTTTTTTTTTAATCTAGCGCATGTAACTGATTTTACGATAGAAATTTGTTTGCAAAACTCCATTGAACAATTTACCAAAAACTTCTCAAATAAATCTTCATAAAACTGGATTGTGCCTTAGATTACATAATACAAAACAGCTAATCTACTTAAAATGTACATAAAACGGATTAAACTACCTTAAATGTTTGTAAATATATAAAACAAATATCAAATTTGTTTCTCTTTCTCCTGTGTTTTCTTCCACGTACTTATCGATCCACTTTTTTCCACCCCATACAGCAGCCACTTCTGGGTTGGCTGGCTCCACCGTCCAGCCGCCGGCTCGTACATACCTCCCGGTAATCCTCGTTGGCCAAATGGTGCGCTAATAGACTCACGTTGACGTGGCTCTGCTCCTCGCACACGATCAGCCAGCGGGCGGTCCGGTGCGTCGACTTCAGGATGGCCGCCCGGATGTGGCCCAGGATCGGCGTAATCGCCCAGGCACCCTCCTGCTCGGGGAAGAGCTCGTGCGTGAGAAACACACCGTCCGGCTCATTGGGTGCAAATTCCTGTGAAGGTGAAGAGAGACAGGCGGGTTGAAGTGAGCGAGGATTAGCCGGAAGAAGCCGGCAGCCCAGAGCGAGCAGCAGACCCAAAATCAAAAAGAAATTGCGTGAAAAAATAATGGCAGCACGAGCTACGAGCCCCGAACGCGACGGGAAGGATAATCAATTTTTGCATATTTCATGACCACACCGGTGCATGCATCATCCCGAGGGACCTCCCCGGTTTGGAGTTCGAGGTTCGATTCCCACCGGCCGATAAATTGTGTCAAAATTCACCAGAGATTGTGGGGAAAAAAATGTTGGAAAACAAAACACCACCACATAGAGTGTGGTTAAACGGGAAACGACAGACAAAAAAATCCTGCATCCTGATCGGGTAGGTAAACTCCCCCAGCGTTCCCCCTTTTAAAAGAGACGGTGTGGGACGTGCGAGGTGGAATAAATTACCCCACTGTCCCACCGGAACCCACACCGCGTTTGTTGACAAACATCCGGGGAAACACTGCGGTCGCTTTCGGGAATCGCTTAAACCGCAACCCGCCCATAAAGCTCCGCCAGTGCGGGAGCGTATGATTTAAACGATCCCGATTGGGGTAGACGGGAGGGATCTCCCCGTATGTATTTGGTTACAAATTAGGAAAGAACGCGCTTTCGAACGCGTTGCAAAAAACGGGTCAATTGATTTTTGCGGCAGCACTGGCTCGCTCAGCTGTGGGGATATTTTTTCATCCGTGGAAGTGTACGCAATTAAATTGTTGGGCTTTTTTTGTTGCGCCCAATGCACTTCAGCACGGTAAGGTTATCAATTTGATTGAATTGTAATTTTCGAGCTGGCGGTGGGCTGTAACAAAAAAAAAAACATATGGCGTTTACCGCGGTAAAATTCGCAGCAACAATCCATTTGATTACAACGGGTTTTAATTTTCTGAGAATGTTTCAAATTTTAACAATCTGCTTGTTCTGACCACAGGTTTTGAATTCATATGATTTGTTTCCTGTAAATACTGATATTTAACTGCGTGCCACTGCGATGTTGTTGAAATTTATAAATAAATCGTTTTTGTAGTACACATTGCATACTTTTAGGCGTGCAATCAGTTATGTTGTCATTGAACATGCTTTATTGATATGATTGTCACTCGGAATGCATACTTTAAGGCGCAAGATTCTGACCCTATAAAACCCCTAAAGTTATGTTATTAACGCTTTAAAAACGATTTTTCTTATAGTTTTCATATACTTATGGGTTTCCTAGCAAGAATTTAGAAATAAAAAAAACTACGAATAAAACAATGTTTTTTCCGTAGGTACATGAACCCGTGAACCATTATTAGCAACTTGAATTCAATAGTACGATCGTGTCCGAAACAGCCCCACAACTCCACCGGCCGACGGCAAATAACTTAAAGCCCGAAAATAGTGCAATGATATACGTGTGGGTATATTTCGGGAAAGCCATTTCTCCACTTACCTGATCCAGCTCCCGTATCTGCTCGACGATGCTTCGCCTCAGCTGCCGGGCCCGCGCTGCATTGAATTTCGCCGGCTGGCTTAGCACCAGGAACGATAATTCATGGACGGCTGTAAATAATATGCCACCGGGGGCGAAATGGGGTACCGGAGTTAGGAGGAGTTTTAAATTTCCCTCGCCGGCGCGCTGCACTTTGGTCTATGTGTTTCGGTATGGTGTGTAGAGGAGATTCCTTCGCCCTTGGGAGGATTCCTCTGGCTTGGCGGAGGAAAGAAATGGGAGTCAGAACCTCGCGGTGCGAGAGAGACAGTGTAAAGAATATAAAAATACCGAATAGTAATGCACAAATCTCGCCAGATCTAAGCGCCTTCGGTGTGAAACTGTGCCCTTCGCACTGGGATGCATTAAAGCACCTTCCCCAACACGTCGGGAGAGAGCCATGCCACTGGACGCGAAAGGAGATTGCCATAAGCTCGAAGGAAACGATAGGAAGGAAAGGTTGAAATTTGTAAAATACTACATGATCGATCGAGATAACAGTGGCCGATCTATAATGTATCGTTATTACTGCTCCCTGGTGAGAACGTGGTTACACGAACCACATTGCTTTACGGTGGGTCTCTGTGGCTCATACACTGGCCAGTCAAAATTTAAATAAATAACTTCAGCTTTTAGGTAGTTCATTGGATTTGCAATGAAGAAGTAAGTTTTATTTTGACAAATATAGCGTTAATAATGTTACATGATTGAAGGAATTGCATACTTGTAGGATGAATAGCCAAAAATTACGGAGAGATCAGTACATAAAAGCTTTGGACATGTTTTATTTGATAGTTTGTCATAGAACTGTATCTCTCACAAGACGGAATAGATGTGAAATATTTCGAAACAGTAGAACCAATTGGTATAACAATCTTGTTCTAGTCTAGTACTTAATTTGCAAAATAAGCTATGCAGATTGCATATATTTAGGCTGATTTGACCATTTACGCCACAAATTATGCAATTTATATAATAAAATCGCAACCGGGAGCAGTTTTCTTTTGATTTTAACTCTTAACTGGGTATTTACATGGCCAGAGGTAACGATTCGATGAAATAATTACTTCGGAAACATCTGTTTCTACTCGCTCATTGCAGTGTAACCACATTCGCTTTCTGGAACAGCTGAGACATTTATTCGTAGAACAGCCACAAAAAAAAACACACACACACAGGAAGACAACCCCTTAAATCTTCCTGATACACCGGAAAAGTTTCGGATTTTACTGCCCGCGTCGCATTAGCTCGCAAGTTTCGATGCGAAAAGTTGACCGAGGGAAATCGCTTTACCGCTGCACAAAATTCGATAAAAGTGCAATAGCGCTCGGGTTGTAACTCCGATTGCGCTTACGGCTGTGTGAACTGTCCAAACCGTGCTTTTTTTTTTAAATGCATGTGCACACCCCAGAACGAACGGGGCGACGGTACCATATGTGCCCTTCGGTTTGGAAAATGGTTGTTAAAGTTGCGATTATAACTATTGCCGAAGCTGCTTCGCTTACGGGGAGAAGACAGTTTCCGGAGGCTAATTCGCATCTGTGCGTGTGTGTGTTTATAGGGCAAGCTGAAAGTTGGTAGTCGGGACAACAAAACACATATACATACGCCACATTCCGACTAATTGTGGTTGACTTCTAGCGCCCGGGTGTAGAAGGTTTTCGTACCGGTAAAGCGCTGTTGGCACACTTCATTTACATTTGACTGCAGAATGAAGTTGAAAACTTTTGCCCCGGACAGAACTAATGCAGTCGGGGCTGTTTATTTAAATTGGTTCTATCCGACTAGTTGAAGTTGCCGTGCTCGCTGTAGGTGAATGCACCGGGCTGGAAGACGATTGTTGTTCGAAAATAGCAGAAAGTGTACTTAATTAGTGTATGCCAGTTTCGGTTTGAGTTTATCGTTAACCTACAGCCCACCGGAGCTCGTGCAGGCCTGTTTAATCCCGATGAGATTATGATCATAAGTTGCATTCTGGAATATGCTTTACTCTCCTTTCAATATGTTTATGGAGATAGCTTCCATTTGCCTCAAATCAAGGAAGTAAAGCGTTAATGAAGTGTTTGACGTGAAAATTGCATACATTTGGGCTGTTTGTAGTGATTTTTGCCTACAAGTATGCAATGTGCATAAAGCAACGCTTTGTTGACAGTATAATATCGATTTATTAGGTGATTTAGTACACATTTCACGATCTTCATAAAATCTAATAATTGAATAATGTTGTGAATCCTTCATTCGTCACCAGCTCAAAAACGAGCCATCAGCAGTGTTTGATTGTGTCCTATCATGTTGAAACTACCTATTCAGGCTTCAGACAACATAAATAATGCACACATACGCACAGCGTATAACTTTCCTTCGTCCACGTCAGTGTTTATACAGCCCTACAGCATACGTTTGCATACCTGCAGGCGCGGAACAAACCAGGTTGTCGATAAAGCTTCCCTTCTAAATTCCCTGTCAGGAGAAACGGTCGGCACACCGCACGCTCACCACAGAAGCATCCTGCGGCAGAAAGTCGAACACAAACCCCACATGACGGTGGGAGACCGTCCGAAGTGTGTGGTGAATGAATGGAACCGAAATTAGTGCAAATTAATATCGATAAAATTATGCTTCCCGATCGATTCGGCGTTTCGTGGACGCGGAAGTTTAAGCTCGGTAATGGAAACTGTGTGCGTGCGAGGGTGAGGCAACCGCACGCCGCTGGGCAAAATGGGAAAGTTTTACCCGCATAGGAAAAGGGACAAAACGGCCACACGGAAACCGGAGACAAAGGTTCTACTGCTGCTGCTGCTGTCGCTTCTTTTCACCGGAGGGAGTTGAAATTATCATACCATCCCGTGGTTACAGCACGCAGCAGCAGCTTTTTACCGAAAAGCGATGCGAAAAGCGAGCCGCCCAGCATGGAGCGGCAGCACGGCGGGTTCTTGATCAGCCTCAGCTCGCCGGTGGTCCAAAGTCCATTAAACGTAGTCGTAAACGCAGACAATGTCTGCCAGCCAGGCTCATCATTACGGTGTACGTGCGTTCGGAATGGTAAACGTTCCGGAGGACACGGAAGGGAAGGTACTTTGTGCCGCCACCGGCCGGGGGAGCGTTTGCGTTTGACAGGCTCGTTCGTGGGGGTTGCAACGGCCAACGTGGGTTGCAGTTAAATGTTCTTTAATGTTTTTAGTGATTATTTTTAGGCATGTGCAGCATGTTTTACAGATTTTTAAAGTGATGGAGCGGTGGGAGCTTTGTTATCAAGACGTTTAAATAAGTTTTATTGTAAAATGTAGTGTTGAATTCATGCCATGTGCTATTTTTTGGTTCAAAACACTTCATTTCAATAGTAAAATATCGCTGAATCTGTTTATATCGAATGGAAAATAAACAAACTCTATGAAAAATGCACAAATAACTCAATGTGCAAGATAATTCAAAAGTGTTGTCATACAGATTGCATACTTTTGGGCTGTTATAGTAAACTTATTCTCAAATGCATGCAATGGGCACTAAACAAACGCTTCATAATTCCTTATTCTCGTCTGTTGGTATTACGCCTTAAAGTATGCAATTGAAAAAATAAATAACCATTTTATGCAGATTGCATACCTTTAAGCTGATTGAGCTGTGATAGAAAAGATTGGATTAATCCGATTTATCTGTATTCAAAATTGCAAACTATAAGGCGAGTTTCTCTAGGTTTTGAAGTGAGAAGTGTGAGAATGTGAGCTTACGGTGATTTACTTGATTTACTTGAAAACGTGATCAAGGAAAAAACGACTTAAAATAAAACTCATTAGTTGCTGTCTTCGTATGACACCAGAGCAAGAACCGCTTGAAGTAATCAACTTCCACACGCAAACGTACCATAAACACAGGGTCCCGGTTCTGGTGAGCAAATCAGACCGTAACGAACCTAGTTTATGCTGCCTTTTCCCCTTTTCCTATCAATAAAAATAGAAAAACGAGTGTGCAGCAAAATTGCAAACAGCATTGCCAGTGACAACACGAATCGACTGTGCATCGCGAAGTTGCGAAGCTGCACCAGCGTTTGCTGCGTGGAAAGGGACACACCGGGGCAAAATTGTGGATCACGGTAGAAAATGATACCCGATAGTTTCGGTAATCGTTCCAGGCATCGGATCCTGGCTCGTTCACGTAGGTTTGCGAAGCAACGCGTGGGAAAAAGACACCCACCACCACCGCCACCACCAGCACAAGTGCGGCATGGGTATCAATTTTCATTCAAACTTTAAATTATTGCAATTCGAGCAAGTCCGGATTAACGTGCTACTTTTGGCACCGTTCGAGGATATTCACGTATCGTTCTGCTCTCGTTTCGGATCGATGGTTCGCGTGTGCGTGTGTGCGTTTGCGCTTGATAGGTGAAGCGTAGTAACGCCGAACTCATCTTTTACATGGTGTTCTAGCTCATCTGCCGCCCGATCGTGCAGCGAACGAGATAAGAGAAGCCAATCGAGTTAGCTTCATTACGGCAAGATGCTGCGTTTTCCACTATCTTTCCCCGAAACGTGCAGCGCCAGGAAAACAGGAACACACCGACACCACACGCTTTGGTGGAAATTCATGACGTCCGTGTTTACTGCAACAATGGAAACACAAGACACGCTTATCGCTACCGAGAAAGGCGTACCTCCCCCCCGAAAGCGGCCTCATTATCACTCCGCATGCAACAAGCAACAAACCAAACAGGGACCGTATCTTGCCGGCGTTATCTCTAATTCGGGCTACCGGGACACAATGGCTGGGGTTTCGGGAAATTATTCAACGCAAAGCTGTGTGCAACACGAGGTGACACGACGCTTCCTCGTCAGGTTCCAAACTGAAACCCCGTCCCAGAGGTTTGTCCCAAGTGCTGAGGGATAATGGCCGTGCCTGGAAGCGGAAAACCCAGAACGTCAACCGGGGACGAGTTAAGGTCCGCTGCTGCTGCTGATGATGATGAGGATGTTACCGAATCTTTTATGCTGACGTTGATTTCGAGATTGTGGAGCAGGTTGTGGCACCGGGAGAAATATGGCCCGCCAACCCTGCGCGAGGGCCCTCCGCTGCGCTTCCTCGTCGGTGCATTCTGGAGCGAAGAGGTGGGTGCCGAACGATTTAAAGGTATTACCATTCATCAACTAACGCTGGGTAAACGTTTGCCTCCTGCGGGATGCGGTGCGATAGACGACGTGGGAAGATATAATGGAGAGCGATGAGCGGCACAAGCCGGCCGTTTCAGGCGGTTTGGGACGGTGCATTCCAAGGTCGATGGACGGGGCGGTTGAAGATAATGGCGCAGGTTTATTTACTGGCGAGGGGCAGTTTGAAGGAGAGAGGATTTTGCGGCATTTGTGCTTGTGTTTTATGTTATTGGAGGAGCTATGCTATCAGTTTGTATTTCTGGAGGATACTATTCGTAACCATTCAACGTGTAATCCAAACACCAAAACAATCGTTTGAGCTTATACTAAATAGCTAGGCAGGAACAGTGTTGGATCATCTGATAGGGACGGAAGGGCTATTTAGTGATAGAGCGAATGCTTACCGCATTTTAAAAGCTAATTGAAAATTGAGATCACACTCATTGGATATACTTGGATATTGGAGCTACTTCAATGTGCTTCGATACATGTTTATCGAGTTAATTCGTTCACTAATGATTAGTGACTTCATTAATTTACGTTGAGATACATTCTACCATCGACATAAACAAGAACACATGCTCGTCTCAGTTTTCCTTATGATATCAAACCATATAGCAAACGCGTTCGATGCAGGGACTAATGATCAGCAAACATGCTTTTCAGGGGCGTTAATTGCAAATTTCCACTAATCACGTCGAACTACTCTTGTTCACACCCGATCTTATCAGGCTAAATTCAATCGCCAGCACGTTTCAGCTAGTGCAAAATCACGGCTTTCCATCCACCCGGTGAAAGCCACCGAGGAACGGAGCGGAGCGGTATTTATTGCCCACCTACTTGTAAAGTACCATAATTAGAATAACAAAAATAATTACTCGCCCCTGCGGTGCTGAAGCGAAAATGGCCGTTCTGGTTCGCGGGTTCGTTACGCCCGTTGGCAAGTAGCCTCGAGTAGCCTTTCGCCGTGTGAGTGCAGTGTGTGTGTGTGTTTTTTTAGTCACTTCTTCCTTGCCATTGCGACCGTGGCGCAAAAGTGGCGATAATAAATTCATTCAGATTAACATTTACCGCTTAATTTTTAGTGCTGGAAAAAAGTGTCTGCGTGTATGTGTGCGCTGGTTTTTGTGGGGCTTCATACACCGCTTGTGACAGGAACGCGCGAAGCACGGACGGAGCGAGCTGGCCAAAACAGAACGACAATTGTAAGCCAGTTTAAAGGGTGAAGAAAAAAAAACCCACCGACCGTCACGTGAACCATGGGTCGCAACGAGAATCACTTATTTTTATCGCTAACCAGGCAAACCGATACGGTTGGTAGAAGCCGGCTTCTGTGCTGCACGGTTCGAAAGCAGAGAAGGTTTTCATTTTCCACTCTAAAAGTGGTTGACTAGTTAATGTGTAATAATTGTTCCAATAGTCTCGTACAACCTTCCTCGAAATGAGCGCTTACTGAGCAAATAAAGCGATTTTAAAACATTTTTTGCCGATTGCATAACTTTAGGCGTATCAAGGAAAACCACGCCTAAAAGTATACTATTCGCATCACACAAACGACATATTTACGCTTTATTCGATGAGTTATAAGATATTCCTTTCTGGGGATTCTCAGGGGAACTCAAATACCACGGAAAACGAGTAGGGCTGGAAATTTTCTTAGTATTTGCCTAAAATTGCCAAGAAGTATGCAAACCGCCTCAAAATGGTTTGAAATGCATTATAAACGACTTATTTTCTTAGGTTCACTTAAGCTTTTGACTATGTTGTAATGATACCAAGTGTTCGCAGATGCATATGGTTTGGCGTAAGTCTTTATTCCGCCTAAAAGTATGCATCATGCAAACCCTTTCAGAAATTTAATATATATTTGATTTAGAGCGTACTAATTCTAGTGCACCATAAAAGCATTCTATTTTAAATTATTGTATAATAATCACGAGCGTTTGAAAAAGCTCCACAACGATGGCACACCTATAGGCGGTGCAGTTAATCGTGTGCTGCATAAACATGCACCCGGTTCCGGTTCCGTCAGCGTGGCTGCAACGAGCCTGCGTATGGAACACATTTCGAACCGTGCTGATGTGGTGCTGAAAATTAAAAGCGTAAAGTCGCACCATGGAAACACGCTTGACGCTAACGCTGCGTTGATGTTTTCGCTGACGGAAGCGGCACATAAACGCACACCACACACACACACACATACTACCGCAGCGGAACAACAATCGGAAAATTGTCCCTCTCCGAACGCCAGGCCAGCGAAGCGGGTACCTCGCGGCATTGAGCGCCCATTTGGAGGTGAATTTTCATAACCATCTCGTGCGCGGACCGTGCCGGTGGAAATGCGGCCGGCAACTTTTCATATCCCTTCGTGTAAGCTAATTGAAGTGGAAATTTATGACCGCAGAAAACCCCCGAAAATAAATTGTCAACGGGCGGAAAATTTAGTGCCGCGGGACGGGCCTAGCGAAACGGTCGCGCCTGCCACGGGCACTATTCTGCCACCACCATCACGCCGCGGTTACAAACGCCTTGCGCTAGCTAGGTGACACCACCGGCGAACCAGGTGTCCGCCAGGGGGGAGGAGGTGGAACACGCATCCTGCCACTGGGGCCGGTTAAATAGAACGCCCGATGGAGGCGCCTGGTCGCGTTTGTCATAACGAGCTTTTTCCGGAGGGATGGGTGAAACATTACGTACCACCGGCGGCGTGTTGGCGTGTTGAGAAAATTATTTCCCTCTACGGAGGCCCACGGAAGGCAAGGGTGACCAGGCAGCAGGCAAACAAATCCGGACAAGGAATCGTATTGGGCGGCAGGGTGGGGGTGGTGCGAAAAATCGACCACAATTTCGGGCCGTGCACCGAGCAAAACCACAAAAACTCATCGGGCCAGGTGAGTGCGCGCCCGATGACAGCGCCTGGCCGCGGCCGACTTTTATGATGTTAATTATGAGTGCAATAAAACGTGTAATTAAAACTAAAAAGTATAATTAGCTGAAATGCGCGACCGTGCCCGGACGAATCGATGCCATTTCGCTTCCTGCTCCGTCGGGGTGATTTGCGGCGTACTTTAGGAAAGGGAGAAAAAAAGGGAACACCGCGTTGGGAAGCGTGACAAGGAAATTTCAATCTTTCTCCTTCCACCTAGACACACATACTTTGTAGCACCGGCACCGGTTGTTATGTAACGAGCCGCGTTTTGCAATTGCACCGCTGCAAACAGTAAAGCGCACAAAGCACCGCCAGGCAGGCAGGCAGGCACTTGTTACAACCCGGCAAAAGTTTTGCGAAAGCAAATTTGCATTCGCCACAATGGCGGGGTGGCGTTGGGTGGGACGCACGGGGAGGTGGGACGCGGTTGGGACTTTAATAATATTTCGTGTGCACGGTTTGTGCAAAATGCAATGTTGCTGTCACACCGTTAACGGTGTGTGTATGTGTATGAGCATTTTAGGTCCAGCGAGTGAGTGAGTTAGTTTGTTTATGGGCGCTTGTAGTTACGCCCGATAATCATAACGAATACATTTGGGTAGGTTAAGCAGGGAAAAACGGCACGTTACGGTGCGCTTTCCGCGGCTTGCAACGTGTAAATGTCACGGTGTTTTAGGTGCTTGTAATCGCAGGAGAATCCGGGATGGGTATCCTAGACCTAGTTTGCGTTGAACGTTTAAAGGTTTCCCGTCCCGCTTGTCACTCCATGTTTTTGTCCTTGAGAGTTATTTGACGCTTCGATTCGATGTGGTTACTGGGAATAAAAGACAGTTTTAAGCTTACGCTGCTTTGATCAACGGAAAGGTCACATGAATTGCATACATTTAGGCACACTAAAGCAACACCCAAGAGAAGACTCGTTTGATAGTATATTTTTAGGCGCAAAATTTATTATTCAGCCTAAAAGTATGCAATATGAACTATGAATAATGATGAATGCATGAAATACGATAAATACTGTATAGTGTTTACAAAGCGGTTAGCCTTTATTATAATGTTTTTTAAAGTTCGCCTGGTAGATGAGCTAACATAACTGATACAAAATGTTGGTTAAAGCGCTTTGTTCTACATATATAGGGCTGTTTTCTTAATACTACATTGCGCATAAAACAGGTTTTTTTCAAATCCGTAAAACCAAAAGTTGTCATTTTAACATTCAGGTATACATTTAGGCGCTAACACAATCGGGTGCATACTTACACCCTTCTCACTGGAGTTATGCCTGCTCCGCATAACTAAAACGTTTCGTACTGACTGTTTTGCAATATAATCGTTATTTTAAATGTTATCACTCATTGTAGCTATCGCCATTTGGGGCTTTAAGTAGATTTTTGCTTAGGGTTTTCGTACGCTTTGTAATTTAAAGAAAAGTCTACATTTAGGCGTTAACACAATTTAGTGTCCGGATACCCTTCAGGAGGAGTGTTCTACTGAGGACTTACCGGCCACACTTTTCAGCCGCCAGGGGCATTTCGACGAAGTTAAGCCTCTGGTAGGTGGGTGCCTCCAGAAGCCTTCACTTTGCTTATTGGTGGGCGATGCAATCCGGTGCTACTTCTGTACTTTTTACCATCCGGCGATTGTATTTTGACAAAATAAAAAATAAATGGTACTAAAACATCAGAGATGTACATGAAAATCATTTCATCGATAAGTACTGGAAAGCTGTATTTTTTCAAAATATTCCAAAAATACTCGGACGACTTCTCTGTTTAACATGCTCAAACAATCGCTCACTCTCGGGGCAAACGGCTACTAATTTCCCCCCGGGACTAAAAAAATGGGAAAGATCAGGTCGTATGATTAGCCTTTGTTTCTCTTCTGTTTCCGAGCGTAACACGAGACAAGTAGAGAGCAGTGCTCGAGACAACTGACAAAAGCGAGACCGCACGGCCGTGACAAAGTCACGAAACGAACACGATGCCGTGGGAGCTTTCATGATGCCGTTCGCACTGAGGTACACCAATCGGCACTCAGCAAAAACGGGGAGGATGATTACAAATTAAACGGCTCGGGTTGATGTGAGTTTGAAAGCCTTCACACAGGGACTGCGGGAATGCGAAGTTAGGAATGCGGGACAGTTGGGTTCGCCTTAAAACGTGTGAAACGTGAAGCAAGTATACATCATTTATGAGTGACACAAAAACTCGTTTCGTTGTATTGATAGAAGTTCTAGAGATTCCTATTTTTAAATGTAAAAAGTTCGTTCTTACGAAATAAAATGCTTATTTTCTCGGCAAACATTGCATACTTTAAGGCGTTTTTTCTCGTCATTTTTCAGTTCAGGTATGCGCGTGAAACCAACGGAGAGTGCAGTATTTAAAATTTCAGATTACATATCAAACGATTCGCACAGGTTTTCCATGCGATGGCCGAAGGGCGCAAACAAAACAAAAAAAAACTCGACGCCATTACAAGTCGACGCCAGTGCGTACGCACCATAAATAATAATGTTCATCAACGTTACCGAATGAATGTCGAATTAATTATTTTCTTTTCCCATCACGACGCGTTTGTCGGCCGTCGGCGTGCGGCTTGCAGTTTGCGAGGGAAGAGTAGTAAAACCACAAACCGGGGGCGACAGAGACGACACTGAAGTGCCCGGCGCGCGTCCATGGCGTGGCACAGTAATATGGAAAACGCTGGGTTGGTTTCCTGATTTTCCCCCTTTGTACCCGAGTCCCGTTCTGTGATTCCCGAAAGCCCGGCCCGGATCACTTACCGTGTGCAGGTGCAACGTACGGTGGTAACTGCAGCAGCACCAACACCACCAGAACCAGCAGCATCGGAAGCAGCAGTGCAACTCTATACATAATTGATTCGATTACGGGTCCAATTCATTTTCCACACCACCGAGCTTTCCGCCCCGGGCAGCGGGGGCCGCCGTCCTGCTGCCACGTCCTTCCGACGGACCTTCGACTTGTATGTGTGTGTGCGCGTGTCAGTGTGCACGTGTTTGTGGTGTTTGCGTGTGCTGTACGGTTTGTTTTCACTATTGATGTTTGGTGTTTAATTTAAACGTAACTGCTCGGCTCACTCACTCGGCTTCGCATACGCAAAGCGTTCCCGCACGTGTCGGATGGTGTTTGTGTGCATCGTCGAAACACGCACACACACACACAAGCTTATGAAATAAATGAGCAGTGCACTATTTTTTCCGTTGTCCTTGCAGGCGCGTATTCGCGCAGTTTCACTTTTTAACGCGGTAAATAATTAAAAATAATTACAATCGAGTGCTTTTAATTTCGTCAATAAACATTTCATTTTTGCTTCTTTTTTTCGTTGCTGTTGTTTCACCGCACAGCTGTGCGCACAAAAACCGCCTACTAGAAGTGTCAGCCTTGTATGGGTTCACTATGATTGCTTTGTTTTTCTTTTCTGGTTTCTTCGCTTTGCCTTTGTTCGCAACCGTTACACCAAGGTGAGGAGAGGATGAGCTTGCGGTTAGCTTGTTGTGGTTTCGCTGTGCCGACATGTATCGTTTACTTACGCCTCCGCCCGGGAGGGAGAAATTATCGGCCCTTGCAGGCTTTTCAGGAGCCGCCGTGGTGGTGTTTAGCGATGGCGATATGCTGGTATGATATGGACGGCCAAGTGAATAATTTATGCGACCGCTAATTGCCGATGCGGCATCGAACCGTTCGCAAATGCGTTTGAAGAGCTGATGTTCGATGCGACGCTCGCTCGGTTCGATGGACAACGGCCCAACGAAATTAGGTTCGGCTGGGGTTTGTTATCAGTTCGGTGTCGAGCTATTTCGGCTGCCAGTGGATTCGCGTGATCCATTCGTCCGCTTCCAACTCTTATCAGTGCGAAACGGCTCTGAGTAAGAAGAGCGATATCACTGCACTGACTTCACTCGCTGTATTTCGAGCACGCACTAAACTCAAACGCAGAAACACATCCTGCTAGGAGCGAACTACACGGTGCCGTGTGTCGAGCGCTTTCACGTGCGACAGGACGAAGCCCACTCGAACGACTCTGTGACATCGCAGAGTCCAAAGCGCTCTCTGGCTCTGGCGAATGTAAACAAACGAGTTCACGCCCGCACTGCGCAGTCTCAGCCGGTGGCGGGCATCTGATGCCGGTGTTCATGACACGATGGCGATCTTTTACCTTTGCCGGAGCCTTGCGGTGGATGAACCAAAACAACTGTTCGTCCCGTGTTCGGGAAGCCGAAGCTGCGAAGATGGGTGTGTGTAAAAAAGACGTTTGCACGTGCTAGATGACCGTGACGGGCGGAATGATAATTATTGGTGTCGTTTGAGCGGATATTTGATATTATTTGGCGTTTTTTGTGTACTAATGTAGTGTGCAGAAATAGAGCGTAATAGAGCGAATATAGAGCTTTAGCAATCTAGATGATTTTTGGAAAAAATAGAAGTCGATGATCGTGTAATATTGCAAAGTATGCACCACAGAACTCAGAACCTCAAGAACTGAAGATAACAACAGAACAACAGAAACTCAAGATAACAAAATTGCTGGTATCGTAAGTGATGTGCTCTTTGACTCTTTTCGAAGAGTCATCAACTCTCTTCAAATGATCGCTATTTAGTTCACAACTCTTTTCCATCACGTTGAAGGTCCCTGTCGGAAATCTTTGAGAATGTTCAAATAATTAGGAATTTAAACATTCTCAAAGATTTTAGACAACATCCAACAGATTCCAAAAGTATCGTCTTCTGAAAAATTGTATTTATTTGTTCATCTTTTTATTTACTTTAGTATCGATAATCGAATCGCATAAGGAAGAGAGATGTCTTCCGCGAAGAGTCACCTTAGAATCAACTCCTGGTACCAACTCTGCGTATTCCTATTAAAAAGAAAAGGATAAAAATAGAACAAATCTCCAAAGCAATTCTTTCTCACCTAAGAGCGGATAACGTAACGTAAAACAATCTTTAAACATGCAAAGTCAAATTCGCACATCTTCACCGAGACTCTTTTATGCAAAACAAAAGGGCTTTCTGTTACAAGAAGAACTCCCCCACCAACGGCTTGCTTATCAACGGCGGCTATTATCATGTTTTTGAAGGTCCCTGAATACCATTACCCATTAACACCTCATTAAACCCGACGCTGATCCTGGGCGTCGCTGGCCAACGCAGCACCTTTCCGCAGGCTTGTCAGTATCATCGCAACACCCGCATAAGGTTACCGCCCTCCTCCCCTAGCGCGAAAGGACACGGTCCCCAAAAACGGAGCGACTCGAGCGACGGCATCAACTACCGCCAAACCCATTAACCCTTAACAGCACTGCATTATTGCCTTCCCCATACCCATTACGGGCGGATAATGGAGCCGTGGGTGCCCGGGGTGGCGCGATTGCGACTGCGAAGAAAGCTTCCCCGAACTTGGCCCCGGCCCAGTGCACCGAGCAAGGTGTAGCCGTGTTGTTTGCGGGCTGGGAAAATTAAAGGGAAAAGATTTACCATAATCCGGAATTACCCCCGTGGTGGATTTCAATAATTAAGCAGATGAAAACAAACCAACTTGAAAGTTGCGTAACGTGCGGGAGTTTTGGTTTTGCCGGCGTCTTATTTGACCAGGCTCTCAGGAGCTTTGACTGCGGGGCGCATCAAAAACTTACCCTCTAACCTACTTTCACGAGTAGTCGTCCCCTGGGGCTTCCATTGCGCCCGCAAATAAAACCCCCTCGCCGAAGCAATCGTGAGCGGTATGCAAGCGCGCACCATAAATTATGCAGTCCCGTAAAAATCCTTTCTTTCGCTTTCGCCCCCCCCACCAGCGGAAGAAAATGTGGACCCACGGTGGGTGGGTGCTTTTCTTGCGCGATTATTGTGGTTTCCTTTCGAAGTGTGCTGTCTGGATGATGATGACATCTTGTTCCGGTTGTACTGCCGTACTGCTTGAATTTCCACATTTACAGTTCACCGATGGGTGGTTACCCACACACACACACTCGCAGCAGGGTTGTCACCTGCGGCACGGGAATGGCAACATTATGCCGGCAACACATTCATATATCTTCCGCCCGTTCCACTCGCTCCACATAGAGCCCCTCGTTGGGGAGGCAGCATGGCTTCGGTGAGGTCTTTTTCCGGGTCACCCACTGGTTCATGCAAAAATGACGGCAGGCAAACCACGAGAAAAACCCCTCCGGCGTTCGGCAACACATCATCCACCATTCAATTGCAATAATGGCAGTGAAAGAGTTCGAGCAGTTTTTTTTTCACTTCCTTCAGCCTGCTTTTCCACCACCAGTGCGGGGTGGGGGGTGGACTTTTCAATCTTTTCGCAGAAAATGGGTGAAGAATATTTCATCATTTTTTTGTTGTTGTATCTTCTTCATTACTTTCAACTGTGAGATAGGCTATTAAATAATACAAACATTCACATTTTGTACCCACATTCTGTGGGGGGTGGGAGTTAGGGCACGTGTAGAGGTAGGGCGTACGCCATGGTGATGTGGAGAAAATCCGCGTGGGTGGTATCAATATGGTTTCCCGGGCTGTCCGCAGATGTTTGGATGGTTTTTCGCGGAATGAAGATACAATTTATTTACGATGGCAATGTGATGGATAAAATTTCAGATGTTGCTTTTTTTTCTTTTCTGTCTTTTTGTGTTGTGTTTTTTTCTTTTCATTCATTTTCATTAGTTTTTTTGCCAACAGATTATTTTTTCCCATCAGTTGGCATTCTTTATGGCATTTATAGTGCAAATGGTTATTCTGATTGCATAAATTTCGGTTTGTAAAAAAATGCTCCGCAAAGTATGCAACCCGCGTGACATCGTGACGCGTGACGAAATATTGCATACCGTTTGGCGTAATTTCCTTTTGTTAACCTAAAAGTATGCAATCTTCTCGACGAGCGCCTTATTACAACGAAATTAAGCTCCTTCATAAATGATAGATTCATAGATTTTGTTTTTTTTTATTATCATTTCGTATACTTTTTTACTGTATGTACTGCAAAAAACCGCATATTCAAGTTATAATTAGCTCTAGCGTTGAGCGTTTAAATCGAACGTATGTGCCCTGCAGGCAGCCTTGCGTCCATATGGCAAAACGTGCGTGATAAGTCAACATAAACGCTAGCGTTCATCCGCACGAGCACATGCGTTCTCTTACTCTCTTGCTCTCTCTCTCTCTCTTTCTGGTCGTATTCGCACTACTGCCCGTGGTACTTGAAGTTTGCGCAAATATAAATAACATTAAAATAATGAAAGATAGCACGGGCATTCGGTTCGCTTACGCCGAAGGCAATCCTCTGTGGCAGAATTGCCGACTTCAGCTCAAGCCCGGCATCAGGATAACCTCGGTTTGTTTGAAAGACTCTTCAGTTGAGAGAGATGAAGTAAAAAATCATCCCAGATCCAGAGGAGCCTATTCCGAAAAAATGCTAGTAAATCGTTCACCGTGGTTCAAGCTTTCTCCTCTCTCTCTCTCTCTCTCTCTCTGTTTGCAAAACCAACGTACAGGATCGATCGTTAATTCCACTAACTGTTAGGGGTCGAAGTAATTTTTCACTCGCGAACATTTCTTCCCTCTCCGTTGACCTGTCGGGAGAAATGCTGCCACCCATTGAAACCAATGGCACATTAGGGCTGACGCTGACCCTTCGAACGGAGGAGAGTCGCGCGTCGATGGGAAGAAACACCGAACCGATAAGAGTCATCAGATCAAATTTAAATTAATCGGCTTTGGAAATTGAAATCAAATTATCGTAACCGGCGGAATGGAGTGTTTCCACCTCCGATCTCACCTCCATTACGGTTTAACATAACGATGCATAAGTAATGTTCACTTAATTTTCCACCCACCGCCAAAGTCCGGCGCCGCGGCAGGGCTTGATAGTGACAAAGGCCGGAATAGATTTCACAATCGTGGAAAGAACTCGACGTTTGGCGAGCTTTCCGACGAGTGTTTTGGAAGAATTTGCTCAGATCGCTTCACGCTGTGCCGAAATGCGCGGCGTCGCCGTCGTTTCACTTCCAGACCGTCTGGTCTCTGGTACCTGAGTTTTGTTTTCCCTGGAAAAGCGGCTTCATTTCCGCTCTGCTGGTGAAGCAATTTGCATTTGAAGAGGCTTTTATTTGATCGGGCTAAACGTCTCGGGCAGCAGCGATTTGCATGCGATTGAGAGATATTTGAGTTTTTGTTTGGGGAGGAGAATTCTTCGGAGCTGAAAGCGATTTGTGTGCATCTTAAACATTTTCATAAATGATACTACATAATTTGTAAATCGTGGAGGTCTTTCTTAAGGAGGATTTCTTAAGATCTTTGCATCTTATTAGAGATATGTGTGGAAAGTTATCCAGTTGGACTAAATATATTGAATAACGAAATGAATGCGGCATACTTTTAGGCGTTTAAGGTGATCGGCGAAATGTATCATATGAAACAGTTTATGGAAGCTAACTTTAGATACGTTTTCGATTAAAGGAAGTGACTTTCTTATAATTGAATGCATTTATTTTTACTGCTAAGACAATTTGTCAAGGTTTGGCAAATCGTTTGGAACACGCATGAGGTATACATTTAGGCGTTACAGTTTAATTTAAAATTTAATTAATAGTTTAATAAACAAGCTATGTATTTATCTAAAACCATTCTAGTTGACGTGTTTTAAATGATTTTATTTATGCTATTATAGCTTCCTACCGATCGCCCATCGCGCTGCTCGCACACAAACGATTATGAAGCCCTTTATTCACGTCCTATTCAGAGCGCACCGATCGGTAGCCTTTTAACATTGCAGCACGCTCAATAATTCAACGCTGGCACGCGGCGGTTCGGACCAATTTCCACCGGCACCGGCTATATAGACCTGTGAAGTGGCGAGTTTATTTTCCATTTTGAGCAATATTTTTCAAACCACTCGTGGCGCTCTGTTTTTTCAAACTCCCGTCCGGTCACCTCATACACCCACTTCCGGGCCGCATTTTGCGCGCCCAAGTCGTTTGCCAATCTCTAATGGAAAGACGGCGAATGAATTGAAAATTTAAAGATCGACAAAGTGGAAAGCGTTGGCTTCCGGGGCAGTCTGCTCGGAGCGGGGAGGGGGGGGCGAATGCGATGGGAATTCCGAATGAGATCCGTTCGGTTCTGACAGTGGCCTTCCCCCCGACGGAGAAGTCATTTGCAGTCGCCTACCGGTTGAGTGGCTGGGCCGGGCTGAGGGTGAGAAAAATACAGATCGAACATCGGCGCAACGAGTGCAACGGCAGAGCGTATTGCACTATCATGAAAATTCAATTAATATTGCAATGAATCGGTGCAAAATGGAGATTGAGTGCCGGGAGACTGTGAAGGGTGATGTAGTCGTCGATGATGGTCGATTTGGAGCAATCTGAAGCTTTCGTTTCATTCGTTTTCCTCCCTGCTCAGAACATCATGCTACTAACAAGTCTTGTCTTTCGAGGAGCGTTTTTTTTGTTGTTGTTTGCACTGAAAACTCGAACACAACATGAAAGCACTTTCGCTCAACGATGAACGAGACTTTGAGTAAATCAAACAGTATTTGCGTTGAAAATCTGCAAATCAAATTTCGATAAAGAAAACGAATACCCGGCGTACCTTGCTTTTATTTCCCAGGACGATAAGGATACCACCGTCTTTTGCATCATCGCACCGGGTTCGCGAATGGTTCGCGCAAACGATGGATGTTTCTTTTTCCAATTTGCCTTCGTTTAATATTAGATTTGGCTGGGAAATTGAGCGAAAAACCCATCGCACCATCGATTCTTGTTGTGTTTTATCTTTTGTGCTTCGGATTACCAGACGGATGGAACGATGGAAGAGGAGAGTGGGACGATGGGAGGGGGGGGGGCGGTACGATGGAAAAGTGTGCCAAACACTTACTCCACCACGAGCCATTTTGCATCGAACCCATCAATCAAAAGTCGTCTAAGGATCGTTGTAAATTGAGGTAACAAGACATTTTTTTCCTTGTTCTGCACAAGATTCCTTTCGCGTTTGTGTGACTTTTTGCGCACAATGCGAAGGCGCAAAGGTTCGCAAAGCCGGGCGGGCGGTGCATTTTGTGGGGTGGACTGAAAACGCTAAGGATTCGATTGGAAGTGGAAGTGAAAAATCAATCAGTTTTCCAATTTGCGACGCATTACCCGCCGGTATCGGGTTCACGGCGGTGGAGGCGGTGTTGATTTTTCCGATTTCTTTATGGGCTTTGTGACAGTAAGTGACATACGGTTACAGAGGCAAAGAGGTAGTTTTATAGAAGTAGTACGGCTTAAGAAAACGATGGAGGCTACAATGAACTGTGAGAATAATATGGAAGTAGCCAAGTTCCGCAGGCAAACTTAACTGGGACTGATCTGTTAGATATTGCTAACGGGGCGTTGCGGTAGCATATTCAAGCCTAAAAGTATGCAATCTGCAACCCACCAGCGCTAAGGTAAGATAACATGAAAATAAGTCGCTCATAAAGCAATAATAATCCAATAGTGTAACACAGATTGCAGGCTTTTAGCCGTTAACTACTTAATGCGCCTGAAAGTATGCAATCCGATGACGTTTTGATTCTACGCTCACAACATTGCTTGTCTGCTAGGGAAAAGTGGCATTTATTGTGCATTTTCTGGTAGGGATTGATATAACTTTCTCTATGAATATATAACATTCGTGAGCTCCTTGAAATATGTTAATAATACAACACAAAACCTTGTCGCTGTTATCTCCACCACAATCGATTAAATCTGATCCTTAAACCCCCCGGGTTGGGAACTCCTGCACCACGAGCGGCTCATAATAAATGAGGTAGGAAATTTGTTTCGAATTTGCATTCCTCAGCGATCCATCTTGTGGCTGCGAGATGCACCGGCATCGAAACAGGTGAGAGAGCACATTTTTCATCCAAAACATCGAGCAGCGCACGGCATAACACGGTGTGAACAGAGTGTTCCGGCTCTGCAAAGGCGTCTCCTTCCGGTGTTTCGCTGAGCCGAGTGTTTGAAGTGAAGGAATCGTTCCTTCTCCCATGCGGAGCTCAGCGCGGAACGCGAAGCGACAGAAGAAAGGAGGAAGCGCTCGAGAATTCCTACTTTGCATCGCTGCCCTTAACCAAAGAATTGGGAGATAGGGAGCAGGCGAAGCGGCGGCGAACCAGAGCAATCGGAAGAATTTGGGTCAGGAATGCAAATATCTTGATTTATGGTGCGAAACTGCCGAACCGTGCCCGACCAAGCGGGAAGCAACCGGCGATATCGAAAAGTGTCGAACATTATGCTGTTTGTTTGCGTTTATAGCGAAATGAAAAGTGAACTGCAGTTGCATGCACCAGCCGCACACAATGCACCGACGGCAGGTTTATGGTTGAGTGATTTAAAGTAATCATAACATTATAATACCCCAACGGTGGTGGAGAAATAAAAAAAAACGCAAAATAACCCATTTTTCTACGACGAATGTGAAGTGTGCCCAAATAAAACATGTTACCATAAAGTTGCATCGGCTGGTCCTGCCGGAAAGTTTGCCGGATTGTAAAATACTGCCCGCATGCACCGGGCGCAACAATAAAGGCAAACATAACGTGAACCATTAAAATAATAGGGCTACACGAAGCTTTTCTGCCGTCTGCCGATACCGCGCTATGATTCACCTGGTTCCAGGGGGAGGTGGGCTGGGCTGTTTATTTTAACGGCCATTGCCGATGCAACCGATGCACTGCGCATGGATGTTTGTGTGCGGGGAAATGGTAAAGTTTTAATGAAACGAAAACGCCACCACAAAGGACAATGTTTGGCACTAATAAAGGAATCCGAGCCGCAATCAAACCGGAAGTTTTGGAACTGTTTTCGCACGAAATGTTGACCAAACAGGGCGGTGGGGTTGGCTCCTACATATGGCTGTGCGGAGTACGGTTTATGTTTGTTTATTTAACGTTATGCAGTTGTGTGTGTGGTGTAGAAATGTTTGCAAACAAGCCAGGTGGGAGAGTAAATGTTGAATAAAAAACTTTCGAATATTTTCAGAAAAGTATTATGGGACTATGATGCTACATTTGAAGTCTTATTAGATAAGTCTGGTGTTATAGTTTATCTAACATAGAACTTACACTCTCTCTCCTTACAGAACACTTCCTTACTTTCCAGGAAATTGAGTTTATCATTAATATTCTTTCTTTCTTCACTCAGTACTCAAGTTTGGGACTGTTTTTGAGATCATCAAAACCGGATGAAAGCTTTCTGATACAAGATACACTCCTGAGTAGACATCAATGTAAGTGCTGAGTAATATAATTTCAAAAGGGGTTTTTTGAGTTTCAACATTTTGAACATAATATATATTTATATAAATATACATATTTTAGCCCAAAAATGATCGAGATAAATTCTGAAAATTAAAAATGGTGAAGCAAAATGGAAAGCAAAATAAAATAAATCCAAATTCATCAAATTGTGAAACAATAGAAGCAAAATTTAATAAGAAAAGGATAAAGGCAACATGAAAAAAGTGCATGCAATATATATCTATATAAATTCGTTTATTATTCCCCATACTCATTTACACACATGTGTCCACAACTTAATACATGTGCGTCACGTGCAGTGGGCGGGAAACTTTTCCCAAAAAATACACCCGCCCAAAATGATCCCGCGTTCATGGGAAAACCGTAAGCCTTTTGCGTCCGACATGTAGGGCTAAAGTTTCCCATTCACGGCAATTTTCCACACCGCGCTCTATTGTGATTTTAGCCAGCAACGTTTCGACGCGTTTGCACTGCTCGTTTCACTCACACTGTTCCCCGGTGGCTACAGTCGATCAAACACCGTCCAAAACCACACGCTGGCGCACCGGTTTCGTGTTTAATTTCAGATATTTACACACTCAACTCTCGCCTCATTCGCCTCAACTTTTATTTCCATTCTCCCGAAAAAAGCCTTTCCGAGTGCAAGAAGTAGTGAGCAAAATAGGAACCATGACTCAAACATCGCACCGTGAGTGTTCCATTCCATTATCATGCCGCGCCGGGAAGGTTCGGCTTCTCGGTGGGATGGATCCTTTTCTGCGAGGGCCGCGTTCTTAAGGAAAGGTGAGCAAACAACACAAAAAAGAAGGACGATGCAAGTGAAACATAAATCAACGGCTTAATGGAGGGGCGGTGCGGGTGAGGACATTGAGGACATGAATGACGCGGTTAGAAAGCGAACTTCGCGCTCGAAAGGTGAGCCCGAATGTTCGGTAAAGGGTGCTTCTTTTGTGTGTGCGCTTACTATAGCTACTTTACGTAATGGTTACGCTGGAAGTAAGTGAATGATTTTTTTTTCAGCATGTCAGCAAAGTGGGGTTTTTTTTATTATTTTTTAAACACGTTAAGTGGTTGTGATGGTGTATCCATTAATAATGTTTAGTTGAAGTTTGTTGAAGTTACGACAATCATTGCATATTTCAATGTTTCTGAACAGACTATACTATGTCTGTATAGGGGTACGGCATACAAATACATACAAATAGCTCAATTGACGCTCCAAAAACTTCATCAAGTCCTTCTGGACACACCTGATGCAATCAAATAGTTAAAGAAATTAATCGCTTTCATCGATCACCGCCCAAGTACGCGATAAGCGACTCCGGCAAATGATCCTGACAAGCTTAACCTCATCTCCGACTCGTACCGCCGACCTCGGCGAGCAGTCTTGATGATGTTATCCAAACAAATCCACTTAACCGACCTCCCTCAGGGCAGGCATCGTCTTCCGAACTTGTTCACCGCGCCTGGCACTGCCAAGTCGATGACAAACTTCCACACAATTGTCTCCGCTCAGTGATTTATTGCTTTATGTTGTGAAAATGGCTGACGGCACGAAGTTCGGCGTCGCAAGTCGTTCGGCAGCATCCGTGCACCGGGTGGGGAGGACCAAATGGGGGGGGAGGGAAACGAAAATCGGTAAATAATTAACTGCGAAAAGTTGAACCGAGGTGTATGTGTGTGAGTCAAGACCCCATCCGTGCAACGGTGACGCAAGGCGTTGAATAAATTATCATCGACTGCCCGACGGCAATCAGTTCCAGCGAGTTTCGTGGCGTGTGTGTGTGTGTGTACTTTCCCGCCCAATGAAAACCCTCCCGCCGTAAGTAAACGCCAGGCACGTGCAGGACGCGATCAGCGTTCTGTGGAAACTTTCGCCAAAGCGACGGCCACTTGAACGGGATCGATTTGATGAAGATCACCCGCGCGTTCGGTTTACGGATTCGGATTCGGCAGCATATTGCGTCTGCTCTCTCTCTCTCTTTCGAAGCGATAAGGACAGCTTTAGGCGCGCCGTGATGAAGTTGCAGCCAGGACGAGCGAAAACTTTTGCATTTTACACCGAGAACACCGGTGCGGGCTTGTTTGGTGCATCCGCTTCGGGCGAGCGTGCGGACCCGGCACCTTTCGTCCGAAGAAGGGAACGTCTGTTGTTGCCCTTTTCAGGCGGCTTCTCCCTCGGGGCGGCAAGAGCGAGATGGGGCAGGAAAGTTTATGCGTTCGGTTGGGAAATAATTTACTTAAAGAGCCTTCATTAGTGAACGCCCGAGTGTGGACAAAGTTTGGTGCGAAAAGTGGAAAGTAAGTTATTCTTGCGCTTTCGGTTTGCTTTGGCAGGAGCTGTAGTTTTTTCGCTTTTTTTTTGTTCCCGCACAGCTACTCTCTTGCTTGACTTGCTTGATTTTATCGTGCGGGAAATTCAAGAGGATTTGTGTTTTATAGAGATCATCCTAGGGTCGAGGACTTTGCAAAGCGGGATGATTAGAAAAGCCTTACGTTTACTAAGCAGCGCATTTTTGTACGATGTTGCATTTAAAGTGGAGTGTAATGGTGTCTTCTTGACACATATTCATGCACTGAATATGAATAATCATGTGCAGTTTGGGAATAATAACTTTACATGTAAGATATTCGTTTGTTTTTTCGTCATACTGGTGAATAGAGTGATAACAAATGCTATTATTTTTTATTGTCAGCAAATTTTGGTAATTTAAAACAGGCATTTTCCTTTCCGTTTGTGTTTCAACTTAGATTCAACTCATTTATAATACTATATGCTTTTAATACGAGACATATTGATTATAAATTAAATACCTTCGCGTCTGTCAAACATTTAAGATGCCAGCTTCCGCCTAAAAGTATGCAATCGGCACATCGACTTCATTTTAATAGTGCTTTATACACATTTTTCACAACATTTATACATATTGCTGCTTACACAAAAAAAAACAAACAAAATTCACAATAAAATTATTAAAATAAAAACAGAATGGAATACTATTGAACATGTTTTTTTTAAAGAATGCGGTTATTTTTTCATTCTCTCACAAAAAAAGACGTAAAATAAGAGTAGGTAATTCTTAAATTCGTAGCTTTCGTAGGCCCTCTTACGACTTATATCATGATTAATATACGAACACGTAGATACAAAACACATCATTTCCATAAATAACTACTTCATTCGTACAATCTATATTCGCGTCCTCCCGTTTCGGAGGCCATTCCGGCAGCCATTTTCGCGGCAAGAGCATTGAAAACTATCCAGCGGGGAGACACGGTTCGAAACCAAACCACCAAACTATCCGCTCGAGTCTTTCCTCCCCTCCACACACCACGAACAATGGGGACAAAGTCGCCAAATTACCTCCGTCACCGAACAATGCCATCCCGGAGCCGGAGCCGGGAGGGTGTCTTAATTCGGCCGTTAATATTCCGCGACCGTGGCCGCGCCCGAGCACATGCCAGCCGGCTCGAGTCGAGCAAAGTGTTACAGCGTGTGACAGCCGTAAAAAGCCGCTGGTGATTGTAAAAGCAAACAAACACCCGATACACCTTTCCGATATTCACTTACTGCACGGACGCGGAAATGAGTTGCTCCGAGCTCGGGAGCTCCGGACATGCAAAATCAATCACTCACTTCACGCCAAATCCTCTTAATCGACCCCACTCTGGTTGGGATAAAAACGGACCAAGAAAAACGACCCAGCGCAAGATGTTGCGCAGCCTGTCGCGATTAATGAGCGCAAACTGCAGCTGGCGGATGTAAATCCATCCAATCGCTGCGATGCTCATTTGCATAGGCACGGTGCGCCGATGGCGCCCTACGAAATGGCAAGTAATAAGGTATTAAGCGAAGGTGAAATGGGCTCGCGACGCATAACTCTCATTTGCATCTGGAGGTCCTTTCGGTGCAATATTTGATCCTTGTTTCGTTCGCTGATGATGCTGCAAATTGTGCGTTGTGCGCACACACAAACCGTGCGAAAGGGTGTCCTGATTACGGCGGAAGATATTGGCACGGCGTATCGGCGAAATGAAGATAAACTATCAGCCGGGTTCGGAAAGCCCTTTTTCCACGGGTTGCCACGGTACGGGCCGGGCCGGGGGCACAAATTATGAAAGGTGACACGACGGGGACGAGCGAGAGGGGTTGCTGTTGTTGTTGTTTTTTTTCCCCCTGTTTTCAAGCGTATTTGCCTGCATCTGCACATTCCCCAAATTCGCCGAAATCCGAGCACGAACAGGAGCTTATCGCCTGCCGCAGGGCCGCAGAGGGGAAAATATGCAAAATTATGCTAATTTCTCTTGTTCATTTATGTTTGCGTATTTTTTTGCGTGCGTGTGTGTGTGTGTGTCCTTGTGCGTGGTGTGTTTTTCGCGCACCGCACACACCTTCGTGCAAATTTTCTGTCCTCATCACATGGCGGTGGTAGCAATATTTAAATCGGATTTTTGATAACAAACCAAAGACCTAAAGGGGCAGAGGAAAAAATCGTTTGTCCCGCTGGGATAACGATGATGCTGCTGCTTCTGTTGCTAACACCGGCCGCACAATGTGAGCACAAAATTTAAATAAACGATTATTCGTCCTTTTCCGCTGGGTTTGGTTGGTTCGGCAACAGCACCACCGTGGGTCGAAAAATTAATAAACGCAAAACGCAACAGTGTACGCACGGGAAAACCAAAAAAAAAGCGGATAACCGTTAGCGGTTTGTACAGAGTTCCCGGTTCCGTCACAGCGCAAATGTGCCGATCGATGCGTTTTTTTTTCGTTCCCATTTGCATCCTCGGGTGGAAAACCCTTCACACACACAAAAAAAAGAAGGATAAACGCGGGAATTTATGAAGCGAAAGTAATTAAACCGTGTGTTTGCATCATTTATTTGACGGTTAAGGAAGCCCGCGATGAGCGAGGCACTTCACACGCACACAGCTCCGGGCGTATCCTTCCCGGTGATGACGCGGATGCGCTTCTGGGATTCGGTATCGAAATGGATTGATGCGTTTTTTTTCTTGTTCTCTCCGCGACCGGAGAGCAGATTTGCTGTCGTGCTTTTGAGGCGAAAAGGACGAGAAAAATCGTTACGTCCTCCGGCAGGTACGCAGGGAAGGGTTCTACTCGGTACCCTTTTGCTTTGCGCACGCAAAGTTTGGGAAAAAACGGCCGTTTTCAGAATCCGGTCGTGCAAGATGCAGTACTGGGTGTTTTTTCTTCTCTCTCCAAATTGTTGCTCTAATGTGAGCGTGTGAGACAAAGATAATAACTATTTGAATATAGTTTTTTTGCTCTCCGCGCGAAGGTAAACATTTTTTTTTTTTCGTTTCGATTCGTTTTGTTTTGTCGGCAGTTGTTTCGGCGCAATTGGAAATACGCCGACTTACAGAAAGGGTGCGATCTTGCGATGGGACGAAAGGGGAATCTCTGCTCGGATCTTTCCTGATGCCCTGTTTGGGTAAATACGGTTTAAAGGTGCGCTGTTTTTTTGAGGAATTTCTGCAATTGGAAGGAAGTGTGTGTGCGCAGACTACAACAGAAGAAAAGCGAGCACAATAGGAATCCTAACGTTCGCAATCGTTCCCATCAATCGAAATCGTTTTATTGTTCGATGTGTTCATCGATTTGATTGCTGTTGCTATCATTAGGCAAATTGAGAGCTATAAACGTGTTTAGCTAGTGTGTGTATGTTTTTTTTTACAGTGGTACGCATTTGGTTATGGTTGGGAATGTAGACGCATTAGTGTTTGATGTACTTTAGTGTAGTACAAATCTCCGAGGCCTAAGAACCATAAGAACGCAATCTAATGATAATATTCGTGAAATATTTGCATTACAAATTGCATACTTTCAGGCTGATTTATCAAAGCATTGATTAATACTTTATGCAAGATTTATTTGACTATTTATGGCCTTATAAGGTTTTCACGCTTATATTAAGCATTAGATTGCATTACAAATGAAAGGTATTACACAAGGATTACACAAACGTCATCCAACGCATCGCACTGTAAATTGAGACACCTTTCACAATGCGTGAAACGGATGGAGCGACGTCGATCATTTCGATTACCATACAATGCACGTGATCGTTAGATCTATCATAGCTGCATTTAATTCCTATGGAAGTCGACACTGCGACAGCTCTGCAATTACTCCGCTTGAAATAGGATAAAATGGAGCCAGAAATGGAGCTTACATTCGCGTCGAAATATTTCCCTTCTACGAGGAAATCGAGCTCCAGCCCGGGGTTCCCATTTTTAATGAGCAACCGGAGCACACACACACACACACTCACACTGGCAGCATAAATCAGCGCCGCACGTATGCATGCGCCCGGTGCAATCAGCTGCGCTACGCCAGCAGAAACGCATAAAAATTAGCTACAAATTTGTCCACCCTTGTGGTGTTGGGTCTTCGGACCCAAAGTTGCCCAAGGGCAGACGCGGTATGCCCAATCGAGCATCGAGGACCACAGGCACAGCACAAACATCAATACAACGCACCTCGCGTATCGCGTATCGGAAGCACTGCTAATAATGATGAATGTTTCGAACCCGAGCCGGGGGGAAAAGAATTCAATATTCCATTCAGTGCGTTCGTATTAATATTTTGTGTTGTTCTCTCGCACCCGTGTGTGTGCCCTTATTGGTAAAATGCCGCGTCCCCACCTGCCCCCTTCCGCCCGGACCAAACCGCGGCCGGCATTGTACTTATTTGCGAATGTACTTATTGGTGTGCCGCACGTATTAGGCCCGCTTCCTATCATTAAAATAATTCAAACTAGAAACGATCATTTATCCAAATGCAGCATACAATTATCATTGTGGCCCGAACCCGTCACCGGCGTGGCGCAGCTACGATTTGGCCTCGATTTTCGCCGTTCCCCCCCTCCCACCTAAGGGTGACCATTTTGTGTTGCGCTGTGCAGCGCTTCGAAAGAAGGTTATTGGAATGGAATAAAATTTAAATTAAAAACGATACGAAAACGCACCACGACACACAGTGACCATGGATACAGCGTGGTGGGGGAGAGCAGAGGGGAGGGACATGCGGGGGTGTTGCAGACTAAAACTAATAAAAATAATGGTCATCCGATTGGAACGCAAAAATCACTGTAACACTCTGTAGCGAACAGTGAACAACGCACGTTCCGGTGCTGAAACGTTGGGGCGATAATTTATGCAACTTTTTCACCGCCTAACATGAGGCGAAAATTCCGAAAAAAACACACACAGACACACGGACACGCGCACCCGAACATTGTGACAGTATTTATGGACAAAATGGTAAATAACCGGCCGATAAATATGGTATTAAAAACAATTGAATTCGAATACAATGAAACAATTAAAATGCGCCTGCTAAAGCCCTTGGATCGACCTGTGTCGATCGAGGTGGGGTGGGGGTGGCTGGGTCGAGAATAATTTTTCGTTTTATTCTCGACATGTGTGCATGTGTTTGTGCTTATTGCGCAGCGTCCGTCGGTAGGTCATTATTGGGCGGAAAAGGGAGAAAATGAAATGTTATTTTCTATCACCGATTGAAGTGCGTTTTGCATAGAATTATCGTTTGCAAGTATTAGCGCAGAGCTGTGTAAGGCTCTATATAGCACGATTAAAGCCTTTTCGCTTCGCACCAAAAGTCCCAGTGACGCGATCGTCGCAAGGTCAACCGAAATTCTCAACTTTCACCCCAATTTCAAATCTTGGAAAATTCTCGCAAAAAAAACGAATGATACTTTTTTATTTACCTGACGTCCCTAAATACGTTACAATTCGTGAACCCATGACTCCTGTGAAACCTTTCGAGCCCCGTCCTGTCCCGAGTGATCGGATCGAGTTTCAGTCTCGCCGAGTTCCGAGCGGAAGGAGCGACAAAAAAAAAGACAATTAATGATAAGACGGGAAAAAATGATCATTAGAGGGTCAAGGTGAGATTTGAGACGTACGCAGGCAATAATTCTTTCCCCGTCCGGGCAACGGAGGGATCTTCGGTTGGCAGCGAGTTTGTTCATTAGCACCTCGGGGATAGCTGGACCGAGTAGTTTGCTGCTAGGGGTGCGAGGAAATTGCGAGGTGATAGGTTTGTGCAGATTTATACGTTTGGAAATAAAATAAAATCACGTGAAAAAATGGGAATTTTATGTTATTGCAAAATAGCTTTTTCCGAGCTATAGAACAGCCAACATACTACAGTTGAATGGTGATAGTTTGATAGTTGAATCGATGGTTACTGAGTCATTTTGCACTGAAACATATGAGCAATTCGAAAACTTCACTAAAGAAAAAAGTATCTTACAATGTGTTCATAGAGCATTTTGTTGCGAAAATTGCTTATTTTGTGGATAATAAAACAAATTTACGCCTAAATGTATACGCTGTACTTAGTAAAACGTCAAGTGAACTTGCACCTTTTGGTACAAGTAATAGAGCATCACTTTTATCTTATTTTATGTAGTTTTGTTCTTGCCATATTAGTTTACATTACTTTACAAATAGTTTGGATTTGTTATTTACACATTTCTTGTAGAAAACTATTCACAAATTGATTCATTATTTATAATGTTTTAACACGTTCTTCATTTTACATTTTTTTGTGTTATTATTGCAGGTTAAGGGATAAAATTTTGATTTTTTTGTAGGATTTTTTGAGCGCTATTTCTAAGAAACATCATGGAGATTTCACGAATTGCTCAAATTATTGTGTTCTATAAACCATCATTGCTGATCGGTCCTGTTTGATTGATTTCTTATAGCATAAACATCATTTTAAAGCATTTTGTATATAGCATTCTTTATAGCTTAACTACTAACGCATAGTACTAGCTCCCAAAAGTATGCAACGATCGCATCATGTATATAAAAATAACTTTTAATCTTTGTAAAGAGATCTTTATTGTTCTAAGATCTCTATAAATCGTTCCAGTTTCAATCGATCGATTCATATAAAGTATCTGCCAATAGTTAAGACAAATGAAGTGTCATTCATAAGCGCATGGAATCATCGACTTTCCATCTCTTCACCGTTTAACTTTCCTTCGTCAGTCTTCAAACGTGCTTGATGACCCTCTCATTATAGCCCAATAAAAACAGGTCATCTCCGGCCGCACATGGGCATATAAGCGTGACGCATTCAAACGCCCGTCTTATGCATTCGCACCGAACCGGTATGTGCACGAGCCATCCACCCTCTCTCCCTCCTCACGTGCCCACTGCAGCAGGTGCTGCGCTGCGGATTTGACAACAATTCGGAAGGCAATTCGTTTTTGTTCTGTTTGATGTCCGACGACGACGGAGAAGGACCGAGCTCGTAAAAGGAGACCGGGCGGCGTGTTTCCATTCTGTGTGCGTGCAACTTCCTGTCCGCTGATAAGTCCGCGAACGGTCGGACGGACGGACGGGTTTTGTTTATTTGTGTGGAAAAGCGCCGAAAAAGAGCACTACATAAATTAAAAATTTCGGCAAACAATGGCCACGAGGCGAGGGCGTGCGCTCGCCTACGGATAAGGACGTTACTTGTATGGGACGGTAGTGGTTGAATTGATTTATGAAGTTGAGCTCAGAATCGGAAGCGTTCGGTTTGTTCTTGAGGATGGAAGCATATTATTGATGAATATTCTACTTTAAATATGTTTAAATATATTTCCTCTTGCTTTAGACAAACATAAAAAGAAACATTCTCTTTCTTCATTATTCTGGAACGAGAAAAAATCAGTTGAAAATTTCTCCCCGTTACCTCGATCAAACGTCCCGAAACTCTTTCCCGGGCTCGCATTCCCGGTGTGCAATCCGCACCAGAAAATCCAAATTGGCCAAAAAGCCTCAAAAGCGTTGCGCGGGATAAATTCCAACCGCACACGGACATTTCGTACCGGCAGGGATAGCTCGAGAATAAACGACTGTTTGGCCGAAGAAACTGTAACATTAGCGTGGCGGCCCGGTTAAAAGGCATTCTCTTCCCGCCGTGCCCTGGCCGTGCCCTGAGAAATCAATCCATACATCACAGCATGAATCATTAATATTCCAATCACTTTTCCGTGCGAGTTCGGCAGCCTGCCTGGATGGTGTTTGGGATTTCGTACTTTTTTGGGCTCATATTTTCCGCTTCGCGCGTCCAACTGTCGTCTTACCGCTGGGTAAGGGGTACAAGTGAGTTTAAAGAATCGACGAAAAAAATGCACCACACACAGAAACGCTAAAAACTTACTGCGGGAAAGAGAGCGAGAGAGCGAGAGAGAGAGAGGGCCAGTTGTGCCAGTTACGCAGCGCAAGGGCGATGGGATGGAAGCGACCAAAAGCGTCGAGAAATATGATATGGAGAAGGAAATCAGCGAGCGATGAAGCACGTAGTGGCTCGGCCGTGCCCCGGCAGCATAACTATCCGATTCTTCGATTATTTTGGGTAGGAAACATGCGAGAATAAATTTCTCGTTCGACGCCGCGCGAACTCCGCAAAGCGAACCGAAGGAAGCCCCGAAGATCGTGGCTGCGAAGGGTGGGATGAGACGACCGCCAGGTAACATTATCCGATCGTCGTCGTCGTCGATTCTGATGGCAATTGAAAATATTTATTTATTATTGTTTCGCTTTGGGTTTTTAGACCGAGAGAGAAACAGGGAGAGAGAGAGAGAGAGAGAGCGAGCGTTCATTCATCTGCGTGCGGAGCGAGCATAAGTGTCTCGTTGGATCGCCGTCGCCGTCGTCGTCATCGCGCCGTCTTCGGCATGATTTAAAAGTGTACGGCAACAGTTATGCGAATAGAGAGCGAGAAATAATGCAAAACTCCTTCCACTTCATACCGCTTGCCTGTGTGTGAGAGTGTTTTTTATCCGCTCTTGAGTGGCAAAAAAATAAGTTTTGCAAACGTTTGCGATCGATCATGAGAAAGGCACAGGAGAATGTGTTTAGATGTGTGCGCGAATCAGAAAAGGGTGTGGATTGGTGAGAAAATTATACAAAGTGTGCTTTTTATGTGTTTTTTCCGCTGCTATGCAAACCGTTAGTACTCTTTTCGCTTATGAGAGTTCAACAGGTCAAGTCAGGGGCTGACGGGTCCGTGAGCTTCTCAATAGATATGTTTGTATTTCTCAAGAAATTGGTTCAACGCAGCTCATTTATTTTTAAATATAATTTTGAAGAGCAAATATTTTTTTTTAATAATTCGCAAAAATATGAAATGGACTAGACAGCTGAAAATGTGTTTATGATATGCAACTGAGTTGAAATCATAAAAAAATGATTATAAAAATCCAATATTTTTGACAATTTTCAAGATTTTCTAATGCCAATGATATAAAATATATAAAATTATACATTATATAATTATATAAAAAAACAACATAAATAATAACAAACAATTCAATGTGGTGATAAGTCTGTTGAAATGAAAAAAATGAATTAAAAGAAAAATTCAACAGTGATAGAATTGTTGATGCGAATGGAGAAATGTATGGAATGTGTTAACAATCACATGTTTCAATCGTTTTTTTGTTTTATCTGTTTATGGGTCAAAGTCATTTTCATGTATTTTACAGTCAGACTGCAGTAATGTGTTTTGCACAATGTTTTATGTATACTGTAGTGTTCTTGTTTTACTTTACACAATCCTTCGATATGATTTGTTTTTGTTTTACGTTCGTTTCATTTGTCTGTTTTTCTTCTATTGGCTTTTCAGTGTTTTTATCAAATAGTAATTGAAACTAAATTATGTTTTCAAGTGTTATATTTACAGTATAAAATACACAAAACATCTTCAAATCGCTGTTAAATACATCCAAACGGATCCAACATAAGAGCATAACAAAATAAGCCTAAATCAATCGGAGAAAGAAAGTTGTCTTGACGCTAACAATTAAGATTGACAGCGGAGAGTAACGAAGCATCCGTCGCGCGCATCCGAAACCAGTATCGAAGCGGGCTGTGCGGTGCTGTGTTTTCATCATCCATCATCCGAGTTCTTTCATCCAGGCGGGCTGCCTATTACATCCACACTAGTCAGCACACACACACACACACCGAACGTAATTGTTCGATGACGAATTCGAGCCACGAGCTCTGCGACTCGAAAACCGTGCATAAATCGGAGTGGACGGGCTGCAAGGCCTGCTGCGTCCAGCCAGCAGGCGATCTCGCTCGAAGAAAGCCAGGAAGGAAAGAGTTAAATTCAATTACACAAGAAAACTACGCCACGCAACCGGAGATTCTAATAAAGCGCTCCGAGGAAGGAAGAAAGCGAAACCCATCCACGAACCGGAGGTCACAGCGTAAGGGCTGTTTTGCTGCGTACGAACGGAAAAGGGATGCGCAACCGAAGGGATTAGCTGCTGAAGATTTCCTTCCCCAGACCGTTCCCGAGCCGGGGAACGCAAGATGCAACCCTGCCGGAGCAAAGCGATCACGCGGGGTCAGCAAAACGGTGCCGGAGAGCAAACGGGCAAAAGGGATCGGGTGGCCGACGGCGACGGCGAAAGGAACACACAAGAAACGTGGAACGTGCAACAGGAAGCTGCAGAAGTGCATTCGACGGGGAAGGACCCGAAGGACCCGAGGGGAGGTTATTCCCGAGGTTCGGGGTGAGCGCATTAGGAAGTTGCGCTGGGTTTTTTTTTATTCTCGGTTTTGTTTTCCCTTTTGGGTCAATTTCTACCACTTTTCCCACAATTTTTCTCGTATCATTATCGTTTTCCCTGACATAATTTTCGCAATAAAGCAACAGAATAAAAAAAAAACTTTGGACGGGGTGTCTGTTTTTTAAAAGGCATGGCATCCCCGGATCGGTTTGTGTGCCCTTTAAAGATAGGTTTTTAAATTTCCCGACCCGGAGCCGGAGCTCACCCGGTTGAAGCCGGGCCGTGGCCCCGTGACACGGCGAGGTGATGCTGGTGATGATCTTAATTTATCTAGCGCAACAAGGGGTGTTGAACTCTCCCGGCTCCTCACCAGTGTCAGTTTCGCTTCTTATTGTTGTCGCTTCCTTTCTGGGACCATTGAGGTAACGACAATTTTAAGGCGAAATTGACGTTTTTTTGTGCGTGATTATATGCTTCGATCGAGAAGAAGAAGACACGCACACACACGGTGTTGATGCGAACGGGTCGAGAGCATTAGAAGCCGATTCCATTCGTCACATGTTTGTTTAACATTTCCGTTGCAGATGCGTACCGGGCGATAGGTTCGATTTAACCGGCTCTTCTTCTTGCGGCTGCGGCAACGAAGACGAACAACCGAAACCCAGCGCCGATGAGACGTGCAAATCCTTTGACAGATGCAACGCGCAAACGGTTGAGGTAATCCCGATCGAGGCCGAGGTTTCACCGACTTTTTTTTCCTGCTGTTTCCGTCTGTTTTCGCTTCATTTTTCATCCGAACAAACAACAAAAAATGCGGTAAAAAAGGATACATTATGGAGTTTTCTTTCGGCGGATAGGGTTACCGAGCAGGATTTTTTTGTTCGGGTTTAATTTTTCGTTACCTTCTTCGGTCGAATGCGTGCGTTGCGTTGTTGTGATTTCCGTGTGTGTCGAAAAACCCAATTGCGCTTGAGATCTCCCGCCAGCTTTCCGACCGGGGAGGACGCAACCCTTTTCGAGCCGGCCGTTAAGAATTTCGGGACCAGCAAGAGTGTGTGTGTGTGTACACATACCAGATGAAATCTCATTTTCATCAAAATCCTTCAAACTGCACGCACGCAGTTTTTCCCCTAAAAATTACACCACGGAAAGTTCCCATCCAATGTCCGTGCGCGCTCGAATCGCGAACAACCTCCCGAAGGGACACACACACACACATGGACGTATACCGTTTCGGTTTTTGGGAAAGAGTTGAGAGGCACCGGGGCTGGGAAGGTGGCACCGGTGACATAAAAAGTGCTTGATTTCGCTCAAAAAATACGCGCTTCGGTACTATAATTTGCATATTTCGCCGACCTTTGTCGCCTGTTTATTGATGTGCGGAGTTTGTTGCGATTGTGATCGTGAAAATGCGCGCTCAGATTGTATCGTTCGCAGGGGATGTGGAGCTGTAATTGCGCAAGCGGAATTCGAATAATTTACAACGAAAAGGGCGCAGGATAGTTGCAGCGTTGACGTTTGCGCGTGAGGACAAACGATGCCGTTGAAGGGAATTCTACGGCCGGTGAGATGAGATTTGGGCATTTTTCTGCTTCCACATGTGGAAGAGGCTGCTTCCATGAGGGTTTGGCTTGCCCAGTCGTCAATTATGATGTTTTCGAATTTTGTTTTCATTTTTTTCACTCGTGACTAACACAGCACGCAGCCAAACTACGTCACAAAACCCTTCTGAATGCATCAACTGTACGAGCAACAACAAAAAAACTGATAATAAATAACCAAATCCGGTTTAGCTTCGTAGTGGACAGGGCTTGTGGAGCAAAAACAAGTCCGAAATGCGTAGTAACTAACCAAAAATTGATTCGGCATTAGCAGCAGAGATAACCGCACAAATAAGTGTAAAACGCACAAAATTAGCTGAAAACAGCACAGCGTCTCGCACAATTGATTAATCCGGTTGATTGTATGATCATGAAAATGTGAGTCGTGCCGTTGATAACGTTTTCTTCGGTTTGGAACTGCGTCTATTTTATGTAATTCGACAGATTAAAGCAATAGGTTCAGAATGATTTCAACCGGAGTTGTGGTTCTGTAGCAAGTTGTGCATTAATGTTTGTCAAAGATGGCAAATATTGTTTTGTTTTACAGTTTTTGTTTATATTTATTATTTTTTTACAATATCCTAAAGGGAAGAAAGCGAGAAACGCAATTTGTTGAGAGTTGATTGAAATATGTTTTCGTTTACAAAATACCTTATCGAAAATAGTATTTAACAATTCGGAATGCAATTTTGTAATAATCATCGAACTAGAACAAAAAATAATCGAACTAGAATCATCGTTCTTTAGTACTTCTTATAAAAATCGTATAGTCACCAGCTCGATTGTTTTTAACAACAAGCAAGTTGCAATGAAATGAAAAAAGCCCCTTTGCCGAAGAAATAAATATAGATTACAGCCAAAAAACAGAGCCCGAATTTCAATATGAAAACTTTCCTAAATCAAAAAAGTCACCGATGTGTTTTCCCCGTGTGAATCAACACAGTTTATTTTTCATAGAACAAGGATGAGCAGACATCAGACTAAAGTCCCCGAAAAATCGTAAACAAGTGCCTTGATACACTGATCGTAGCACCCAGTGCATCGATGTGTCACGCAGTCAGCGCTGAAGGCTGAAAACGATATCAAAATATTCGTAAAACTGAGCTCGCGACCGGGGAATTCCAGCTGGCCGAGTTGCGATTAACGCCGTAAGAAATGCCTCCTGCACTAATACGACGAACAATGTCTACTCATCTGAACAATTTCGCTTGGCATAGGATGTGACTGATCTGTGTGAAGTACAGCCGAAAAGTAGGCGTCAAAAGTTTGATTAGATAGTGCGAGTGCGCGCGCGTGTGTGCGTCTGCGTGTGTGTCTGTAGGAGGCAATTGCACTTGACAGATCCGAGTTGATCTCACGTGCTTTCCCTCCCGTTCTCCGTTCTCCCTTCCACAGGAGGTCGCCGAGCACGGGAAGACCTCTACGCTGGAGGGTTAACCCGGCAATTGTTCCTAGACCCGAACCCGACCCGAACCCGACCCAGCCGATGCTGCCGATCGAGAGCCGAGCGGTCTCGTGGCACGCTACGCTTGCGTTGTGCGTAAGCTAAGGCCGCGGCCGCTGAGGTTGCTGAGTTGAGCTGTCAGTTCAGTCAAGACACGAACACGCACCGGATCGGAATCGAGTGGCGCGCGCGCGCGTACGTTATCGGACAGGAGATTACGTAAAAAAGGGCCGTGTGAGAGCGCGGCGGCGTGATACGGCGATCGTTAGAAAGGCCATCCGAACCGGATCATTAGCATGCGTGTTCTAGATCGGGTGTGCTCTCGATTCTGTGCGGTGTGGTGCTAGCTGGGTGGAGCGCGAACGGCAAAGCCAAGATTGAGGTTACCGGGCGGTGTTAATTTTCCTAAACGGCGATTAAGGGCAGCTCGGGCAGCAGTGCTTTAATTGGTCCCTTCCGGCCATGATGTCTCCGGAGGGCAACCCGGGTGAGCGGGCGGTCGTCGGTGCGGTGTATCCTGCCGGTGTCGTGACGTCGCCGTCGCTCGGTAAAAGGATGCGCTTTGCGAGCGTCGAAGAGGACGCGTTGAGCCGTGGGTCGAGCGTGTCGGACGCGGGCAAAGCGCTCAACTTTGCCGCCAGTGGAACATGCGCAAAGGATCGCACGTTCGAGAGTGGCGATGCCTTCGAGGACGACGAGTACGAGGGCGAGGGTGGGGCGGCCCACGAGTGTGCGGCCGGAAGTGATCGGAGCAGCAGTAGCTGCACGACAGTGATGTACGGTGCAGGCGACAAGTGCGCGGCGGAATCGATCGACAACAATAATAGCCCGCTCAGTAGCAACAACAACACTAGACACGGCAGTGGGCCGAGTGGTGCGAGTGGGGGAGGAGCTGGCCTGAGCAGCATCATCCACAACAATAACAACTCGATCAAGACTCAGCTGGGCGAGATGGATGAGGCGAAGTTCAGTGAGTTTAGCAAATTTCTGGTGGATAGCGAGAAGGACGAAAGCATGGCGACGATACTGGAGCTGCTGCACGGTGAGTGTGTGATGAATGCTGATCCTGTTAAGTACTTACCTAACAATATAAGTGCAGAATGTGGTTGTATAGGGAGTGCGAATGAATCTAGATGGTGATCTCGTTTAATATACTCTAATTTTAGTATGCTTTTCAACAACTATCCATAAAAAGTGATCTCTGGTGTCTCATGAAGTCCAGCGAATGAATCAAATTATCAGTAAGAGAACATTTCTTAAGAAAGCAGTTTCTAAAATCGATCCTTAAAACATGTTTTAATATGTGTAACACTAAGGATACTGCTTTAAGTAGATACTTTTTCGGTCGTTGATCAGCGTACCAAATAGCACAACAAGCAGGTGCTAGGATTGTTACACGACACGCGTGAGTTCAAATCTCAGTAGCTCAATATTTTATCACACCGACAAAAATCATCTTTAATGTGAAGTTAAAGTGTTTGTAGCCTATTCATATTCAGAGAGGCTCTAATGGTGCCCCATCACAAATCATATCAAAACGGACAGCTTCCTGCGAAACGACCGAACGACAGAGGAGAAATCTGATAGGAAAAAAGGAAGGAAATCACTCAAAAACTCGCCTCAATTCTCGTCACGAGTGATCAACCTTGAGGGGATGGTTCGGCTTTTTCTCAACTGTTTCATTCCGGTGATCGTAAATTTAATTCTCACTCTTCATCATCATCATCATCGTCGTCGTCGTCGTCGCCGTGATCGCAACGCATATGTACGCAACCATTCCTTCGTCTTCATCCACACACACCGTTCGCCCACCGCGTTTTTGACGTCTTGCTCCGGTTCTGTCTAGTGGATGTTCCGTACAAGAATTACGTTTCCCTCTTCTGGAGTTCCTGTGCGGGTATTTTTTTGTTGTCGTTGCTCGTTTCAACTCCCTCTATCACTTTATGTTCTAGAGAGCATATTAAGCATATTCATAGTGCTACATTAACGCCCCGGCTAGATCCAGGGGCAGCATTGTCCAATGAACGGACACGAAATAAAAAGAAAACACATTCGCGTTCCGCAATATAAGCCAAACGGGGTTAGAACTCGTGTTCCGGGGAGGCAGCACATAACGAGAGTGAGATTGGAGGGTTTTTTTTCCTTGAAGATTCCGATTCGCCAGAAACATAAAGTGCTTAGGCATGAAATATAATTAATTTGAATGAAGAGCAAAATGTGCCAAAACTGAATGAATGCCAAATCAGAGAAACACAACCACAAGTCAACCGACACAGAAAGGATGGTAAGAGGCAAACATTAAAAACAACGCCTGAAGTGATCGCGAAGTATCGTGCGATCGAATGAAGAGAAGTGAGCGATGGAGAGAGAGAGAGAGAGAGAGAAATTCCTTCGTAAATTAATTTCTAATTGATTTTCATAAAAGTGATCTATCGCGATCCTCGTGAGCTGGCATGTTTTTTTAGTGTTCTGTTGTTGCTGTATGTTCGAGTGTCTCGATATTGAGATTTTTATGTTTCGCCCCACGAACTTTCTTCATCGGAATCGACTAACCGATCGAGTGTCATTTATTCTTCTCGGGCGTTTTTTTGGCTCAAAAATCAACAACGCCGCGTTTGTGTGTGCCCAGTGCTTTTCTTTCCGCCTTTTATGGAGCGCTAATGTTCCCGGTCCACTTGTTTTCTGCCCGTTCGGCATCGAACCTGAAGGATCTCGGTGCGAGGGAAACGGTCGTCAAATTTCGACAAAAATCTCGCCGCCCGGCATGGAGAAGAGAGGACGGGCAGACGATTTTCCTATCCATTTTGATCATATTGGACGAATAACTCCCAGCGAGGCGACCGGGCGGTCGAGCGATCGGTAATGGGAAGCACCAGTTCAACAGCGTATAATAACACGAAACGAAAACGATTCGCCCGCAATAGACGCTGGACGAGGCTGGCGAGAAATTGACATTAAGTGTCGATGATAGATTGATTCAAGAGCGGGCGAAATAAGGCAAGAAAGGGGTTACCGAAAAGAGAGTAAAAAAGGCTAGAAATTATGAAAAAAAAACCAACACACATCAGGAAGAGAAGAAAGGGGCAACGGAGAAGCAGCGCGATCGTGTACGATCCTTGCTTGCGAGATGAAGATAAGAGTTGTTGGCTTGCTGACGGGCAGCTTCCTTCGCCGATGGGTTCGGCCGGGCCAGGTCGAAAGATAATGCTGAAATAAACTCATCGAAGGATTTAATCCCAGCAAGCGGTTGGAAATAGTTCCCGCGTTTGGTGATAGGGAGATGGAAGCGGGAGAAGGTAAAAGAAATACACACACGAGAAAGACACATAAAGTGGACATAGACAAGTGGATCATGTACGAATTTGAATTCCATTTCGAACGAGAAGGGGGAATAGAATGTGCAAAATCAAAAGGAAGAAAGAAACGTGGACAAGTGGAATTTACACGGTCCGAAGCTTTCTTTTCAGTTTTGCTGTTTTGGTTATAAATTTTGTTTTCGACTCTCTTTTCGACTGTTTGTGGGAACGTTTTGTTTGTTTGATATTTATTTATATAATTTGAAGGTATATATTTATAATAAAATATAATTTACATTTGTTTAACACTTTTTAAATATTTTTAAAACACCTTCTTTACTTATTTACTTATTTATTTTATTGAGCTAGTCTAGCGCGCTTTGCATTCTTTTTTCGAACAAAATCAGCCCAAAAGTATGCAAACTGTGCAGCAAACTTTTGATTTTCTACTATTACTAACGCTTGTTAACTGCTTTGTTTCTAATGTGATACTATAATGTATTAAGTTTTGCGCACAAGGTATAACAACAAATTCCTTACCAATTAGGATCATCATAGCTTATTAACTGTCTTACTAAAACTTTAACTTACTAAAACGTTGTGATCAGAACTATAAATTCAATCTAATGATGATCCTCATCAAAAGCGATGAAGAAACGAAAAAACTGAGATACTTTGTTACAAGTCTAATACAACTAGAGCTCAAATCTACGAATGCAAGCTAGCATGCAACATGCAAAATGAGCGTGAAATTGTCAACAAATCACAAGACGACGGTGGGTCAGCTTCTTTATCATCCTTTCCCACCCACTCGCAACCCTTCTCTCCACCCTCTCTAATGACGCCGTTAGTTGATATTTTGGGACATTTCTGTCGCATGCACAATCGATTACGTGCGGCCAAGTTTCGTCTTCGAATCGAACCCCCTCCCCCCCGCATCAACTGACCGCGAATCGGAATCGGGTGTTTTGCTGATTAGCGCGGGAGTGTAGCACCTTGAGGCAAAAATTGTCGTTGTTCCGACTGAAAATAACTGCCGGTGCAATCTGCCGCAATTTTAAAAATAGTGAAAGGAAGCGAGTACGTGACAGTGCAGCTAGTCAGTTGGTTCGGTTGGCTCGGGTGGCCTTGTTTTGGTTTTGCTTTTTGTGCTTTGCTTTTCAGGCGCGAATTGGCGCACGAAGCGACGAAAAATGACTTTGTTTAGTGTGCTATCCTTGAAAATGTACATTTTCTTTTCCTCTGTGTGTGGGCTTATGTGGTTGTGCGGGAATGAGGGGCAATTGAACTCAAATGAGTGATAAAAATTGACATTTCTTACGTAAATTTGTATCAATTATTTTCAATAAATCGGCTTCATTAGGAGATGCCGCAGTGTACACGGGAAATGATTGTACATGCTGTTCGGCTTAAACCGTCGGCATGATTCAATCTGCACTCCGGCATGCCACTCACACTTGATCAGGGTTAAATGCGACGACTGATTCGAGCTGATTCGTTTGCACGAAACGACACATTTTTCACCCTTTGCTTCATATGAAGCCCCGCGGTGTGAGTAAGATGCTAATCGTTACCGAGGAATGAACTTTATGCTTCAGCTCCCTCCCCGACCGTTATGAGCTGGAAGAAGTCCTTCTCCCAGCCTCCACCCCCAGTTGAACGTTGAAAACTCATTTTTATCAATTCCCGCCAAACCACCGGCCAGATTTTACGCAGCACACCAGCCGCGCTCGTCAACTCGTCACTGGGTTGCTGGGAAAAACTGCGCTCAATCAATGAAATTAACCTTTTGACCTGCCGCGCCCCACGACAACGGAGCTTCTCTCCGCCAACGAGCGCGCTCGAATAAAATCGTACGTTCATCGAGCGCACGAGATGCGCGCCGAGTAGGAGAATTTTTCCAGCATACCCGCGGAAACCGCAATCAAACCAAATTAGTCACAATAAACCAATAAAGCGTCACAACGCCCAGCGACGGGCAGCCGAACAAACAAAAAATCAACGCGCGGGTTCCGCGCTTTTTATTGGCGTGCGCGCGCCTGTGTGTATGTGTGCCGTGCGGCTCGGGTGGAATGCAGCGCTTTTCACAGGGTAAAACCGGGTTTCGAACCCATGAGTCCGGGGTGACGTGTGCGAGGGGCCACCCATCGGCGTGCCGTAAAGGGAAAGCAAATCACAAGCGAATCAAACGGCCGCGAGTACGCGGGTGACAATTTCTGTGGCCACTGCGTTGATTCGCTGGACGTTACAAGGCAGCGTGCGATTTGCGTTTTCTCGCTCGGAGTACGGGACAAACGGACACACATACTATTGGCACTTCCGCCTTGGTGGTCAGCGGGTTGAGTCTAGTTGCGAAATTGTTACGCATTGCCTATTTATGCATGCGATAGTGTCTAGCTCGACGCTTCGGTTGATCGCGGGCAGTACCGTATGGGAAGGACAGACATGCGGGGATAAAAATGTTTCTGAAAAGTTCTTCATTTTTATGTATTATTTATTCAATGTTCATTCCATGCTCTGCTGTAAGAATTCAAGTACTGCAATGTTGTAAATAAATTGGTTCAAATTCGTTATACTTTGCGCCTAAATGTATGCACCAGAATTACGATGTATTTTAATAGTTGATTCACAGTAGGAAATATTTATTATAGGGATGAATAAAGCTTTATTAATACCTAATCACCCGTGTGTACTTCACATACTTTGTGGGCCAAATATATTGAATCATTTCAGACGAATGCAATTGATATGACAAACGCTTTAATATCGCATTATTACAATTGAATTAAGTAATAATATAACATTTAGTTATGGTCTTATTTTGGAACGTTCAAATACATTAAAGCATAGAATATATGTATGTACCCTATTATATGATAATTAATGTTTAGAAGGATGTATATGAGAGTCGTTCAATCCACATAAAATGACTTTTTTTCAACAAAAAATATGAGTCCGTTTACAATAAATCATTGAAATTCCCAAGTATTGAATACATGACCATTACTTACAGCCCCATTTCAATCAGGGATCGCTGTTCATCGAAACAATGGTACCATACTCTTCGTCACAAATCCCTATCCCTCTCGTTCGCCGGTACAACATCGTCAAGAACGACCGTAGATGATGTCACTGGGGCTAGAGTGAATTCACTTGAAGACTCACTTCCTGCTGGCGGCCGGCGCCTAATCGGTGAACCATTCGATCATTCCCTCGGCTTTTGTATGGAATTATAAAAATATATTTAATATTCCACCGAGTGCGTGTGCGCACGCACAAATGCATCGAGTGCTTACTGTTCCGATCGAGCGACGAAAAAAAAAACGACAAAAACAGCGGTAAAGGAATGAGATTCTTGATCGGTAAGCTTCGTTTCCGTCCGGCTCGGTTTTTGGGCGCTGCGAGGCCCGTATTGTTTTGCATTTTCGGGGAAAGGTAAATATGCCGGCCCCGGTTGATGTGCTCAGAATGAAAAGTGTATGCACTTTCGTATGCAATTCCAATGGATTCGGAAACATAAATCCACCGAGCACACATCGGACTGTGCAGAAACGATAAAAAAGTAACAATTATTTGCCTCTCCGAAGCGCTCATTCGCCAGTGAATTAGCCCGCTCGGTGTATAATTCAATCAGACCTAATCAAAACCAATCTCATGGCGAGCAACTCCCCGGGTTGGCTTGCGCATCGTGAGCAACCCGAGAAACATAATGCCCCAATGCGGTGCTTTCGTTGGAAATCAAAACACCCGCTTTGTGTTTATCCTGGCATCGAAACGATCCGACGGGAGAGGGAGAGCATTCGGCTGCTTCTTCGGGCTACAGCGGAACCCCCGGTCAATGGTCCTTGTGGGGTGGGCGAAGATTTGATAAACTTCACCCGGGTGGACAGTGGTTCGGGGAATCACGTATCTTCACTGCGCGTTCAGCGCAAATGCGCTGATGTGGCTCTTTCTTCGGTGCTCCCGGGCCAAGAATATGGAGCATAACCACTCGAGCCAACGGGAGCGTGAGGATCGTGGGAAGCTGCGCCCGCCCGCATTCGGTTCGGAGACGTTCGGGAACATACTTTTCTACACGTAAATGGTAACTGTTTGTTGCTCCGCGGGATGGTTTGTGTGTATGGGAGCCGCGAGACCACACATTAGTGTAAATATTTCTTCTTTAAGCTGACTTTTGCATGCTGCAGACCGGAGTATGAGAGGAGGTTTTAGGTTCAACTCTCTGATACCATTATCAAATTGGTCATTGCATGGATATTCGCTTGTTGATAATTGCAACATACTTGTGTCCATCTTATTAAAGAGGCGGCCTCATTTGTATTTTTGTTTACTTATGATGGTTTTTTATATATTTGATGCCTTTTTTACAAAGTTTCATTCAACTCAAGCCAACTCAACTGTTAGTTTTGCTTAATCAGTGCGAAAGTATACAATCTGCAAAATTTTATTAAGGCTTTATTATTAATTTATCTTCATATTCATTGGGATCAATTAGATAAATATAATTGACCTTGTATTATCAAATAAAGCATTAATAAGGTATTAATGCAAGTTGCATACTTGCAGGCGCAAATTCGATATATAGTTCCAAAAGTATATAATTCGCATGAAAAGTAGGTTTATAAAGCAAATTAAACTCTAGTTATAGTTATCACAGTCTAAAAAGTCGTTTAAAAGTTACATCGACAGGGCTAGAACGAGAGCGAAGCGTTCTTCGTGTTGTCTTTTTCTTTGAGTGTCCAATTTTCGTCTTATATTTCACTTAGAACGCTTGTGGTACCATTCGACCATAAAGCTATTAGTAGACAACATTGGGAAATGATCCCAAATCCAACACTTTCAAACAACGTTAAGACATGCTAATAGCAGCATAAATATGTTTGCTCCTCTATTTCTCGCAAAAACAATACACAATGTTCTATCACCTCAAACCAAACCGATCGGAAAATAACCCTCAACCGCGTACGATCAATAAACAAATCGTAACCAGCGATCGTAAACCGCCGAAACCCATACGGGCACGGTCAATAAAATCCGTCCGTCATGTAGTGCGGCGTCGGCACGCAAATAAGTAGATTATGCGGAAGCTTTTAAGGCGCTTCGGCTCTACGTTGACCCCCGGGCGACGCTTTCCCCGTCCCACGTCGCGCTCTCCTCCCCCCGCGCACAGGAGAGGAGGTCAAATGCGAGCTTTTTTCGGGAGCTAGCCAGCCGGCCGGCCGGTCACGCCGGTTGACGCGCCCGCGTAAGGGCACGGCGGAGAAAAAACCGGTCGTCACTTCCCTTTGGAAGACGTTTTAGAGCCACCGTATCATTACGCCGGGCTGGTGGCTCCCAAATGAAAGACGCTCACTCACCCGGCCCTCTAATGGAGGACGCGTCGCCTGCGCCGGCACAAAATTCCGCACAGATTAGCGTTTCGGCCGTGTGGCCGAAAAGTGAGCATAAATGGGGTAGTAAAATACCCATGCGCTCGGTTTGGGGAGGCCGGGGCCGGGTTTTTTCAAGAACAAATGATCAGTTTTCGGGCCAAAATGCGAACAGTTTGTCTATGATCCTACGCGCTGATCGGGCAGGCCGGCTCTCTTCGGTTCCGTTTTGTTTTGGCAAGTCAGGCTCCGGCGAGAATGGCCTGAGCCGAAAGCCTGAAACCGGCACCAGAAAGCACTCCAGCCCGGCTCCGGAGAAATCAATTTGAACTAGTTTAATGCGTTCGATAAATCAATCAGCCGGCCGTGGAGAAATATAATAATTTTGGGGGTAAATAATTTCATACACAATTTGTTGACGTCACGACGAAATGCGCGCGTCCCCGGGCTGGGGCTTTTAAGTGCCGGAGCCTTTGGCTGCTTACTGTTTGTGCCTTTCCCAACTGGGCAGAAGCTAGTAGTTACCCTCGATTCAGACTTTTTTTTTGTTGTGTTTGTAAGCTTTCCTTTTTCCCTGCAATTTATCCGTATTTTCCCTTCGAACCCGGTGCGGTTGTGCTTTCTTCCTGACGCGCGCGGCGACGCGTTTGTTAGCAGAAAAATGTTAGAAAAGCAACTAAAGACGAGCCTCTCTAATGGACACGCAACTCCCGGTGCGAATCCCGGTGGGGTTAGCGTGTGTGTGTGTGTGCGTGTGTGGGGAAACAGCTAAAGGACCAGCGATTTTTCAATGGCCCGAGCCCATTTTCGAAACAGATCGATCGAACAGATCGTGGTGATTTTTTTCTCGCCTTGATTTTTTTTGCTCTCTTTTGGAAGTAAAATGCTGATCGTACTGCTCACTGCGCGTGGAATGGTAATAAAGGTAACGCGCACGCGCACCAGTTTGTCCGGTGGTCTGTGTGGTGGCCGCTTTTGTGGCCTTTTTCAGAGATTACCATCGCTTAATTCCAGTTCCAGCGGCTTTATCCTCTTCCTGTTCCTAGCGTTTGCGTTTGCTTCGTGCTTTTTTTTTCGTCGGGTTCTATTTCTTCACTTGCCTCGTTTTATTCACTGCCCGTTTCTGCTCATTTCAATACTCCTTTGCCTCGTCCTAGGTATGTGGGGGATTTTTTCTCCCCTATTTCGTTATTATTATTATTCGCACCACCCTTTTGCATTTGCCAATCGGTAAAATAACTTGTTACTTTTGGGCCCAATGTGTATGTATGTGATTTTTTGTTCCCCCCGCTGTTGCTGCTTTCGTTCGTGAATTTGATCGTTCGGGATTTTTTTGTGTGTGCGTCAAATCTCCTTTGGTTGGTCCTAATCTTCGCGCGCGCGAGTTGTTTTGGGCGGGTTTTTTCATATCTGTTTTTACCTTTACACCAACTCGCCGGGTTCGGGGCGAGAGCAACTGTACTGCTCATTGTCCAGTTCAACTCCGGTTCGGTCTATTTTAGGATATTTAAATCGGTCACCTTCGGACCGCAAGTGATCGAGATAGGCATCGTCTTTTTTTTTTGGTTAGCAGGTTGCTTGTCCATTGTCGTCATTATGTGCCTTCGGCGTAGGATTTGACTGTTGTTTCTAATCGATATTGATTTATAGATTGGAACGTTGCGATTCATTTCATTATAATCGTATGAGTTTTGTTGTTTTGGGTTTTTATATGTGATTTTTTTTACCTTATGTTCTCATTTGTAGATATTATTGAAGGAATTATTAGGTGCTGTTTTTATTTCTTTTAAATTTTTAATCTAAATATAAAAATATAATAAAACAAATTGCCAATATGCAAGCAAATTACACAAATAGAAGATTACTATGCCTTAAAGGATGTTTTTGCTGTGAACTTCCCAGTTGTGAACAATAGCTATATTTGTAAAAACAAATCAAAAACGCATCGATGAATCATTTTGGTCCTTCGAACCGGATTTCCGAATAAATCTTCTAGAACCTAAAGCCTTTTAGTATGTTTTTCCCGCAGAAACAACGATTTCTCCATCACAACCATTAATTGGCATGCATCGTGTGTGGAATAAATGTTGAATTACGCGCTCGTTAATGAATCGTAAAACCCATCCGTTAGCTCCTCCGTCACTTCCACGCTCACATGCCCCGTTCATTTCGCTCCTTGTCACATTTGCTTTGCGTTTCCAACGCAACGAGAACGAGACCCACAGAGCGGTGTACACAGAGAGGCCGAAAAGGGGCGAAACAAAACCCGAATCATAAGCAAATCATAAACGAAACATCACTGAGCGGGAGGTAAAGCGATAAACCGCATGCAGGGCAGGCGCGAAAGATACCGAGAGCAACTGTTGGAAGATGCAATAGGAGAAGACAACGAGAGAAGACTCACACACAAACACCCGAGAGCACGGACACTTCGCAACGCATCGAAAACAATGAGTTGATTGATGTTACAGCAACACACATGAACACATTTCTCGAAACATGCTTTGTGAGCGTATGTGTGTGCGTTTATGTGATGAGTGGTAAGGTTTTTTTCCTTCCCAAATCTTCTCCGCGCTCGGGAGAGGCATGTTTTTATCTTCCTTTCGTCCGATCGATTGATCCCGCTCTCTATTTCCACTTCCATTACGCGGTACGGGCCAGTACGGGCGCGCCGTGTCCCCGTGCTGGACATCAGGGCAGCAGATCGCTTAAAAGCAGTCTATCAATCGGCCATTGTGATCGGCATCTTCACCATCATCCTCATCATCATCGTCGGTTTGCCCGGTATATTAGATTAAAGGGAGAAAAACGTTCGGATTTGACCGAAAATTCAAATCAAACCAGCCTAAGTGCCCCCCCAAATGTCGAATCTACCTCTACCACGTGGAGGCTGCTTGCGGTCGAATCTTAATATGGAGAGAATGAAGGCATTAAGGCACACGATGATGAAGTCAATTGTGCTTGAATTTAATGGAGTGAGGGTGCTGTTTTTTTAGCTGGGATGCCCACATCCACTTTCTCCAAGTATTTCTGGTGTTTGTTTGGAGAATATGTGGTTCACAAATTTGTAGTGTCAATTTGAAATTAGAATTTCATATTCCAGATAAAAAATCTTCTTGAGAAGATTTGTTTGGAAGTTTGGAATGCTAAGAATTGAATCGTTTCTCCGTGCGTTGAATCTCGTTTTACTCTCCATCGAAAGCTGAGCGGTCAAATAACACATGATGATGAAAGTGTAACAGCAACCTGACAGCGCAATAGATCTCGATTGACCCTATCGAACCTGGTGGCTAAAGATCGCTCAAGAAAAGGGGCACCCACCTGACAATCGCCACCTCTTGCGCAGGCTTCTCGAGGCTACCTTCGTTACCACAAAACCCAGCCTCGACCGTAACCTGCGGCCCGTTTCTACACACATAATTTATCATCGGAACTAGATTCTCATTCGTGCGTTTCGCGTTCGAAACGAACGAAACGAGATTTTGCATGAAAAGGAGCAATTTTTGCGGGCTCCTTCTTTGTGAAGCGTCCAAATACGGGTGCCAAATATGGAATTGCTAAAGACGTTCGGTGGAATCTTTGCGCTCCGCTTTCCTGTGCTTACGCGTAGATCTTCTTGGGTTGATGTTTATCTCGTGCGGTGAGTTCACGGGTGAATAATTAATCTAGTTGTAAGGTTGCCGATACTGATGTGCGTGCGAGAGTGTGATTTTTGTAGGTTATTTTCTCGCAATTGTTATGTGAGTTGGATAAAGTCAAAGGCGTTTTGAAGTTGTACGGTAGTACCATTGATATCCAGTAGAGGACGCTACAAAAGTATACTATGAACAGCGCCTACTTAGTGAAAAAGTTTTGTCCAGCATGGACACATACATCGATAATATTGCGTTTGATAGTAATGATAGCATATACTATAAAAATAAACTTTCTAAACTGATTTCAAACAAATTTACACAATATATCATGCAACCTATGGTACAAATGCCTTATTATTCATATTCTTTGATGGCTTATAATGTTGTATGTTTTATAAATCCTTCTCTTACTAGGCTTTCCCCTTGATTATCTCAAGGGATTATCCTACTTTCAAAAGAAATAAAAAGTACTTTAATATTCCTTGATAAGAATCAGAAGAGTCAGAAAGTGTTCCAAGTATTCTTGAAGATCGGCGAGTTTTAAGCTAGCAAAAATGGCTCATTTCTACCCAAACTCATACATTCCTCGCAATTTGCACGATCATCCTTGAATTCGTTCCACCTGACCGATACGCTCGCGGGACGTACCGGGCAAAAAGGGAGACTTCTTGATTTAGAAGACATTCTTTTATCCTTGCCCTAATCAACGGTCGTTTTACGTACGCGTGAGTTACGAATGCGGTCGGCGTTGATTTAGGCTCCTATTTTTCGCCCCCTTTACTGCCGATATGTGGACACCGGAATGGCCATTGATTTGGCCTTTCTTTGTATCGCGTCCCGCGCTGGCCCGTTCTTCCGCCTCACCCGTCAATGTCAAATTGACAGCCCTGCCGGAATCAGCCTTACAGCGGCCGCACATTTCGACCAAAATTCGGCACACTTTTGGTTCAATCGTTCATTCGGGAACAGCGGGAGATGACGCTGCGGACGGGGAGAGCAAAACTTTATATAAATTAAAACATACAGACATCGGCGTGTATTGAGCGATAGACACATCACATCATCACGGGCGAGTAAACTTCGCGCCCGCTTTCCACCGTAGGAAAGAAATGACCGTGGAGCGAAATATCGGTTGAATTAAAATAAATCAAAAACCGCGACCGCTGGCGGGGAGCGATTTTGCGCGATGGAATTTGCTCAAAATTCTGACATACCATTAGCATTGATTTCCTTCGCACGTATATTCATCAAAAGACTGGTTTTGGTCGAAATTTAGTTTTTCTGTCCGCCCGCTCAGCCGCTCCGCTTGGATTAGTCCGATAGTCAAGATCACGGTTAATGTCGATGTTTTTTTTTCACTTCACCCCTTTCATTTGGAGTGTGTGTGATGCTGGGTTTTGTGTTTTTACTCGTGTTTTTGTTGTTGTTGTTCGTATTGTGGCGTTGCTCTATCTGCTTCTCCTGCCGGTTTGTCTTCGTCCTTCACGGACAAGTCTTAGCATGACTTGACCAAAAGCTGCCCCCGCGCGCGCTCCGTCCGCGATACTTTGTCGAGCGCTTGAAGCCAATTGCCGGATTGCCGCGAGATGATGATTAAACGAAACAAAAAACGAAACAAAACGAGCGGAGAACAAAAAAAAAAGGCTGCTACTACCACTGAGTGAGTGAGAGTCAACTGCATAGCGTACAAACGTCAATAAAACAAAACAAAATCGAAATATGTGGACTTGAAATCGAATCGAAGATCAAAGCATGAAGCAGCAAGCACCACACAGACACACGCACATGCTCACTAAAGAGAAGAGAAAAAATAATCATAACCGGGCATACCGAAATACCTCAATCGGAATATTAACAAGCGTAATCGGCTCAAATGGCGCGGCGAACGGGTTGCCGCTGCTGCTGCGAGGCTTGTTAATCTGTAGCAGGGGAAGTGTACAGAACGGCCGAAAGAAACGCTTTACTTGAAGTTTGATCGATATTTTGTATCGGCGAGGCGCGGAAACAGTGTCAAGATTTTGATATGCTGATTGCCAATCTCGGGAGGGTGAAGTAGTGGTGGGATGGGAAGGTTTTGGGAGGGGGAGGGCGCCTCGTGACGGTCAAGTGCGAAAAAGGGCATGCTCCGGTGGTAACGCAAGGTTGATCACTTCTTGGGTATTCGTGATAAGAGATGCTGCCGTGGGCGTGAAGGTGTTAGTGGTGTAAAAAATTGAGTTTTTTCTTCAAATTTGATTGTTATTGAATTGTTTCAAGCTGGTGAAGGAGCAAGTTGATAAATAAATTATATATTCTGATAAATTATTTCTAAAACTTCATAATTCAATGCGTATTTAAAGAAACAACGTCAAATTTGAAGGTATCCCTGATAATATCTGGGACACGATATAAACAAAAATTTGATTGTAAAATATTTATAGACGTTTATGTAACATTATAGAGGTTTATATAACATATTTGTATACAATGCTATCAAAAAGTTAGTTTTTAATTTTTTTACGAATATATTGTAAATAAAATAGCTCCGATAACAATAATTTGGTACATTTCATCGCTCGGGACAAGATCAAGTAACATGCTTAGCAAGTTGCATACATTTAGGCGTAGCATCGCGTTCGATGAAAAATAAACTAACCGATTTGTTCTCGCCATTTCCTCACCAGATAACTACGGTTTGATCCAGCGGTACGCGTCCGGGTACGAGTGCAAGCACGACAAGTGCCAGTACGAGAACCTGCACGAACACTTCCACTGCCACGACACGTTCTGCCGGGGGAAGGTGCTGTACAAGAAGTACGAGATCATCCGGCACCTGAAGTGGCACAAGAAGCGCAAGGAGTCGCTCAAGTACGGCTTCTACCGATTCTCGTCCTCGGACGATTGCAGCATACAGTACGGGGCGTGCCAGCATAACCACAAGCACACGCACTACCACTGTGTGCACGAGAACTGTGATAAGGTGTACATAAGCACGAGCGACGTCCAGATGCACGCCAACTACCACCGGAAGCATGAGGCGATCGTGAAGAATGGGTGAGCGCTTGAGCGAGGGCGGATGTAACGCGCTGCAGATTTTTCATGTTCCTAACCTCACCCTTTGCTTCCAGGTTCCAGCGCTTCCGTGCGACAGAAGACTGCAACACGGACTACTGTACGCTGCGGGCCCAGCGGACGACACATTTCCACTGTCGCCGGGAGAACTGCAAGTACACCTTCAAAAACAAAGCCGATATGGGTAGGCCGAAGAAAAAAGAACTGCCGAAGACAACCTTAATTAACGTTTCGTCTTTTTTCGCAGAGAAACATAAAACGTATCACCTGAAGGACGAGATGCTCCTGAAGGATGGGTACAAAAAGTTCCTTAAGACGGAGGACTGCACCTACAAGGACTGTCGGTTTTCGCGGGTGTGCAATCACATTCACTGCATGCACGAGAACTGCCACTATGTGCTGCACTCGAGCGGCCAGCTGCTCAGCCACAAACGGAAGCACGAGCGCATGGACACGGAGGTCGACTACAGGCGGTATCAGATGGCCCGGAATCTGCTCTCCAAGTTCAACCAGAACCAGAAACCGGATGACGGAAGCCTTCCGAAGCCTTCCGGTGATGTGATGACGGGCGTCCCAGCGCAACATCTACCTCCACGGGAAGCCGAACCGCGGGTATCGCCAGTTCCGGTGACGAGTCAGGAAGGGGCGGTTAAGAATCCGTTTCTCGATCTACTGTCCGTGATGGCGGAGATCACGTTCCGGACGCTGCCACTGCAGATGATGTACCAGATGCGGTTGCAGATGCTGCAACAGATGAGCTACGAGCAGGTCTTTGCCCCGGACAATGTTGAAATGCTGCGAAATCTCACTATGATGGGCAGCATCGAGGAAGCTTACCTGCATCAGATTTACGGCGGTGCTCTGGGAGGTGGCGCTCTGGTAGATCCAACCAATAGTCAACTACTTAGTCCCGTTGGCTTTGGACACGATAAACCGCCGCCAGCGAAGCGAAAGTATATAAAGCTGGAAGGGTCGGAACACCTGGAGTCATCTCCCACGGACGTGCCGATGTACTTGAAGAAGGAACCTCAGCTCAGCAGCACCCCGCCTCGATCGAAGCTCCTTTCGAATCCCACGGTAGACTATCGTCTGCTGAAAAAGGAAGACACCACCTCTCCGCAGCCCGTTACTCCCTGCTCCAGCAAAGGATCCGGCGCGCTCGATTCCTCCGTGAACCTGGAGCGCGATCGTGCCCTCCTCGAGACGGCCAACTTCCTGCAGTTCAGCTCGAGCAAAACGCTGTTCAACCGGAAGCGGGGCCGTCCGCGAAAGAACCACGTGATGGAGGTGTACAATAACGTGAGTTTCGTGCCGTGCATGTAGTCTAGTCGGGGTTTGGAGCGGTGTGGGATCGGCAACTCGCAGCATTCGAATTCTTCCATTCTTCCTCTTTCACATCTACCTCTCTTTCTCTTTCTCTCTTTCTGGTTACTTCGCGTAACGCATGTACAGGAAAGGCAACCTATCTTGTCTCTTCATTAACCAAGCGTAGTGCATCCCGTCGTCAGCTAACCACCATTCATTCCATAAACTTACCAACAAGTGATGTGTTTTCTCGAAACACAAAAAAGAAAACCCATACACACACACAATGACTTGGGCAGAAATAATTGAACAAAACCTCTGTTCTTCGTCGTGCATGTCGTTTGCCTCCGCTTCTTCCAACGAACCGAACTCGAAAACAGGTGCAAGACTCCCCGCAGGCCATATTCACGAGCTTCAAGCTGGAGAAGAGTGATACGCGGACGGCGCCGCAATCGGAGCTGCCGGTGTCTTCCAGTGTCCCTTCCGCGGCTGCTGTGGAACCGGACCGGAATGGTGTTGCAGAGGTAGCTCGGAGTCTTCATCCCCCTGGAGGAGTGATTCACAAGACTCCCGCTCAGCAGTATTCATCTGCAGCTCCAAGTTTCATGGCCAGTGGAGCGCATCTGAGTAGTCTAGACTCGGCCGCTATATTCGGTAACTTTTCACAGCTGCTAGAACGCCATATGCGAGAGGTGAAGCACGAACCAGTGCCTTCCATGTCGCAGGACGTCGATCACACCCGGCCGGAGAAGGTTTGTATGACTTCATTGAAGGTCATTGGAGCATTAACTCATATATCAATATTGTAATTATCGCTTTACAGACTCGAAATCACCTCAAGTGCGTCGTCTGTCGCAATCTGTTCGAAACGTTCGCGGACATCAAGAACCACGAATGTCGCGGCGATCGGGCAGCACTGGATAAGCCTCTATTGGCGTTTCCACCTTCGCTGGCCCATCACGCTGGGAGCCTGATGGCTCTCGACTACCGAAGTATACCCTTTTCTGGACCGGAACTTACGACCACCACCAACACGGCTATACCCCAGCTGGTGACGAGGGACTCGACGTCGTTGGTCAAAACGGCCGGTACCTTCTTTCCGGACGTGAATGCGAACAAGCTCAAGTACGCGTGAGGCGCTCATCCTGTACATAGAACGTGAAACCAAGTTAACCACATAGCTGTAAAGTAAAGCCGCACACGGCAACACGTGTCATACAACGGACTAGAGAGAACGCCGAGAAAAAGACGAACGTTGTACGGAAATAAAAGACTAAACACGCTCGGCCATAGGTAGAAAGTTGAGAGTGCTCTCTGTTAAAACTGCTCTGCAAAGGTTAGTTAGAGTAGATATTCCATAGGTAGAATTTGACTGAACGTAGAAAAGACAGGCCATGTGAGTACTATTGAGTATTGTTAGCTATCGCAAAGTATTGGAGCGTTGACGGGGGGCGTAAAATACGAAAACGTGGTAATAAATATTTAAATCGGTTGATGATATAAAAAAGGTGCTGGGTTTATTTATTGCAACGCTTGTCGGTAGTAATGATTGTATCAAATATTTACTGTGCATTTTGAGGTCGTTCGGTGATTCATTCCTTATCACACTACGTCATCGATAAACTCAATTTATTACTTTCACACTACCTACCGAAATGTCCAACGATGATCCAATGCAACATGCCAGCTCTTTGATTACGTTCAGCGCGAAAACAAAAACCAAACCCGGTGGGTTTCACCTTTTTCTCCCAAAAAACAACCAAACGCATTCCTTAAATTCCATAGAAACGTTAAGCCGGTGTGATTAAAAGTGGGTGCTCTGTGGACACGGACACAATTATCCACCGAAAGCTGTGGCAACGCTGCGCAAGAACGCAATAGGCGCACGGAGCGCGCTCGACGGTTTGCTTAGCGCAGGCCGCACATGCGATAGTCAAATATTTGCATACCTTTGCCCCGGTGTGCGGTATGCCGAAGAAAGTGACACCGTGTAGCGGATAGCGAGCCCACGGCAATCGCTCGTTTGTCTGGTAGAGTGATAAAGGGGGGGTTGTGTTGGTTGAGGGTGGGCCGGCGTGTTGTCGGAAGCTTTTGGGCATTTATTGACACGTGAATGAATTGAAAAGTTACCCGTCGGCATGCGGGTAAGTATAAAGAACCAATCGGTATTATAACAGATAAATTATTATAATAGTTTGATTGTTTAAAGAATTTGTGACATATAATCTATAGTATGTGTTTAAATAAAATGTTTTATTGAAAGCAAAACATTAACAATGTGAACCGGTGCTCAGCAAACTGCACGGAGTGTCGCCACGAATCGTGAGACTGAATTTCGTATCCGCTGGGCAAACGTTAACCCCATCACCCGTTCGACTCACCCACCGCGATAGCCGTGCCGTCATCTACAATCGAGCGACTGCGCATACTCCAGCGACTTGGGCCACTCCTCCTCCGAGCCACACGCTACCTAGAACAGTATCGACCGAACGCGTCATTGAGTCGCACGCGCGAGATCAACTGTCATCGTCTCCACAAGTAACGCACCCATGTTTCTACCGGCCTATTGCGGATATTTGGAACAGTTATCCTGCTAGTGGTAGTTCCGCGTTCTATCCGCAGTGTCTTGTGTTCGACGGGTTGCTTCAAAAAAGCTTGTGCAAGTGTTGCAGCATTTCTTGATAAGAGCGGGCAGTGTTGGGCGTATCTTTTATCTAAAGAGCTCGAGCAGCCAGTTCTTGCAGTGTCCGAATGTGTCGGTGCGGGCTTTGAAGAGATTACCCAATCATACTGGCCTGGTTTGAGAAATCAGATGTGAAGGTTGCTATTCTTGAGATCTTAGCGCGTGATAACAGTGATAAGGGAAGCTACCGGGCATTATTGCACTGGCTCGGGTGATTCCGTGCATCATGTGAGTGTGCGAAAATGGTACGAAACTTCGAAGTGAGTACATATCCAAGGTGACGAAGTAAGGATGCGATTTCTTGGCTAACTAGATGGCTAACTACATGATTAATTGCAAGTGTGAGAACGCTGCTAGCCTGTTCAGAGCCTTCAGTTGGTAAATGAAACAGTGATCGTGAATCATGGGTGCTCTTGGGTACCATTCGGTTAAAAACCATCCCCAGTCCAACCAAAATCGTTAAATAATCGAAGATTTCTCTACACTCGTTGAATCAATCGCGCATTCGCGGTGTTTTGGTTCAATTCCGCCACTCGGATGCAGGCGTGTTGAGGCGGTCTCGTGTACGCTTGTGTGTGTGGAGGTCATTAAATTTGCATTAAGTGTGGTGCAGGGTGCTGTTGTGGCTACCCCATGCACAACGAGGGTATCCACAGAACAAAACAAACAGCAAGTGTTCGAGAGACCGATCCCAGACACGATTGGAGTCGGCTACGGCGACGGTGTTGGTAAGTTGTAATTGATGCACTTGAGCCAGGCGGTAGAAACAATGGGTTCCGAGTCTCTCGGGGTCGTGCGTGACTGCGATACTGAGGTGTCAGATAAAGGCCTTTGGGTGAGAAGTGTGATTATATGGATTGAGATTCAACAAAACAGAGAGAATAGCGCTGTAACGTATTGAGGAGTTGGGTATTATTGAAACGTTTCATAATGTATTCTATCCAAAAATCGAAAGACGTTAACATGTCCCAAAAACAGATCTCCAGAGCTTCAAATTCCACGATTATCAGCTGCTTCCATACATGGGGTAGGTGCTAAACGCGCTCTAATCCGGTAACAAAAAAAAAAACTATTCCGCATTCCAAACACAGCAGTAACAATTCAATTCACCCAACACAAAGACATGCCGTTTCCTAAACAAAACGCAGCCTCTGCACGAGAACCATGATTATTTAATGTGTGTAAAATTAAAGCGATGTGTCAAACGGTGCGAATTAGCTAGGGTTTCCGATGGTCAGTTGTGATTTTCGGCGTACCACTTACTGCTACACAAACACACGAGCGCTAGACTTCATGACATCATTGCCACCAATCGAGATTCTCATTAAATATTCACAAGCGCAGCAAACACGCTGCACATTAGATGAAACAAATCCAGTCCCAATCCGCCATCTCGCTGTGGTGTGGGATAAACAGGTGATTAGAGTGAACAGGAGAGAAAGAACACCGAAAACCGGTACCGGTTTGCGTTGAGGATGTGTTTTGCTACTCGCGCCCAAAGCTGTGTCATACGGACTCATCGCTCGAAGAGGCTTGAAGAAAACACCTTAACCTGTGGTGACTTCTTAAGCAGTGGTCCGTCACCCCAGGACGCAGAGCGCCGGAAAGGATAATCTGCTTATCTGCCAGTGTCCGGAGATGAAACAAATTGCAGCTCGTTTTCGCCCTCGGGTGCGCGCACATTAGTTAGGCTGAAATCGTATTAACGGCGGCTTTTGGGACAATTTTTCTTCATCGCACAGAGCCACGGAACCGGACCATGGAGGAGCAGCCCGACGTGACGTGCGTTGAAAGAATCATCCGCTGGCTTGGATTTGATTAGCAGCTCGTTTAGACAACCGGGCAGGGCACGAGACAGCGATGGGCAAAACCACCAGCAAGCTGGACAAACGACGCTCCCAGAGTAAGTATTGAGTCGTCGCGTGGCTGGAAGAACCTGGAACCAGCGTGGAGCAGATACGTGCGCCAACCGTGAGCGTTAATTAGTTTTTCTTAGTGAAATTAGTAGCGTCAGTAAAACTCGCCAAACCAGTTCCAGAACGGTGTTGTGGCACGCCACAGTCCAAAAGGGTGTGTTGCAACGTATGCAAAATGCATCCCACCCAAACAGCAGCGGCTTCTTGCTTCTGTCTAGCTGGTTTCAGTTGGAAAGAAAAAGTTCGATATCACGCCCGGCGTTCTCGCCGAGCATATCGGGTTCCATTTATCTTAATTACCCGGCTGATTGCCTTACGCCACGCTCATAATCGGTTTCGTTTAATGATACCGCGAGCGTTGGTAGGTGTGAGTGGGAGAGAGAGAGAGATAGAGAGAGAGAGAGAGAGAGAGAGAGAGAGAGAGAGAGAGAGAGAGAGAGAGGGGGTGAATTACATTCTGTTGGAAATATGTAAACAGAGGAAGTTAAATAAGAGGAAGAAAAACTACGAAATCAAACAACATGATGTTGAAAATGTCAAAAACTGATACTGTGATTTGAAGCTAGCGATAACCCTTGAATGCGTGGGCCATCATAACTGTTCGTATTGTTTTTCCCAACTTTAACAATTGCTCGTTTTGATTTTATTCAACGGATTTTTTTTCAAAAAACTCTAGTCACTAGTAAACTCTAGTAAATAAATAAATGAACATTGTTTTTCTTATAAAAGTAGACTAAACCCTGATGTCCGTTGGAGAATTAGCAAGCAAGACTTCATTTAAATGTATTTCATTAGACATGATGCGATATTGCGAATCTCTTGTAAAGCTACAAACATTACATTTGATTGCAAATAATGCTGATAGTACACGTGTATGCAGGTACATAGTTTTTCGAAAACTTCGTTGCTAGAAAAACCTGCACACCGCAGAATCAATGCCCAACTAACACGCTCTCCGAGCGCTTGGCAAAGAATTTATGCATCATATATCGCTCCACCAGCCGGATTGTATGCTTCTCGATCAACGACATGCGATCGACATGGACCGCCTTTCACAGCAAAACCCACACGTGGTGTCGATACCGCGAACGCAAAACGACGGTGGCCAGCATGAATTGAATAATTTAAATTAATCGATGGTTTGCTAGCGGAGCGGCAGCATGCGTGCGTGCCGATGTTGCCACCGCCAGTTTGCGACCGTATGAGCAGGAGCAGGAGACTGTGTTGTTTTTATTATTATCGAAAGCGAAAGCGAGCACGCGCTTCAGATTCGCGATTCGCGAGGTCAGTTTTTGTATTCTGCTTTCTGCAACTGCACCGTGCTGGGAGTGAAGAATGAAGCGTCGATGAATAAATATTTTACCGTCGAGTGTGTTATTAATTTGTGTTTTCCTCCAGCGCCAATCTGTTATTCTTCGGTGGAAAGATAGGTAGGATTTGTTTGTGAAAGGGGTAAATAAATTGAAATAAATGCATTTCAAATCCATTTTAAACACTCAAATGTGGAGATCTTCAAGTTGAGCCAGGTTATTGCTTACATATTGCTCTAAGGGACTGGTTCAGAATATACTGAGGCTATTGAGTCGTGGATATTATTGACATAGTAAAACTTCAGGAATAAATTTGACAGTTCCTAGAACTAGACTAGTTATCATCAGTATTCATCAGTATTCCTGAAGGTGATCAATGTTCCAAACTGATTACAGTTATCGATCAGTACAAACTATAAAGATCTTCAACGTCTATAAATAATCAGCTTTCCAAGTTCACAGGTGTGATTCATCCCACTGACATCTAAATCCCAGATATGGATCAAAAATTCTCGTAGCCGTCAACACCAAATCCAGCGACATACTTCGCTTATCTCGATTTGACAACATTTCAAAAATTTTGGAGGCGATACTTCTGTTTATCATCACCTCGAATATAGGTCCTGCGATACCGGTGAGCAATATCGCCATTTGTATCTTCGATTATCGCCTAACCACCTACGTGCGTGTGGTTAGTGCTATCGCCTGATAAGGGTCTGTCATGGAAGAACGTTGAACAGATGCTACCCGCCGTGTTATCGATGTCTGAGGTAGCACAGGCATAAAAAGTGAACACTAGTTTACACGCTCAGTTTACGGACGTACCAGACATTCCACCGTGGGTATGGTCAACATGGTATTTCATGTGAAATCATTCATAATTTCCCCGATACCGGCTTCAGTGGGAATCACATCCCAACCTGTGAGAGAGTGCAGCATCTCAAATGCAGTCTGACAGGTTAAAACGACTGTTTTCGTTTGTTGGTGTGCGTGTTCATTTCTCACACAACAAGCCCCCTTGAGCAACCATTCATACCGTTCATTCATCGTTTCGCCCACTCGATGGTCCCAGGCCCGAAAGCCGGTTTTCGGACCCTGTCGTGGAACGAAGCAAACAACCGATCTTTACAATGATCGTTCCGCTGATTGTTCTGCGTCTGCACTGCCCGGTGCATGGGCAATGGGAATCAAGCAAGCAGAAGGTGTTCACCCGGAGCCCCAAAAAGAGCTGTTTTGCCATATTCAGACATCGCGCGTTTTTTTTTTCATCGTCTCCTCAGAAGTGCGGATGCGGCGAAGCCTTAATGCGAATGCCGAATGCATTATCGTGCAGAGCTGGGCTGTTGCTTTTCATGAAGATAATTATCTTGACAAGGTTTATGCATCCGCTCTGGGTGCGGAAATGGCTAATCGATCGATATGAGGCCCACCCAAATGGGTCGACAGGTGGGAGGAAGTTTATTTTTAGCTGAGGGATATCAGATGTACCTGAAAGGAGACAAAGCAAAGCCGGACAAAATAAGTTGTTAATATGCTCCGTAAAATATGTATTGCTCAGGAGTTAGCTATGACGATACTTGGCATCCTTTCTCTTCCCGCTAAATGAACTAAATACGAGCATGTGTTGATAGGTGAAAAAAGCTCACCTAATTTACTGGCATATGCAAATCAACACTTAACATGCGTAAACTGAAAGGCTGCGATGACGGCGCGAGAAATGAAAATATGTAAATTTTTGTTCTTGCTTAAGCCGAGCTGATAGCCTTTATCAGGGGTCGGCAACAACAAGCTTTGTAGACCTCCGTCACATCGCTATAAACTAACAGATGAAATCCAGTAAATGGTCAAAAGAAACTAAATTTTCAAATGTAATATTGAAGCTGGTATTCAAGGTGTGCGATTTGCCAGTAAAGCTTGCCGTTCCCTGGCCTATATCGATTGATTGATAACGTCAATTCCCACACCGACCGGTGGCTATCACACGATCACACGGCTCTGTACCGAGCCATTTAGATGAAAAGCTTATTTCGCCGGGCTCATATGCATAAGCATTACAAGCGCGGTGTCTCGCTTTAATGTTTTGCACAGCGTAAGACGAAACGTGCATTCCACCATACCACCACTTAACCGGTCCGGTAGTGGTGTGCGTTTGGCTGTGTATGCTGTTGGGAGCCTCGTGAGCCAGTCAGCTGAGCGTAGTGCGTGCGAGGTTTCTTCTTTTTCAATCGACTGCTGTCTGCTGCCGTTGGTCGTCCGGCGCAGATGACGGCGGATCTGCGTGCGGTCGGTCAGTTGGAAGTCGACATTCGACGGCGTCGGGTTTCCGCGAGTGACTAAGCGGTTTGCGAGGCGCAGTGATTGGTTTTTAAATGCCAGAAGTGTGCTAACACGGTGTAATAAGATTCTGATGGGTTATTTGAGATTGGTTGATTAGGAATAAATATGTGATTAAAAAGCGATCGAGACAAGTGCTCATAAGAATGAATGTTTGAGCAAGTGGTGCAACCTGTTGCTGGTTTTGCTATGGTGATAACTAGTTGCTATTAATTCTTTTGTTGAATTAATTGCTTAAAAATAGTTACATTAATGTGAAGCAGTGTTGTGGAAAAAATCAAGTGATGTTACATTTTTGTCAAGAAATTTCATTAAAAAGTTTGTTTTTGTCGTGTAAAAAAGTCCGTACTACATAATATTGGAACGAAAAGTTTTAACATGTGGTAAAGAACGATGAAATGAAATATGATAATTAAATAATGTGAAAAAATGGTAAAGTGAGTTTTACTGACGGAATAATTTCACAAAACAAGAAAAATAATATAGCACCGACGTTTGTATCGAAGTGGAATGAGTTCATGAAAGTAAACCACTAGAAACGGCGCATAGAGACACGCACAATCACTCCATTGTGTTTCTGTTTCGGGTCGCGGCGAGGGTTAATAAACATTTTCGCGCCAAAATGTCCCTGTTCCGCACTCAAAGTGTGCTCTCCGCGTTCGAAGGCATTTCCTGGAGCTACAAATTCGGCACGGTCAGCCGGCGGAAGAAACATGCCGCCCTGGTTATCACCTCGCTCCCGCATATGGAAACGGCCGAATGGTTGCAGCGTCTGGACCTGATCGAGTACTGTGGTGAGTGTTGTGGTTTGTTTCTCTTTCAGCACCAGCCAACAGCCCAATATTGAGCATTGTTTGTGTAATGAAAATTTCTTCCCCCCTTTTACCTTTGCAGATAAGTTCAAATCGTTCAGCGGCGTGGAGGAGCTACTGTTTCTGAGCGAGGCGGACATCAAGAAGCTTGGAATTCGAAACAACGCACACCGAGCGCGGATCGTGAGCAGTCTCGTCGCACTGCGGGAGAAGCTCGTTCAAGGTAGGTTTTTGGAAGAAATGGTGCAGGGGGATAGTAATAATTGGAACCGGAGACGGGGACAAGTCCGAAAAGTCCCCTGCCATGAATCAACCGAAAGGTCCAGCGCAGGGTCATATCCGCATCTTGTCCCATTTCGTACGATCTCGATAAGATTATTGGTGTGTTTTGTGTGCGGGGAGAGGCAAGATTGGCCAATGAGCCTTCTGCGAATAGCGACGCGATAAAGTGAGATAATTTAACGACCCTACGTGGTCTGCGTACACAATCGCGTCGGTGATAACGCGTACGCTAGTTGGAGAGTGGATTCGCCCTGGAAATTGGAGTGAGTTGCCCAGATTTCAAGAAAAGTAGATTAAACGATTATCTTTCGAGCTGATCGTTACATCTTGTTTCTTCGGTTCAAAGACCGCAAAGCATCTCGCTTCCAGTGCGAATCATTCGCCTTACTTCCTCCACCGGGGAGCTGCACTGCTTTCGTTCTATTTTTGTTTACTTTCAAGCCGAGCATCCACTCCGGATCAGCGGTTGCCGGTTGTTAATTAACCTGTTGGTTTCCTTTCCACCGAGTTGCATCCACCACGTGATAAGGAGATGAGATGAGAAGAAAGGTACACTGTAGAGACGGCGAAAAAAAGGTATAAAGTTGAAACAAGTCCGTTTGCGCGTGATAAGACCCCGCGGTGAGTGAGTTTCGCGATAATTTATCACCATGACGGATGTCTTGCGTGTGTACCGGACCGCGCCAGGTACGAGGCGCATAAATAACGCGTGTCGCGATAACGAAGTGTAAAAGTGGTCCACTGTGGTCCAGCAAATCACCAGCTGGATGCTGCCCCGGGGTACCGTGTGTGTATGTGTACATCCCCGGTTTGACATCTTTATGGCATCTACGCAATAAATTTCAAACGTTCACGAATGCTAATTGGTTCGTGGAAAACGCCACAATGATGCAGCTTTGTGCATTATTGTGTTGAATTAAAGAATTAAAGATGAAACTTTTACTAACTCTTCGGAAGGTTCTTCTGGAAATTCGAGATCAATATTTTAAGCCATCTTTATGATCCAAACATTTGGGAACACTAATTCAATTGTGGAAAATATTAAAAATGATTCTAATTGTGCATTATTGGATTAAAATATAAGATAAATTTAAAAAATTGAATTAGAAGAAAATCAAATAAAACTTGATATTTTAAGTTATATCACTTAAAATTTAAAAATACTTCATCTTCGAAGATACAGTTGTGGTTATTATAGAAACCTCATATTATAGTAATAAAAATAAAAACAAAAATCGTTATTTCAATTATTGAATGTTTTGAATTTCGAAATGAATACCCTATGCACAAACATGAATGACACATTCAGAGCTGATACAGGTTGAGACAAGGTCCGCTAAGAGCATTGCTTGTTTAGACCGAATTATCGAGCCGAGAAATTTGTCACAGCTGTATCAACTGTTTATCGATTTGTGTGTGAGTGTGTGTTTGTTTTTTGCTCTGCTTCTCCTACGTTTCCTTCCAAGTTGTACATTTAAATTCAGTCGCAACGCCACACTCGTGAAGGTTTCATCTCCCTAGCTTATCCGCGATCTAACACATCGTGTTTAAAAGTCCGCCACATGAAGCATGATGCGCAAAAGTTTGCGTCGTCAGCAGCAGTGTGTTTTGAAGGCATTCTGTTGCGTTCCTGCGTCGCGTAAGTTCTCGCCGGGAAGAAGTTCTTCGAGCTAGCAAAGCGTTCCGAGCATGTGCTTGTTTTTATGCCGTCGGTGCAATTCCTGCGCTACGCTGTGTACAATTAAACCGGGCGACTCGGTGCTGAAGGTGCTGATTGTAGTGTGCTGATTTTTTGTTTTCACTTTACCTCTCCAGAGTCGCACAACACGAAAACAAACCAACGGAATGGTGGTGGGGACGAGTATCAGAAGAAGGCCCAAATGCGGCACAGCGTGGCCGTGGATGGTGCACGAAACGCGAAGACGTGCAGCACGGCAACGGAGAACGATAGCATGTGAGTATTTTTTTTTTACACATAAACTGTTTTGTTTGTTATTTTACGAAGAAAATTTATACCAATAATTTAGAACAGATGTATTAGTTTAGAATTAGTTTGCTATAAAACCGAGGGTTCCAGCATTCGAACCGAGAGCCCCTGCAGATGCATGCTATAAAAGTGGGTTTTGAAGAAATCCCATAGATGGCGCTAGTTTATAATTTCTCTTGTGATGTCTTATTTTCAACACGATTTGATTGGTTTTGCTTTTGATTTGCTTTTGCGGTCACATATGTTTTTATCCACGACATGGTTTATTACTAATAAGTTAATTTTAAAAACATTTTATAGTGTAAGTTATATATCCTTTCAAATTATTTGTGGTACGTTTCTGAAGGGAATCGTGTAATCGAACGCATGCGCGTAGTTTGCTTTCTCTAACATTCAAAAGACAAAGTGATTCCGTTGTTTTTGAGTGATTGGTATACCGGGTAAAATACTGCATAAGACTCCTTATCAAAGTAACAAATCATTAAAAATAATCATTCAATTCGGTATTCGGTAGCGAGAGTCTTTTTATGCAAATTTTTACTCTCATTATGATTAATTATTAAAAATACATCTTTATGGCGATAGCTCAATGGTTGAGGGTTATTTTTTCCTTAAATCACCCCTGACGCTCTTTTCCTACTCGTAATTAACAATGGTAATAGCAAACGCAAGCACTACAGTACGACTGCTGTAGGTACCCTTTTTTCTCGTGAACCCTCGCGTACTCGATGGCGCACTGAATAAAATCTTCCCTGATTGCGAAGGACATCATCGCTCACGCATCGCAGCGCACGAACCCACCCTTATCGTACGGAGGACGAAGTCGGAATATGAAAGGGAGCGCATAAATCATGATTCAAACGCCTGCCCCGACGTTGCGTAGTACGTGCAGCAATGGCGCGGGAAGCAAGCCGTGCCTTGCAACGGCAGGACGACGAGAATCTATTTCCGACCGTGTCCCGCTTTTGTTTGACTCGCGTCTCCCTACCCCTGCGTGCACGAAACGGGATGTTGAAGAGATCCTTTAACATCCTTTAACCTGTGTTGTGGTGTGTGAGTTTTTTTTTCTCTCCTTCCCTTTGCGTTATCCCTTCTAGCGATATTTCGAGCATGAGGTACACACTCGTGTCTCTCGTTCTCCTACGCACGCGAGATTTTTGAGAGATGAATGAATCCGTTTTGCAACTGCCCTGTAGTAGAACTTCCGTTTCGTTCTTACAATGGTGTACCGGCACACCACATGCACGCACACTCAGAAGCACATCGTAGTAGTAGTGGTGGTAGTAATAGTAGTAGTACTACTACTGCTGCACGTCTGCATCACATGCTCGCGAAATGGACTCTTATCAATCGCTACGCAACACTGCAATCACGCTCGTGCACTCACCACACGAAACACCCCATTCGCCAGACCGTCTGGATTCCCTTGGTAACGGGCAGGACACTCATGAGCCATTGTTTTTCCCTTTGTATTGTGGTTAGCTTATGTTCCAGAGTGTAGGGGTTGTCTCGTGATGTTAAGAATATAGAAAGTGGAATAATATATTAATAAACGAACAAAAACATAATTATTAAAACTTTGCAAATGTTCTGGACTGTTTAATTATTGCCTATTGAATATTGACAAAACAAGCAAAAACTCCAAAATTGAAGAAAGCAACATAAATGATTTTAAAACATGATACAATAAGTAGAAATTTAAATTACAAAATAGCTGAGGTAATACAAATGAAACGAATAAATTAGTAAATACAAGTTATCAATAAAAACAGCTTAGTGAGAAATGAATGTAAACAAGATAACAAATCAGCAAAATAATAAAGCGAAAAAATGTATATAATTTTGAAAACCTCTGATAATATATTTGATAAAATCTCTCTATGAAAACGAAATAAAACTTAATGGCAAATGCAAAAAATACAAATTCCACAAATTCATTAGCTTAAAACATAAATAAATAATCAAACAGTTGCAGACAAGAGGAACAACATGGCTGTTTTTAGTAACCTCAGTAAATGTAAGCACTATTGAAAACCCCTGCCCTGTGGTTAGACTCACCAAAGCGATATAGGAGTTAAGGTTTCACTCTGATCCTTGCGCTTTCCTCGCGACCCAAGGTATCTCTCATCCTGCACCGGAACTCAGGACATCGGCTCTCATTTCTCGCGCACTCTCTCTCTCTCTCACCTTTTGTCGCCATCCGGCCGAGCGGTGGCAGCGTTTGGTGCAGATTTTCACACAGTCCAGTGCCGAATTTTCCTGCGTTCGGATGAACGAACCGCTACGGGGCGTTGTGTTTTAGTTGTTCGTTCTCCTCTCTCCGCCCGTTGCTTCCCTTAACCGCGCCGTGGCACCGTGGGTGTGTGGTTAACGTGGCTTTTTCGTTTGTGTCTTTGCTCGAAAGTACCTTCCGTTGTGGTTTTTCACCTGATTTTGTCGTTCGCACTGGCGTGTCATGTGATGGTGTTATGAGTGTGTGCGTGTGTGTGCTCCGTTAGTAATGTAGTGCAGTTTTCAACGCCCGAATCGCTTCCGATGGGAAAGATTTACACGGGGTTGGAAATAGTTGGGTAGTGGCTGTATCGTGATGGTGCTTCTTTAGAAGAAAAAAAAAATGAAGTGATAAAGAGCCAATACGCTTTGAAATCAGCTCTTCCATCTTATGTGCTGGCTGGCCCGGGTGTGCGTGAAGTTCGTCCCCATTGTGTCCCCATTGTGTCTGTGAATACAAAGCTAAAGTGATCCGAGGCATCCATCCCCCGAATGTGCTACACAGTGTCAGTATCTATGCTTGTGTGAAAATTTCGTGCAATCAGTGAGCAACAAAATAAAAACGCCAAACGCCATTCATCCTGCACCTGGCACGAGAAAATCATATCCTCGGCATCCTTTCTCCGTTGGCAGCGTTCGGGCGCCAGGATAAAGAAAAAGGAAATTAAGCACCTAGCTCACGCTCGGGTGTGGGGACGACCATACAAATAAAGGCAGAAGAAAACGATGGAACACGGCGGCAGCCAGTGCAAGTGTTCGAGCTGAAAAGGATACACCCTTCCCGGAGACAACAACATGCTCGGCGGTCGCTGAGTTCCCGTTAAATCGAGCCTCCATGTGAGTGTGGTTGTGCTGGGACAATCGAAGGAGCAAGAGAGCGAGAAAAAGAGCGGATCTCTTGTAGCTAGGATAACTGATAAGCCTCTTCACAGCCACTTACGGCTCGGCTGACGAGCCTTATTGTAGGGTTTAACGTTGGATGATTTATTTATACCCTTTCTTATCAACTTATCAATGAGCTGTTGAAAGGATATTTTTGGCAGGAGAAAAATACACAACACTCACGCGAGAAAAATAGGCAGGCTCGCGAATCTCTTGAATGGAAAATCGCTCCAGAGCACTCAGTTTTCCCGTAACGGCAGGAGAAACAAAACCCAGAGAGGAGAATCGAACGAAAAACAAGGAAAAACAAAATTGTCCTCGAACGTGAGCGTGATGGTGCGTTGCCTGAACTTTGCCGACCGAAACCGCTTCCATTGAGAACGCCGTCGGGCCACCCCCGGGGAAGGTTGCTCTCGCGGCGAAAAGCGGAGCGAATCCGCGGAGCTGGTGCAGGTGCAGGCAACAGGGCTTGGCTTTTCCTGTCGTTGGCGTGGGTTTGTTTATTTTCGATTCGATCTCTTTCACTCCCGTGGAGTTGGAATGGAGTGGAATTGTGTTTTTGTGATTTTTTTTGTGACTTCGATTGTCGTTTCCGATTTGCAGGCGATTGAGCGTTAATGGGGTGTTTCGTTTCACCTGCAGAACGGTTGACCGATCGGTGGAGCAGCGATTTGGACTCTGGCATGGCGCAAAGGTTAATTACTGTTTTTGGGTCCTACGTCTAATGGGAGTTGTAAAACGAGCGGTTTGGTAATGAACTTTATCGGCAAAACGTGTGTTATGTAGGAAAGTATTTCCACAGGAAGTAATTGAGGATTGAGGATAAAAACACTCTTGATAAATCTATTCAGAATCGATTTTTAATAGATGTGTGATAGTTATGTGCTCCATATTCCACAAGAGAGAATCTCACACTCATAATTGTGTAATGCATAAAATTTAACTTCATTTTCACGGTCATTTGATATTAAATACCACAGCCCAATGAATGCTAACTGAGTCATTACAGCCGTCAGTGTGCGCATAATTGCATCTGCAAGTCACCCATGATCGAAATGGAAACGAGGAGCGAAACCGTATGCAAAACGGCACATTCAATTACGACCAGAAGAGTGAGGCTGCTGTAAACAAAGGTGCTAATTGATTCCATTACCCCGTGTGTGATGGATTCACTTAAACCGAGCCCCGGAGCATGTCCTAGCAAACCCTCGCCAGCTTTCCGTCGAATCCCGGACGCCACGAACATTCGTGTCGTGGCGTCTGCGAAGTTATTGCGAAGGGAGATGGCCGCCCGGAAGCATGATTCATGTTTGGGACGCGATGTTGTCACGGCGTCAATAGGGGGTCAGTGTCGTGTACAGTCGTGTATGTTGCATTATAATTGCGTTACAGCAACCTGGCTACCGCCAAGGTTACCGAGATCGTTCCCGGAATTGGTGATGTGGTGAAGAAATGACTAGCTAGTTGCATTACACGTTAATTAATACGTTCCCGCCAGGATCGTTAGTCTGGCTGATGGAGGCCGCCATTTGAACTGTTCGACTGTGTGTCGGTGTATATCTGCTACAGTTTGTATCCTCCGGAGCAATATGGACGCATTCTATCATATTTCAGCGTGCTATTGCAAGGGATAAAACCCTTATGTTTCCAACACAAAACGAGAACCTAAAAATCGGTAATATCAGCATTTCTCCCGAACGCATATATCTCTCCGTCACGATATCTCCATCCACGGTGGGTTCCATTTTGCGACCGACCGGATGCATCGCCTGGCGCCTGCAGGAAGCACCCGTTCCTCACCGAAAAGAAAGGATCCAGCGTGCAGGACATGATGCCTGCTGGCATTTAATTTTCTTCTGCCTTCCAGCATCCACTGCCTGACGTTCGTAGGATGCCTAGCAGGCGTTTTCCTTCTTTCTCGGAAGAGTAAGAAAATTGAAAACCAGACTGAAACTTAGTCCAATCCCTTCCGCATACATCGGCCGTCTACTGTCGTTTTGGGAACGCCGAAGAGTTTTTATAATATCCCGTAATAGTTTTTTCTTCCCTTTTTTCTGCAGCAACCGAAAGCAAATCATTATGCGGCCGGTATTGTATCCCTGCTTAAGCCCTCCTTTAGCGAAAGAATGTTGCAAAACTGTGTGCGATGAAAAGGAGAAAGGTGTAGTGCGCAAGAGAGCGAAAAAAAAACGCACACAGCCCGTGGTTCAATCCCGTGCAAGTGAAGTTTTGAAGCAGTGAAGCAGTCAAATGAAATGCTGGATTTCAGCGCCGGATCTGGACGACGCAATAGGCTAGCGAATGCTATCAAACTCCCCACGGGGAAACGGCGATGCAACCGGCTCGCAAGTAATGAATTTGAACGTCACTCTAGGGGGATTCTTTTGAAAGGAACGAACGTTTTTGGAACGGACGCCTCGCTGGGAATGAAGCATCGATTAGTTCTCCCACAGCGTCAACCGTACGGTCGTCCTGAGAGAGCACGAAAGTGAGGGAGTGAAAAAAGGATATTAAAAAACGCGCCACGCTTCCCTTCGGGGCAGATAGTTGGACTTGGGCGCGCGCGGTACCGACTCTTGAATTTGATGTTAAAATATCGTGGGGTAGGTGCAGCTTAGTTGCTTAATTTTTATGGTCACTTTTATGAGTCACCGTGATCCGGCCGAAGTGGGTGGATTGTGTGCTCGAGCGCGCCGTAGTGTTCGTGGAATTAATTACACCATTGGGTGCAGCTCGAATGTGGATGGGTCATAACTACGGGTGGGAATAAATTACTGTGGAAGAATGAGGTTAGTCTCGCGACAAGAGAAAGGAAAAGTGAGTACTAGTTACTGTAAAATATGTCTCGGAACGGTTTGGTGTCAAAACTAATTTTGGTATAACATTTTATAGCCATAATTTCATTATAATAAATTTAATTATGGCATCTTGAGGTTATTACCGATTATAGAAACGCCATAAATAAAGTCTTATAAATCTCCCAAAACGGCTCAAGATATTTAACAGCCTGGGAGAGAGAGATCCTTCCAAGAAGGCACGAGCAATTAACTTATAATCGAGTTCCTCCACCGGAGAGGATTAGCATATTTAGAATCACGTTTTTTTTTGCATAAACTTCCATATTCCAATTTCACAAGAAACTTTTCCGATTCGCAACCCCTTCAATATTTGTACGTAAATTATTCTAATCTCATCTCACGGTGCAACGACCGGGCGCAGTGAAAACCCAGAACTGCCCCTTTTCCCACAGGTGAGCTGCCATGAAATTTCCATCACGTTTGCCTTATCTTACGAGCAGGCAAAAGGGTCACGCGCCGTCTGGTACGACCGAGGGCTGCCGATAAATAATTAATGAAAATTCATTGTAACCACTTGAAGATTCCACTCCACCCGGTTGGGCCGAGCTCGGTTTTCTCGGGTTGAGATTTATGCACTGCAACCTGCAACCTTTTGGGGGAAAACGGGACCTACCGTCTGGTAGATTTTTTCCGTCCCGGAACTGGATGGAAAGGCGAGAACATCAGCTTTCACACCCCGCTTTCGGTGTTCTTTTCATTCGTCATTCTGTGTGGTGTGGTTTGAATGAAGCTATCGTCGAACGAGAAGCGCAAAAAAAAAAAACACACCAGCCAAATGCAGGTGAGAACGTTTCCGCGATGAAAGTCCGTTTTTATTCGTGGGCGTGAAAATTCGCGTGATAGGTCCGGAAGGAATTTTGCCCACCAGAAATAGAGCGCTGCAGATGATGCAGCAGTTCGTCACTCGGTACCGAGGAGGAACGAAAAGTTACTCGAAAGGCGACGGTGTTTTGTCTCTCTGTAATTGAATTGCTTCATTCGGACTGTGTACGAACGGTCGTTAATAAAGTATTCATTTCGTAAATAAAACACACCAGTTCAATCAACTCAACACGCAATCCAACCTGCTTTGACGAATCCTCCGAATAAAACTGCCGATTAAAAATGCATCAGCATCATGATGGCGCGTTTCGGTAGCAAAGCGAAGGAAGGTGATTTGATGGATAGACCGAAACTCAACGCGACCCATCGCTGTCACATCTGATTTCAATAGGGGTTTCCCTGGCGCTGCGTACCGCAACAGCAACAGCAACTGCTCGGGGCGTACGACTGAATTTCACCCTAAGAAAGCATTTGGCGTGTACTCGAGCAAGACTGCAAGTGAAGGTTTCTCCTTCGCCATAAATCAACCACAAGGTATGATGGATGGCCGTGGGCAAAACTAAGCGGCACGTTGCCGCTCTCCAAAAGTATTGCGATGGGAATTATGGCACGGTTTAGTGTGCTTTTGTTGAAAAGGGGCTGTTCTGGATTCAGGACATTTGGTTGCGATTTGTTGACATTTGATAAAATGTTCAGTATAAAGTTATAATAACGATAGGATATTTTCAAAAGTTTGGTCCAGATTACCGTATTCAGCAAGTTAGATTAACGGTCTTTCACCGTGTTTATAAGACTACCGTGGAATGTGGGTTGCATACTTTTAGGCGCCGGAGCTAAAATATTGTCCCATAATCTATTTTATTGCACGAAAAAAAGGAAACAACATTCTCACCAAATTCTCACAAAACAAACACATTTTTTCCAAAATTCCAAGTAATGCGGATCAGACAATTTAAGTAGCCATCTTTTAGAGCAGATAATATAAAAAAGTTATTTTATTATAGCTATGAATAAATCACTTGAACATGTGAATAAACATATTCTTTACTATCGCCGTAATCCAAAACGCATCTGCTGAGTGCAGACGGATAAAAACCAGCAGCAAAAACCGCGGTGAGCACCCTCGTGCGATATTGGCGCGGCCTGTGATTTAATACTTCATAATATCCTTATCTTCATCGTAAACGATGCCCGCGATACGCGATCTGCCGGAAGCACCATCTGTGCCACCGAAGACGCTGTTCCCTTTTTATACACAACAGCAAAGTAGAAAAAATCAATAAAACTCAACACTTTCCCCTTTCCGAACTATTCCTCTTGTCTCGACGTCCTGCTCGTATCCCTGTCTGCTCGTTGCGATATTGGAAAGGAAAAGACGAACAGAACAAATCACACCCATTCCATTCCGGGCGGCGTGCGAAGGAAAATCTCGCCTCGAGTTGACTCCTGATTTGCGTAGGCACATAATGTATTCCGTCTGATGCAGCGCATCTCATCAGACAGATGTTGACTTCCTTGCGAGCGAGTGCCGTGAGGATTTATTTATACACGGCTTTATCGGCGTAATGAGAAACGAGACAAACGGGGGACAGCGTCGGGCATGAATTATTCAACGGCGCCCGATGCAACCCGATGCGAGTCCTGCAAGACGCTCGGTCGGAAAAGTCAGCCGAGATAAGAGAACACATGCGTTTTCAATCACGTGGTTGAGCGTGCGTGGTGCGCGAACGCCAAAGGGTGCATAATTTAGACATAAAAGCGAGCATAAAAGCGATGACTTGACGTGCGTCACGTGTAAGTGATTGATCATTCGTGCCAGACTGGGAGGGGTTGCCTGGACCGGCGTTTCAATTCATTGACAATTATCCACCTGCTGCGGTGAAAGCGGTTCGGTTGAAGTCCGTCCTGCAGACTAGCCACAACCGCTAGCGTCAGCTAGGACAGTTGTGTGCGATTGTGGTTTTCTCACATTGGGTGCAAAGTGCAACCGACCGACCGGCTGCACTGTGTTTGTGTTTACGCTCGGAGTGTGTCGAGCCGGTGTCGGGAAGGTTTTTAAGGGATTATCCGGGAGGATTGCTTCCGTGTGCTCGAAAAAGGAAGCCATATGGGATGTCACACACACACCCCGGTGCACAAAAGTGTCGCAGGAGCAATAAAATGGACCGACAGTTACAGAAAATTGGATTGTGTTGAACTGGAGCACTGCAGCTAAGCGGTAGAGCTGAAGTTTGGAGAAAGAGCTGATGCACGAGCAGCGGAGTAACCTTTCTTGTTGCATAACACATCAACTGGGAAGAGTAAATGTGTAGGGCGCATTTAGGAGTCGAAAGTTTTTGACGTTGAGTGGATGGTGAGATTAATGTGCTAATGTAATTAAAAATAGTTGCTCCATAACATATTACTTCATAGGTCAGTATATAGTTTGGACATAAGTGTCTATATTTCCAAAAACAGAGTAACCATTTTAGATTATTAAAATTTCACTGTAAAAGCGTTCGTTACAAAACAAATTTCCAACACCTCGCTATGCAAAAAGAGGGCAACAAAACACTGCCAGCAATAAACCACAAACCATGAAAAAGTCAGCCACAGAGGCACAAACGAAACTACCTTTTGCCGGTGCACAAATGTCTGCACCGCATCCTCGGAGCAATTGTCGTCTGGCGATGATTGTCTCTCCAGACGGAAACAAAAAGGATACGCTTGCAGCAAACAGTATCCTGGCATATCGCTGCCATATTGTGTCTCGGTTTTGTCCCTGTCCTGTGCGATGCATCTATGGACAAAACGCTGGGAATGGCTAAGCAAATAGCTACACGTAGACGAGCGGATAACACCGGTCGGTTGTGTTGAGTTTGTTTGGCATTTTTTAAGTTGTGAGGTTCGAAATAGGATCTCCAATGTTTTATGGAGTTTTGAGCTGCATATAAAAACAGTAAAAAGAAATAGATAAAACTTCATGTTTGTAGGTGCGTTTGTTTTACTATTTTGTGAAAACAAAGTTTGATGATTCGCATTGCAGAGAAGAACGGTTCCGTTCTCTTTTCTCTTTTTCTATGCAACTGTTTTGTGACTAACATGATATTTGCGTAATGACAGTAAAATTAAAAAAAAAGAAAACATAACACACAAGCCACAAAGCTAATAAAGACTTGTACGTTTGAAAGCAAAACTTAGTAAACTTAGTAAGTAGCAGTAAACATACTCTGAGTAAAATCTACAAAATAACAACAAAGTTTTAAGAAGCAAAACAAAGCGCAAAAGATGCCTCAAATTAAATTTACAAATTAGATGTTTTGAAAATTACAAATAGTTAACGAGGAGATAAGTAGTTAAGTAATTAGTCTAAAAGAAAAATAAATCAATTTTAACCAAGAGAAAAGGCTGCAGAAGCAAATAAACATTTAAAACAAAAGAGTAATAAATAAAATATACAATAAGATGTATAAAAAAGGTAGAAAAATTAGTCACAAATAAAGCAAAAGTAGTAGATACGCAATTTAATCATCAAATGGCAATTAAAACTGGCCAAATATGAAGCATTTACTCATAGGGCCTAAGCCTTTCGCCGAATTCTTCGGCATAATCGTCTATCTCCAGACAGGTCCCTCTGCCGCATAATACCATGCTAAACTGTACTCCAATTAAGATCGACCTTTCTCATTGCCACGGGCACACACGTCGGTCGTCCGGACGCGAAAGACCAAACGCCGCACGGGCAGGCAGGCGAGCAGGCAGTAAAGGCAGAAGCATGAAATTACATTCCCACCGGGGGTGTTTGTCACATTCATCGGTGCGGTGCGTTCATTAAAGTCCTTGGCAAGGATGTAATCCCATCCCCATGCTCTGTCGGGAGGGGGACGATCAAAGGAAAAGAAGAAACCAACACCGGGGTTTGCGTATGGAACCGAAAACAAATCAAAACGAGAGAATTCTCGAAGCAGTTTCCACTTTAATGCGAGCGATATGTCCTCTATTTGTACACTCGCCCCCTAGTGACGGTGTAACGCACGTAGTGTGTCGCCCATGGTTGCTTTGATGACATTTTTGTTGTTTTTGTTTTGTTGCTAGGTTGTTCCATGCCTCAAATTAGACCAGTTAAGCGTATGACACTGAGGAGAGGGATGAAATGATAAAAACAATTCTGTCCACCACTGTCCTTCGCACCGGGGACCATGTGTCTGTCCTCCGGAATGTGGTTTTCTGTACTGTGGGGATCGTTTCGGCGTAGGAGGTAAACCAAGGCAAAAAGCAGCTTAAAACAACAATAAAATTACACCCAACAGGCAATAGTTGCATGTGTTTGCACTGTTTCGACCTGCGTCCTTTACAGTGGGCGGCGTTGGGCCATTTGATACTCTGAATGTCTGCTCGTGGTGCTCCGGAAAAAGGGGAATGTCAAATGCGAATTCTTTGACTTCTTTCCCGCGAGCTGGCACATGTTTGCCTTTGAGTTGTGTGTTTTTGTTTTCGCTCTCTATGTCGGACCCGTGCATTCCACGTCACTTGTGCTGTCAGTACTATCGGAAACGAAATCGATAGTAGCCTCGTCGCGCAGCTGTAAACGGACATTTAATTGAATGCCCTTTCGGGCAGCCGTTTACTTTATTTACCTTTCAAATCGGTAGCATCGTTTCGGGGCGAGGATTTACCGTGCGCCAGAGACAGCGCAAAAATCGAATTCATGAGCTTGTACGTGCGTCTGGTGACGGGGTTTTACGTTGTCGAAGCAGTCGATAACTACGAAGGAATGGAGAGTTGGCGGACTGCTCACGCCGGCTCCTAATAGTGTTCGCAGCGGTGGCAAGTCAATATTGATCTCACATCGTGCCGGATGTTGGGTCCGGTTTGTTCTGGTGTGGAATGGAATGGTTCCGTACGGTGGATGACAATTTTTTGAAAAGTACCAGGAAAAGCCCTATCCCCACTGTCATGGCCAGAATGTGTACAGGGAACCGATATTGCTTTCATCGGAACGTTTGTAGGGGGATATTGGAGAAAGAGTATACAACCTCATATATGTAGTTTATAACATTTCAAGCAAATTGCATACTTATATGGTTATATATCAAATCTTCATAATAAAGTACAAAATCGACATTGATATTGCCTTGCTGTACTAAATCTTACAAAAAACTGATTATGAGTGAGTAAGTTTTAGAAGAACTTAGTAATATCAACTGTAATATAGACTGAATTAGTATAAAAACACAAAGAGATGGTTTGATTAAATATTATAATTCAAGTCGATAGACATAATTTAAGGCAATGTGTACACTATCCACTTGCTACTAAGATACTGATCGACAGCTTTCTGCTCTCGTTGCACCTTATCAGGACGGATTTCATTTAGACAACGCTACGACCATTGTTTGTACAATTCAATTTCGTAATGTAAATTAATTTACTTTCAAATTCTTTCCATTCTTCCACTGCCGTGCTGACAGAGCGGATACGATATCATCCTTTCCGTTATTGAAATAGTTTACCGTTGAGCGCTTTGTTGAATGACAATTTCCTACTCACCGCTCCGCTAGGGTTCCCGCGATTTCTACCCACCGCTGCATTCGCGCCTTAATTAGTCTCGGGGGGAAAACACAGAGTCGAAAGGAAAAGCGTGCAACTACCGACCCACCACAGACCTGTTGTTGGCTCGAAAGAAAGGACCGTGTTTCATAAACACGACGGCAATCGCTTTGCCGTCTTCGTGCACAATAAATGAAGATTGTTTAATTAATTTAGCGTGTTTTCTTCTCCGTTCGCAGCTACGAATGTCTGACGCCGGCAAACACCAAGCAGAGTAAGAGCTGCGGCGATCTGTTAGATATGGTAGGCAATCGTCGGTGTTTGATTTAACTCGGCTTTGTTTACACACACACACCCCCAAACACTAACGCTCGCTTCTTACAAATTCCTTCCCTTCCGACAGGAAACGACACCGGACGGCGGAAATGAAGCCGTTGCACTGAAGAAAGCGCTCGAGTGGGAGCTCTCGTTGGACTCGCGGGACCTGCGATCGCACGCCTGGTACCATGGGCCGATACCGCGCCAGCGGGCGGAGGAGATCGTTCAGCGGGAGGGGGACTTTCTGGTGCGCGATTGCGTATCGCAGCCGGGCAACTACGTGCTGACGTGCAAGACGAAGGGACCGACGCTGCACTTCGTGATCAACAAGGTGAGAGAGAGAGAGACCAGGCGGCTCCATTTGGGAGATTGTTTGGCGTCAACCTTATGACATGACCAGGGCCATGACGGTTCGAGATTCTTTGATGCCAGCGCTGTTGAAATGGTAGAGTCGGAGAGAAAAACTACATTGCTGTTGAAAAATAACACAGCTGAGGAGTGTCCAAAGCAAAAAAGCGCGACTAGCTCCGCCATAAATCAGCAAGAAATGAGTCTTCATTTACATAATGTCTGATCAGACTGGAAGTGCGCGGTTTCGCAGAGGCTTACAGCGTCTTTTAGTGCCTTGAGACAAGACGGCAAGACGCTAGACCGGCGAAAAAATATCTTCTCCTTACGTGAACCCGCACGCCATGCTTACTTTAGTGCACATTTCATCCCACGTTTCTTACTTTATAGTTCCGGGTACAGGAACCACTCGAGACAAAGTAGTGTCGGCCCCGAGAGCACGTGCGAAAGTTTTTATTCCACCAGCGCCCATCCTTCCCGCGAAAGCCCGACTGAAGTTTTCATTTCCTCAGCCTTTCCTAGCCCGTTTCGTTGAAGTACGATGGTGACGGTGACTTTTTCCGCCTCGTCTGTTCCTGCTTTCTTCGTCACGATTGTTTCGAGCCGGTGCGGGAATGGGTGTCTCGTGCGCCGGGACATGAAGCGGACAAACATTGCCTGATTACAAGCTACTTCAAGTGTGTAAGTCGCAAGCGAAGAGCACTAAAGCACGGCATGTGGTGGTAGTGCAAGTTCACTTCAGCGTGTTTGGATTTGTTTTGACGTTGGCGTTGTCCACTGGTCCTGATGCCCCTAATGCCTGATGTCTGGTTTAAGAGCCACGAGAGGCACTCCAGGACTTTTGAGGCTGAGGAGAACATTACGAACTTGCAAGTGGCCGTGCAATTCGATTAAATTTCGCATCACAGTTGAAAGTAATAGACGCTGTTGAATGTAATGTTGCTCGTTTTGTGGTTGCAACTGTAGTACATTATTCAATTAGGTCATGGAGAGGCAAGCATCGCCCAGAAGCTCATCCCGCGATTTTGACGGTACAGTAGTAGTTCGGTTTTGACAACTAAACTACTGCAACTTAACAGAAATCCGTTTTTCGATCTAAGTTCCTGGCAACTTTGGAAAAATATTCAATATTTTTCCAGCTCATTAGCAAAACTCAGTAAAATATTCCACTTCATAGCAATTCGCCCAAATCGAGTGGCTCGTCAAACTACCTACACAGAAGTACAGAGCAGTGCAATCAATAGAGTACTAGACAACTTAATTAAAAAGACCGTTACCGACAACGAGCACAATGGTGAACATTGCGATACGATGCGATTTCCGAGAAAGCATCATCAGCCCCATCAGCCTCTCCGCGCAGTCGCCCTCTCCTTCCAAAGTGATCGGTACATCAATTTTGACTGCTTGGCACCACCGCAACGATGATTGATTCACTCCACCGATTTGCCAACCGGGAACGCTTTACATTCTATTTCCGATTTCGATCATGCCAACCAACGAACGACAAATGCTCGAGTACGGCACACGGCTCGGGAGGTGATTTCGACCTTCGACCGGCTCTTGGCCGCGCGTGTAGCACACGCGAAAACACACCGAACGAATGGAGAAGCATGAAAATAGCATTATGATCGATCACTTGAGAGCTAACGAACCGAAGGCTAGCGTGTCCCGTGCTTTGCCAGGCTGTCGTTTGCAGCAAACGCCTCGTCTTCGTCCGGAGATATGCTGATGCTGCAGGGCGTAATTTTCGGCTGGGTTGAGTTGAGAGGAGTCGATAAGAAATCGATAAGAGAAACGAAAAAGGAGAATGAAAATCGTTCATTTGTCGAAAATTGTTAACAAAGCTAATTTTCAACAAAAAATAGATAAAATTTCTACCAAGATGTGGAAAAACTAGCATCAGCCGTGCACTTCAGGCACTTGCTCCCCTAAGTTCATGGTGTACTGACGGACAACTAATGAACTCCAGCAGGACGCAGCTCCTGGAGTGCTTCAAACCAGCCTTGTCCCGGCCGTAACGAGGTTATCATGCTTGATTACTTAGCGCATGTCGTCACGATCGGGTGATTCCATTTATCACGCACTCCGCCATCGTGGTCGTCGTGCCCGTAGGGTCGCCAACTTATCAGTTGCTTCATCAAAAAAGGCAAAATAAAACCCTCATCATTCCGCTCTCTCTTCACAGCTGCTGCTCCAGCCGGAAACCGTATACGAGCGGGTGCAGTATCAGTTCGAGGATGACGCCTACGATACAGTTCCTGATTTGATTACCTTCTACGTAGGCTCGGGTAAGCATGGCACGCGCTCCTGGCTGGGCCGACTGACTGACTGACCCCATTCCAATTTCCTCGTGACCCAGGAAAATCCATATCGGCCGCATCGGGTGCGAGAATTCAATTTCCGTGCAACCGAACGTACCCGCTGTCGTTCTACGCGGGCAAGTGTCCCCAGAATGTTGCCGGGGTGGCCGGCATACGGGGTCCGAGCCCGCTCAACTCACCCTCGCCAGTACCATCGTCGCCGGGCTTTAGGTGCGTAGCTAGCAGCCAGTTGACGTCCGCTCCCCCTGGTGTCTCTTTAACCTCTGTCCGTGAATCCGATAGGTATAATCCATACACGCAGCAGACCAGCTCGTACCGCAGTCCGATGTCGTCGCCGCCGCGGACGAAGCGTGAGACGCCGCCACGGTTGCCGAGCAAAAAGCAACGTTCGCAATCGCTCATCCCGCTGCACGGCGGACAGGGCGGTCAGCAGAGGTACAGCAGCGCCGACGGGGTAATTGGTGGCAACGGGAGTAGTGGTAGCAACGGTGGACCGGATGGGAAATCGGGCTCCGGCAAACCATCGCGTCTGGCAGACACCCCGGAGAAGTGCAACAGTGCCGACGGGGTGATACACAACAATGACTCCGCCGCTGGACGACAGCTTCCCGGCGAGGAGAAGAGTTCCAGTGCGGACGGGGTGGTAGTGAAGTCGAAGACGCAAGGGCGTCCCAGCTCCACAGATCCGGGCAGCGCATCGTTAGCGTCGCTGAAGAGTAGCTCCCAGTCGTTGCCTCGGTCGGCAAGTTTAAGATCTTCCCGTGCGTCCAGCATCAACAAGGAACCGAGCGAACACTCGCTGAGCCCATGCATCGAGCAGAAGCAGTTCGCGGAGGACGACGACCAGGAGCAGCCGCCGAGTCCACCGCCGAAACCGATCCGCGGTGGAACGCTCCAGCGGCGGGACTCCATGAAGGACTCCGATACGCAGTCCGTACAGGGAGGCACGGGAACGCACGGTGGACGCGGGGGTGCCATGGGATCCTACCATCCCAGCGGGTCCGATTCGGGCAACGGGTCGGGTGATTCAGCGCAAAGCTCGGCCACGGGCGAGGAACTAACGCTGCCGGCACGTCCCGGCGGAGTGGTGCTCCGAAATCCAAGATTCATACCCACGTCGCTGTCGTCGGTGACGCTGCGATCGCACGCGGAGCTTGATCCGGTCGCGGCGGAGGAAGCGCTACTGGCGATGCAGATACCCACCTACGAGCAGGTGTCACGGTTCGACCTGGAGAACTTCAACACGCTGCTGCTGCCGTTCTGTGACTGCAAACCGCTGGACGGTGGCACGCTCAGCACCTTCCGCATGATGCTTTGCGAGTCTGGTCCGCGGGTCATTGCGAATCATCTGACGCGGGTAGATATTGGGTTGATACTAGGTGAGTTCGCGGCTGCATCACTCCACATACACAGTCTCTGATAACCCCCTTGTGTCTACAATAGAAAAAGAGGAAAGTCATAAGGATGACCCACTCGGCTGCACCGGGCTGGAGCTGATCACGCTCGAGCAGGGCAGACAGTACCGGCTGGACCTAATCGAGCGTACCGAGTGCATGAAGCTGCTGGTCGCCGTCACCATCCTCACCTGCCAGAGCGATCTGGAGCGGGCGGAAACGCTCAACAAGTGGATCCAGATCGCGGTCGAAACGAAAACTGCCTTGGGCAACCTGTTCGGGTTCAGCGCCATCATGTTGGGGCTCTCGATGCCGCAGGTAAGCCGACGTCGACGTCAGGGCCGCAGCCAGATACTAATGCCATCTGCCCGTTTGCCTACAGATCCAGAAGCTCGAGTCGACCTGGCACACGCTGCGTCAAAAGTTCACCGATAGTGCATTCAACTTCGAGGCCAAGTTGCGGCCAACGCTGAACAGCATGAACGACTGCTCGAACCCACAGGCCCCGAACACGACCATCCCGCACATACTGCCGTACGTACTGGTTAAGGATCGCACCATCGACGATGTTTTTGGTGAGTGAAGCGAGGGGTTTAGCAGGATGTTGACAAAGTCACCTCAAGTAGGTCTAGAACTGCCAGTGCTGGCTTTCTGTGACTTTATGTGATACCCGTAGCCTGGATAGTGACTCCTGCGTACGAGGTGACCGTCTAGTTGAGATTTGAACCCACTTCCTGTAGTATGTAAGACCTTGCGCTTCCGCAACTGCCTCCTGTGCAACTTAATAATCCTGAAGATCTATTTCGGATTGAAGTCAACATTTCTGCTTGTCGAATGGACTATGTTAGACCAGGTACTAACAACTCTCACTTGGATCATTTCAGCAAACACTTCCAGTCCCTGTCCGTCGCTGATCGCTTCGTGCGTTACACCGTGGGAAACCATCACGCAAGACTTTGGCTTTTCCGTGCTCTTCGCTCACCTCGATGCGGCCCGCAGCTTCATCAACAATCTTTCGCTCTACAAAAAGAACGCTCAAAGCATCATGCAGGACACTAGCCGGCTGGATCCTCTGATGGAGGATGCCTTCAAGTACGTTTGTGTGATCCCAACAATAGTTGCCTTCTAGTTTTTAACTATCATCATCTCTCTCTTTCTTCCTCTTATACTACTCCTCACTAGAACCGAATTCCAGATGAAATTCCTTTGGGGTAGCAAAGGCGCATTGGTGCCGGCCGAAGAGCGTCACGCCAAGTTCGAGCACGTGCTCACAGTGATGGCAGAGAAGTTCTGCGGCGATCCGTCGGCCGGATAAAACGAGTTCCCGCGGCATTTCTGCTAACATCTTCATCGTGCAGAGGGGAATTGAGTACTGAGCACGCTTGTAGCCATTCCTCATTATTTTTATGTACCGAAATTCATTACTAACGATAACGAAATTTAGCACACACAAAAAACACATCATTCATGGATAAGCGGTAACGAAATGTAGTTTGAACGATACTCAAATTGATAGACAGTTTGCTGGTACTAAGAAAACACAAGCAAAAATCAAACTGAACCGATTCACATTTGGCATGAAGGAAAGTAAGGAAGTTAGCTGATCGTTTGGAACATCGTGCAATACCACCACACGTGAGACGATTCTGTTTCAATAACCCTTTCTTGGAATAATTTGCAACGACCAACAATCGTTTTTGAAGTATCGCTAATTCGAATTGCATATAAGACGCAACAGTACTGCCGTTTCGAGCAACGATCAATACGAAGAGAAACACAACCTTCACTAGGGCACTGCGGAGGAGTTTTGTATCGATTTGAACTACTGCACTAAACTACAACAGATGCTGGCAGATGATTACAGTGTACCAGCCGATAGTAGATGTTACAAGTGTGCGAACGGCAGGTGTAGTAAGGTGTAAGATCTAGTCAAAATATACCAAACGCGTTTACTATACAAAAAATGATTATAATCTATCGAATTGAAACGAAAATCGCACGGTTGCTTGGGTTTCTTCTGTTTGTGTCTCATTCCGTTTCGATCGAAGTCGATAGACGGACGGACGTGATTTGTAATGCCATGAGATACATTTTTATTCCATTGACAGAAACGAAACGAAGCAAATTGTATCCAACAACTTCAGGGCGTTTGTACGAGACGTGCTCCATTTTCTAAACCAGGCAAACTATACTAACCTAAACACATTTTGTGAAACAATCTATTGTAACCAAGGCAACCTACAGTAGTGCCGCGCGAACGAAGAGCAGAATCAAATGTATGTATCATCGTGCTCTATTAGAGTGGGCCATAACTTAACACTACTATATATACTCACGTGCAGTAGGATCATCAACCATTTGCGTTTTGCTCTTCAAACGGGAAGAAACAGCGGAAACCAAGCAATACATAATAGAGAATATCTCCTTTCCCTACAAGGCACTGGTTTATGAAACCACACGAAATATATCAAAACCAACATGGAGCATGGAGTCCTCTCTCCTGCATCTTCGGGTGTAGTTGCAGTAGCAGCTCGTTACCACTTCGAGGCTAGCACTCGAATATCAGTCTTTTCTTAAGTTCTTCCCAAAGTTAGAAGGCATCAGGCATTCTCCTCTGTTTGCACGATTGTTAGCCGATTCAGCTATTCTCGGAACATAAATAGTACTCCTGGTATCTTCGAGTTCTGTTTGATTTAGGTTTGATTTTGCAAGTTAGAAGATGCAAAATGACTTAAAGCATATTTGTAAGGAATCTCATAGCCAAAACGGATACTCGATAGAGTTAGCTGGACAATATGGCGTCGCAAAGAGCTAAGCGGTGCCGGAACTGGAAGCACAAAGTATTTGAAAAAGAGCTAATGCGATAATACAAAACGGAGCGGAACAGAAAAAGGGTGAATGATGAATGTCTCCAGTCCGTACGTTCGTAACTTAGCAAGCTTAGGCTAGTAAGAGTTTGGAGCCATAGAAGAACTCGTCACGTAATCCGTTTGATAAAATTTTTTAGTACATGAATTATATATTGGAATGAGATGAAGATACCAAGAAAGCGAACAAGCAGATGATGACGAAAGGAACTCTCGGGCAAGAAATGGCGCATACCAATGCTATACTTCCGCAAAATATGGTGCAGACTGGAGAACAGGACTCTAACTTACGGACTCGACCCAAGCACGTGCGCATTGTTTCGACACGAGATTTCTTTTCATCACAGCAAAACGGAATGTGAGGATTGGAGCAAACGGGAGCAAAGCGGTGACCTGGGTGGTGCGGTAACTGAAAAGTATTATATACAGATATAGTTATGGAAACAAAGTACTTGTCATGATATGTTGTACAAACTAACTAACATTCTACTTCTATTCGAAAAACAAACAAAAAACATTGCATATGGGACAAATCGTGTGCGTGAAAGAAAATGCAACCTATTGTATGAAAATAAATTATTTAATACGACTAAACAACATACATACCTTGTATATATTATTCGTTTCAAGTTTGGCGTATATCCATCTTTCACGGCGCTGGCAGCAGGCTGACGTGTCGGAAGAACACGAAATCCTTCGGAAACAGCTCGACTGCGTAAGGATGCATCAGTTTGTAGGACTGCCGGATGGTCACCGAAGCGACGCCAGCAATCTCCTCGATCTTGCTTGGTGTCAGCACGTTTGCCGACGTCTGCGACGCCATGTAGATGGCAGCGGCTGCGATGGAAATCGGAGACCGTCCGGCAACTAGGTCCATTTCGACCGCGCTCTGGGCGATATGCGTTGCCGCCTTTTGCAACGACATCGGCATATCTGGAAGAGACCGACGGGTGGACGGGAAATTTGCATTTAGGTTAAAGGATTGCAGCACTTACTCAGATTGGCACAGAAACGGGACATAAAATCTTCCGATGTGATGATCTCCAGCGAGGTGGACAGTCGCTTGAGGATAAACTTGAAGCACCGTCCGATGTCCTTCTTGCCGACCGTGCTCACCGCACACAGCTCCTTGAATGTGCGCGGTACACCCTCCTGGCGGCAGGCAATGTACAGACAGGCGGAAGCTTTCGCGTCGATAGGCCGGTGCTTGATATCGGTCGCATCGTGTACCCGCTTGAAGATGATTTTGGCGAGATCGACCGTCGACTTGCTGGCATTGATGCGTTCCGCCATCGTGACAATGGTGCCGAAGCCGGCAATCAGCTTACGGTTGGTGGCGTTGTCCTTTTTGAATGAGCGTACGCCACCGCTCCCTGAAAAGGGATGACAGAGATTAGAGGACTGAACTCCGGAGCAAGTAATGACAACGGTTACCCAAGTTGCTGGACTGCATTATTGTCGATAGATCGCCATCTTGTAGGAGCGGATCTGGCGCACTACCGGTACGGCACGGATCAACCCGCGTTCGTTCGTCGGCAAACGTGCGCCACTCGCACGATGGATCGATATGTCGATCGCCAACGACGAGCCCGCAGATCGAACAAACCACGTCGCCGGTGTGATGGTCCTCGAGCAGCTCCGCGGCGGGATGATACAGGCAGTGGATACTATTTAGCAGACTGTTTGTAGAGATACGAAGTAGTTAAAAGGGACGTGGGAAACCCAAAGAATTGCATGGACTTACTTGATATTTGTGTTCATTATTACGTCGTATTTTATCTTCAGGTTCTAGACCAAGTTTCGTGATTCTATTCTAGCTAAACTCGGCTTTCGAAAACACAAAAATAAACTCTTCTTAGCTTGAACTGTCCTTCACTACTAAACTGAAAAGAGACTTCACTGAACGAAATTTGCTCGTGCTAAAAGCCGGTTGTCATTGGTAACGAAGTTGAAGACTACTTTAATAGATGGAGCAGAGTCATTGGACGAATTGTACCTGATCCATTGGCGGACCAGAGTATGCTCTCATTCGAGACCTACTGATACGATTTGTTGACATTTAAGCGATGTTTCGGATACTCTCATATCACGCCAACACCACAATTACAGGGTCCAATAATGAATCCAGAACCTAACCTCATCGTTTTGGGGTGTGTGTTTGTGTTGTAGTTTTTATTAGATTATCTTATAAATCAGTTCATTATGGGTACTATTTCAATTCACCCTCCCAAACCTCATTTGCCGTGGTGGTGCTGCCCCTGTGTTTTATTCTTTCCCGTTCTTGTTTCTGCTTCACTTCCGTTGAACGTGCTTCCCACGTGTGTTACCACGGCCGGTGGCCGGTACAGACACAGCTCAAAAATATAATTCTCCATCTAAGTAAATAATTCTTAAGCAGAAAAATAAGAATGAAACGTGAAAATAATACATTTCATCGTCAGGCTGCACGAGTCGCTGGCGCGTACCAATGCACGGTCCGGATGAATGCCGCACGTGGATGACGCGCTGCAGGCCACATTAGTTGACATATTATAACAGAAAAATCCCGGCGATCTAATTAGTTACCAGTTAGCTTCACACGTTGCTACAGCATTCCTATAGCTATCGCTGGTCGTGCGGTGTATGGATGTTAGTTTTTAGTACAGTGTACATTCGCTAGTTAGCGCTGCTAGCCTGTCGAAACGTATGGAGGAATCATTCGATCAAACTATTGAACGCTGAATCCTTTACAGCGGACAAACTACCGTATGTACACCGTGTATCCAATAAAACATGTAAATTAGCATCAAAAGACCCACGGTCGGTTACCATCGCCGGCCCGTTGTGTTTGTTCCACTCTTTCCGACCGCTACGCTCGTGGGATCCTTACACAATTATTAAATAATTCAATCATCTGTGGAAAATGTTTGTACTCCCGTTAGTGTGGTATTTGTTGATTTTTTGCTTAGTTGCTGGGAGAGAGGAACGCCAGTTGCCTGGCACGAAACGACCCAACGCTGTGGCAACGCGAGCACTTCGAAAATCGAACCCAAACCACTCCACATCCGGGTACGGTGTACATGCGGCGGAGGCGGCAGACACCTTCTTACACCGGCGGCAGCTGATCGATTGGCGTGAAGAAGTTGAAGTCGTCCGGGAACAGTTCGGCTGCGTGCGGGTACATTAACCGGTACGACTGACGGATCGTGACGTCGGCCACACCGGCAATGTCTCCGATTTCCTTGTGTGTTTTCTTGTTGTCCGAAGCCTGCGATGCCATGTAGATTGCTGCTGCCGCCACGGAGATGGGCGATCGACCAGGTACGATGTCCATTTCGACTGCCTTGCGGGCTATGTGCGTTGCAGCGCGCTGAACCACATTCGGCAAATCTGGAACGGGGTGTAAAAACAGGATGGTGTAAGTAATGTCCTGATTTGTGAGACGCCATGAGAGATAATTTATTCTTAGATATTTCTGTTTTATCTGCTTCTTAAATTGATGATTGTGTATAGCATCTTTTCATCTTATTCGTTTTGGTAACTTAAAAGCCTTTTTGTTAATTAAGTACTTAAGTAGTATGAGAAAAAGTTGAGAAAACAACAATTTAAACGACGGATAACACAGATACAGATAGCAAGCCATTCGCGTTCTAAGTCGTTGGCTAAGAGATTGGTAGCAGTAGGAGTATTAAAAGAAAACTTTCCGAACTTTCCGAAACTTTGAACCTTTTGAAAATTTCCGTGACTATGAAAAAAACTGAGCTGTTCTGCAATAACCCAACTACGAAGCCCTCTAAACACGAAACCACTTACCAAGATTAGCGCAGAAGCGGGACATGAAGTCGGCGGTGGTGATGAGATCGACGGAGGTAGCGAGTGCCTTGAGCGTGAGCTTGAAACAGCGTCCAATTTCCTTCTTGCTGATCTTGCTGACAGCGCAGATCTCTTTGAACGTTCGCGGCACACCCTCCTGACGGCAGGCGATGTACAGGCAGGCGGACGCTTTCGCGTCGTTCGATCGGCCCTTCAGGTTTTTGCCATCGTGTACCTGCTTGAATAGGTTGTTCGCTCGGTCGGTGATCGTCTTGGGCAGGTTGATTCTGTCCGCCATCGTGCTGATCTCCTTAAACGCTGCGATCAGTGCCCGGTCGGAGCTACTCATCGTGCGACGGTTCTGGTATTTGGCAGCTAAAACAGAAGCAGACGGTGTTTTGCTCATTGTCTTTGCACTTGTACCCTGGCCACAAAACACATACCTCCGAACGCATCGAACGACGCCGGACCGGTTCCCGGGCCGATCATGGTCGAGAGATCGCCTCCACCGAGCAGTGGATTTTCCGGTCCACCGACACGGGACGGATCGACGCCCGCCTTCTCGTTGCTGAACGTACGCCACTCGGAACCGACGTCGATGACGCGGTCACCGACCACCAGGCCGCACTCGGAACAGATCATATCACCGGCCCGGTAGTCCTCTATCAGCGGTGCGTCCGGATGCGAGTAGCAGCAAACTTTGTTCAGCTGGGCGTCCCTGTGTGCGTGTGTTGCACCGCGCGGAGAGAAAGACAAAAACAAATCAAACATTCCTCCAGGTACGGGGCCAGGGGAAACGGTGGAGAGAACCCAATGCGATACATTATTCATACGAACCTTGATGAGCTGGCCATTCTGTACGGGGTTTTTTTCAGTTTCGTCCAGGGAAGTAAAACACAGGTGAACCGAAGCCCTTCTCCAGTGTAAGGGAGTCCTCAACAAACGCCAGCAACGCAGCAAAGACCCTGCTGCTGCGTTGGTGCCAGCACTCTGGTTTTGGCGGGATTGCAGCACACGCGCGCCTCTATTTCCTCGCTCGATCTATACGTTGGAACTTTATAAATGCCACTGATACTCGTTTTAAGCGTTCCGTGCGCCGCAATTGTTGAATTATCACGATATTCTCTGCCTACGCGGTGCGGGCCCGCGCTTGGTATTTAGGAGAAAAGTGTAAAAAAAACAATTGTAAACAATGGAAAAGCAGTGTCAGTCAGGCAGTTTGACGTTATGAAAAAAGAAACAGAAAACAAAATCTGTCAAACGATGTTTACATTTTATTTGAATGGTCGGTTATGAATACATGATATGCGAATGAAATTTATTTCCCTTTCTTCATGAAGAAACAAAAGTGTATTTTTTATGTGAGTGTGAGTGTGATAACACTGTCGTGATTTACGTACATCATTTTTATTTCCGGCCTATTACACAAGGTGTTTTTAGTTTTGGATTGGTTAGACATATTTTACCACGGGACGGAAAAATGAATCTTAAATTAAATTAAATTAAATTCAAATCAAATTTTCGATCATCCAGCATATGGCCTCCACTGTGAAGATTCGAAGATTGCCGAACATGTTCGAAAGCACGAAGTTTCGCCAAGTTCGAAATGATATTCGAAGATCGCAAAAGTATTCCGAAATAAAATCGATTGGATTCTCCGGTTAATCCGTCGTTTAGGTTGATTATTTCAATAAAATTTGAATAATTGTTCTATAATTAAAACGCTAATTAGCTCCTACTAACTGCATAAAATGTATAGCAAAAGCTGCGGTTGTTAGCAGATAATAATTGTACCCGAAGTGTCGGTGGTCCACCGTTCTATGCGACGAAACATTTCAGCAGCACGCTGTTTAATTCAAACTGAAATGTTTCATGGGTACACGTGAAACATCTCCACCGTTAACGCGTTAACTTGTTGGTCGTCAAATGTAAATTTAGAATATAAAATGTACCTATTTTAAACTATTATTGAAACAAAGGACACAAAAACTATAAATCGAGTTGCAAAAGAATCATATAAGCAGTTATGCAGTGAGAACAGCATTGTTTAATAATGTTGACTGATATTGAAAACTTCTCCGCGTGAATGAACTAGTACTGCATTCCTATGCGAAAACTCAAATGTGTTATTGATCGATCGAGTAGAGAATTGCCATTACATCCGCTCTGACCTTTACCGCATAAACGAGCCCTATAAACGAGCAACTCAGCTCCAATTTCCGCACATTTATTCGCTGTGCAAAGTGTTTGCTATCACTTCCCACTGGATGCCATGCGCTATCGTGCGGCATGAAGTAAATATTGATACGCAGCTCGAATGCGAAAGCAAGCGAAACGGCGCAACTTTCCGTCCGATAATCGATAAACTGTCCCGGATGTCGGAGTCAACCCCCAAACTCATTTGCATATTTCACACGGTGGGCTCCAGCACGCTCCACAGTAACGCGTGGAGATCGATTTGGCAAAAGCCACACAGAGAAGCCGGCGGTCGCACCATCGCTGGTTGGCATTTAGAGAAAGTTTATAATTAGCCACGGTCAAGGAAATGAGCTGCGGGATAGCTCCGGGACGCACCAAACACTGGTCGGTGTGGTGGGCACAGCGCTCAACGTGTCCTCAATTCAACCCCGATTGTACCGATTTGGAGCAATCCGTCTGAAATGGAATGTGCATCTGCAATTCTGACAGTTTGATGAATAATAAATAATGCACCATTTTCATCGCAATGGCCCCACCAGTCCGCCGACCATGGCGACCGCAACCGTGCGTCGGGTTTAGCGCGGTCCTATTGAAATCCTGGCACTGGAACCGGGCAGTAACGGGATGAAATCGCCACCCGGCACATTCGCCACACATCCCATCCTCCGCGCTTGAAAAGCCCTTGACAACTTGGTGACGTTGTGGTGACACGCGGCCGGGCATTAGATATTCATTAGGCTGTGAACTAATGCAGCTTACGAGCGTGGCAGGGACGTTGTTTGAAATTTAACGTCCACGCAGAGTGAAGGACATCCGTCAGGCCGTTCGGCGTGCGTACGGAGTCGTTCGTTTTGCGCTCGCAAATCAGATTTATGAGCGTAATGAATGAGATTAATGATGGCGATGGCGCTTTGATACGGTGGGATGTTCTTTTTATTTGCGCCCGCTCCCCGGGTGCCGACGGATCCGTTCGGTTTTGGATTAGTTCCGCAAGCTTTATGACATACACACAAACCGGTACATCCAGCTGAATGATTTGCGTCCACGCTGGTGCAGGCGCTAATGGCCGATAATGCTGGCGTACGATAATTTTAACTTTATTTCACGCTTCGTTTGCGTTTGCCTTTCACGGGCAACAATGGTGGCATTAGTGAAACCGGTGTAACGAGATGAGCACTGAGTTAAAACGGCCCGATTCGTCATCAGTCTGTCGACTGTCTGTATGGCAGGGAGTAATGTGGCTTTAAATGAACCCATCGGAGCGGCCATTTGTCAGTTATGGCGCCCAATATAAAGAGATTGGCGAGAGGAAGTTGAAGTTAACAATTTGAAAGTACAACAGGGATCGATTTGGCTGATCCAACTTGCTTCATTCGCCCTACAAATGATTTTTTGAAATGGTTATTCGTTTAGTATATCTTCGCTTTGTTTGTTTGTTTTATTTGATTGATAAACTCTCTTACTTTCTTGAAAACTATCTGGTATGCGAATTTGGTGAGCAATACTCAGTATTCTGATCCTTCTCTTGAGTTTGCCGATCGCTGGAGCAGAGTAAAACGACCCTGGAATCTTGTTCTTTTAAAGGTATGTGCCACGATCGAGAATGGAACTGGGCAGAATTGTTGTGAAGATATCTAGCATAGCTTGTGCAACGTGTTAACCACATTGTTAGCTATCTTCCATAAAAAGTCTTAGAGACGATTTAAGTTGGGCTACCTTAATTTCCATTTTCTAATAGATAGGGGAATGTAGCCGTGCACCGTCGTTCCAGGAACCCCTTTTCCCCACTCGAGCGTTCATTTAAATCGATACGAAACAATGGCCACCAGCCGTCAGCGCATCAGCGCTCCGCGGATGAAAGTGCAGTATCTTGTTTTCAATTATGCTCTGGCTTCCGTCGGTGCAAATTTAGAACCCGGCTGATCCTGCTTGATCGTATCACCGTCGCTGACGAACCCATCGGAGGTTGTTGGTGTGCGGGAAGTCGTGTTACCGCCGGGGCATCCGCAATCGAAATGCATCGTGCGGCAATTACGACTGACACCAAGTGTCGGGCGGCGTGGACAACACATGTTCGAGGACAACGGTGGCCGTGGCTTGTTAGACGTGAAGTGGGACGTTTGTGATATATTATCGCAATTACGGAATGCATATCTTCGTGGCCGTACGCTTATTAGTGTGAATGTCGTGCGATGGGAATAATGGCGAAATGCTACAGCTACAACGCCCCGCCGGTTGTATCATATGTTGGTGGATAATTACGTTAACTTGTAGTTACTTACAGGCGGAGGGCGGTTTTGATGGTACGTGACGGTAGTGAATCCTGTCGAGACATCAAGCAACATGGGCAGGTACACGGTGTGAATACATGGAATGATCTTTACTAGAAATAGGCAACATGCGACTGTCTGGAACTCATTGGTGCCTAGTGTAGAAGTGAGCTTTGGGGTTATACACGGTTACTATCTTCAGAACATACGCATTCAAAGCAGTGCCTGAAATATCAAACAAGTATTTCCCACAGCAACAGCCCTCGCATTAATACTCATATTAAAAACAAGTTATTTCTTCGACTCCCAGCTTCCGGGACGTATCACTTCCGTTCCGGGCCGTCATCAGTCACCTTCTTCCCACGCGCTCTGTCGATCCTGCTAAAAGCCATTGTGGCCGCCTTCGTCTGCATGGTGTGCGTCTAACTTCTCCAACTCCAATTTATCATTCGAGCGAAGAAAGCTTCCCATTTGTCCTGCTACGCTCCACGTCCACGTCGCCCCGCCGTCAGTTATCCCTTTCCGGCCGGGCACTTTCACCCTCACCCTTCCTGGGGGGTGGTTCGGGCGTGATTTATGCACTCGATCCACCCGGCCACATAATTTTCACCTGTCTCTCCTGTTATTTCCACATTTGTAAATGCTTATTAGGAAGTTTTGCGTGCGAGTGTGTGTGTGTCTGCAATGCGTGTGCGAAAAAGTTGCTAATGGGAAAGCCGGAAATCGGCAAGTTTAGAGATGAGCTCGAGCAACTTTCACACGAAGGGAGCGCGCGTATGTGTGTCTGTGAAGATCTATTGCGTTTTATTTAGGGAGTTTATTTAACCTCCATTCGCGAGTGCGAGTGGAGAGCTGAGAGCGCGATTTTGGCGTGGCGTTTTCGGTGAGGTTAAGTGGGAAGTTTTCCCAACGGCATCGCGCGCGGGTGGGGAGTGGGAGGATCGGTGCAGTGTCAGGGGGACGTGCTCATTATGCACATGCTTGTACCGTACCGTGCATAGAGGGAAAAGTTTTAATTAATTCGAATTTATCTGAATGATTACGTCAGCGGTCGTGGCTCCACCCGTGTGCAGTGAGATTCGGCTTATCCGTGAGTATGTGTGTGTGTGTGTGAGAGAGTCAGCACATTTTCGATGGAAGATTAGTTTGTTGAATTAGCTTTCGGGTTTGTCGGACCGTATGTCATAACGATGCGGTCTTGTCGGAAGGTTAAAAATAGATTTCATGTTTCATTTCCCCGAAAGCGAATAAGAAATCTGTTTCCTGGTCCTATGTTTGCAGAACTGCAAATCATTTCTTTCGCAAAATTGTGAGGTTCTTACAAACAAACCCGTAGAAATAGCACCGGTTTAACGATCATTTATTCATTTTTTTACTTCGAACATCATGAAGTTTTTCATTGTATGAAAACATAATACACCATAACATATTTCACATGAAATTTGTTATGAGATTCTTGTTCGAGATTCTCTTTGTTCCGAAGATTCTTGAGTTCTTGGGATCATCCCAAGCTCTGAGGATTCCTTCACAGTGGTCCATCTGCCTGCTGTTCATAATCGTCATTCCCGTTTGCATTCTGCTCCTTCGATGAATCGATGGGAAAGATTCTTACCCTCGTACTATGCGACTCTTTTACTCGTTTCAGTGTTGGTGTTTTTTTTCAATAAATAAACAAATGAAATTTCAAACCTTTCGGAAAACTTTTAAGAACCATTACGGATGAGCAGTAACAAAAAAAATAGATAGTTAGATTGGTTTTGCACTGAAGTTTTTCCGCGGAGGAAAGTTTGTTTGAAATTTTCTATTAAATGTAGTTTCAATTTTCCTTGTAAATTTTTCTAATTTCTCAAATAATGAGCTGTGAGGTCTCTGATAAACCTGAGAGTTTTGTTGAATTGTTTTGTTTTGTCGAAGATTTGTTGATTCGGATAGTCCATTCTTAATGCATTGTTAGTGCAAAATACATAAATGCTTTAAATATAGCTATTATAACATATTTATAAGAGTGCTACGATTAAACAATCGCAGAGCCGGTTGGATCGTTTAGAAAAGCCCTAGTTAATAGAGAAACTTACACGAAAGAGCCTTCGATTAAACATTTACCCAAGATTGAAAGCGGAAACAAACGATTTGCACATCCAATTCAAAAATTATTCAAAACTTTTCCCTGCATAATCAGGTCTGCGAGCTGAGCTGAGGCTTTCGTTTGTCCGGTGCGGAAAGATAGAGCCCGCTAGTGCGTTCGAAGTGCTCCTGCACAAACTATCCGTAAATAAACAACGAGATTACGAAAAACTATACCGAAGATCTATGCAAATTGTGCCACGGCGGACACGGCGCACAGGTAGGTGGCAGCGGCTCCCAAGTATAGCACGCCTTTTGCGGCGAGGTTTCCTGTTAAATACAGGGAAAAAAGTTATCAATACTTACGCCTTTCCGCCACTTCACGGGAGCAGAGTTTGTAATAAAAAATAGAAAGAAAAAACTAGAGCGAAACCTTGCTCGGTTATCTCTTCCAGCCGGCAGCAGCCCGGGATGTCCATTCGGTCTGCTGGCTCCCTGCGGCAAGGGATGCAAATGAGACATGGACAACTGCGGGCAAAGTTAGTCCGGTCCTAATCGACGATATTACCGAAGTTCAAATTTCAAGCCAGCAAGTGGAGAAAGACAGAGCATGAAAAACGCAAAAAATACTTACAGAGCATGAAAAACGCAACTTTCGGTTTTGTGAACTGCTGAATGTGAATGAGAGAAGAAAAAAACACTCGCACACACACAAAGAAAACGCGAAAAGTTGGCCATGAAGAGGTACGAGAAACGGAGATGAGAAATGATGGTGGAGACGAAAGTTTCGGCGTACTTTTGCAGTGCGTTCCGTGAGATTTCTCCCGGGAGATGCTGGAAACTGGGGATCATCATGAGCCCAGCGTCCCAGGGACGGTCCTCACATCGGAGCAGCAGCACTCAAGCAGCGAACAAAGGCAGGAATCAAGCGACCGGCGAGAAAATCTTGTATGCAGAGCACTTTTCACCCGTTCGGGGTAGGGAAAATTAGTTTAATCATAAACGTGCGATGGTTTATCAAGCAAAGTTTTTCCACCTCGCTGGGAGTTTGCTTTGATCCACCCGCCCCGAATCCATTGGAACCGAACGAGGCCAAGACGAGACACACTGCAGACGAGTGCAGTTCTGGGCGCCCCGTAACCCTGTGTCGGAAACCCGGTCAGGGATGATTGAGCGGCGGCGCAATCGTGCAGAACGCGCTGCCTGCTCGAACGATCGAACGGTTTGATGTTTGATTTGCGTTCCGCACCGTCCTTCGCTGGGGTCCTTTTCGGCGGCTCAGGTCAACCGTATGAACGCACAACTTAAGTATAACAATTGCCCGGGTGGGGCTGTTTTTCTTACCTCACACCTTGCAGAGTGCTCGGTCCGGTTCGATGTCCTCCCGAAGCTCAACTATAAAGACGAACTGTTTGCCCTTGTGCGATGGGATCCGATGAAGAAAAGACGTTCGCTTTGAAGTGGGACAATTGACAGTGCTGGCGACAGATAGGGCGAATAAGAAGACACCGTGATTCTCGCGGGGCATCACGCTGTTGGAGACTTTGTTTTACACAATTGAAGTGCCACTCGCGCCGCTCTGTGCGCCTGATTGCGATCATTGTGTTTCATTTGTCGTGAAGAAAACTTTTCAAGAGCTGTAGAGCGTCCCTAAAAAGCGCACGTGGTGTGGGGAGCTTTATTGCATTTTTATCGTAATTATTCCTGTAAGGAACAATGTCCTGCTAGGTGGATATTAGATTAAACGCTTATTTTTAAACAGCTCAAAACATTATTTCGATCGTAAAGTTTAAAAAAATACGAATTGTAACATCCGAAAGCTTCAGGCTCGAAAGCTTAAATGCGTAAAAGCTTTCGGGAGCTTTACGATTCTTTGTGCTGACTTAAAGATTGCTTATCGATCGGAAAAGTTCTCAATAACATGGGTAGAAGTGAGCTTTTAAATGTCTATTTTAGCAAATTTACCAGCGGATGATTTCCATAAAAATCCATATTTCACCCGTTTCATCATTGCATTAATAAGATAATTATTCCTGTGAACACTGTTCCTGCAATGTGAATATTAGATTTACTGCTTATTTCTAAAAAAGATCGTAAAATTATTTAAAGTTACGAATTGTATCATTCTAATGCTTCAGACTCGAAAGCTTTAATTCGTTGAAGCTTTCGAGAGCTTTACGATTCTTCGATCTGACAGATAGCTCAAACGCTTGTCGATCGGAAAAGTTCTCACTCACACGGATGAAAATGAGTGTTTCAATTTTTATGTACAAAAGTTTAGCACATTTTCCGGCAGATGTTTTTTTTTTCAAAATCCACATTTTAGTCATATAAATTCAAATTATTCGACAAAAAATCTTCTTCTGATTCGATGTTAGAAACGAAAATCTTCAACGAGATCCCTTCAGAATAAGCACTCCTCAACGGCGGGAAGGCACTCCCGAACGCACCCCCAACCTGATCAGAGCATACCGGGAAAGTTTGCACCCATAATCGTTACATTTTGTCACGTTGACGAGCGCAAAGCTGAGCCACATTTGGCAAGCTAATTGCGATAAAAACAGAGCCAGACATTAGCGAAACTTTGTGCCATTCGGGGGCATGTAAAGCAGCGGGCAGAACGAACGAAAGCTGGGTCGCTTGGTTTTAATGAAAATGAATTTCGTTCCGAACGAAACACCAATAAGCTCTTGATTTGAATTTTATTATTCTCCCAGCCAGGAGCGAATGTTTTTCTTTGCTTTCCCTTTTTTGTACCCATCGAGCGAGTATCAGCGAGGGTAAAACTTTGAATTGAATCAGTCTACGGAAGACGGCATGTGGTCAGGTGACAAATTGGTATTCTGATTCACCCTCCAGCGCGCTGGTGTCGTTGGTGACGATTATTGACACAGAAAACCTTCCCTGCGACGTCGTCGGACGGACCGAGAAGGTGACGATGACGATCGGTGGAAGGTTATTTGAATATTTATTTACCCTGCTCTGTGGCTTCGGACGACCCGAACCGACATCCTCGCTATCCTCGCTGCCGAGCACCGTAATCCTGCTGCCGCTCGGGGCAAGATGTTTAGCCTCGGCACGCGCCCTCGCACCTCGTGACGGTGGCGGTTTCCGAGAAGAATTTGTAATAAAGAACTCAAATGGATTTCGATCTCCATCGGGCGCCACCATTTACGGCCGGGTGCGCTTGTATTTACACGAGCTTTCCACATCATCAACATTGTTCGGTTTGGAGCGAGTGGCGAGGGCTGCCCGAATAAGGAGACTCGTCGGCGAAAAGGTGCAAAAGGATAACGAACTGGGTAAACAGTGAAGGATTGGAGGGCAAGGAACGTTCGTGGGTGTGAAATCGAAGCCGGTTGGCACAAAATAGCGATGGTAAATAGAAAATCTCAACAGATTTATATTGGCTAGGGTGAGGGTGTGGGATGTCTTGAGCTGAGCGTAGATTCAGGTCAAGTGATTCGAAGGGTGCATTGACATCCGCAACCGAGCGCTATCAATTGGGTGGCTGATGCAAGCTGCGAAGAAACTGTTTTCGTCAAGACGTTATTGGAAGAAATTGCTCCAAAGGAAGCGTTCGTTGTGGAAGGTCAGTCTTTCTGCTTTTCTGTATCTACGACGGGAGAGTCTACTGATGCTGGAATGAGTACCAATACACACATTTTATATTGAGCGACACACACACTTCATTTGCAGAACCTTTTGTTTTGGGTCACTTTCTTTTATTCAGAAAGAATATTATTACAGTTCAACTGTTTTCTTTCTGGCGTTCTATTACTTACCCCTCAGTGAACCAAGAAACGTGGTCAGGAAAATCTTCGAGTAATAAAAGAGGTATGGAAGAAGTCAACAAACATTCCCGAACAAATCCTGGACAGACGTAACAAAACAAAAAAACGGAGAAAAAAGCCAACCACTGTTTCACACACTGAACAAACAACCGAATCAACCAGAAAGTCGAGTAAAGTCGCGAAATGCCCGAAATGCAACCCAATGCGCAAAACAAATGCCCCATAAAATCGCATCAATACGTTCGGTGCCTTAACGGGCAGCTTAAACTTTGCTAAACGAAAAGTCCGTCCGGTTTAGGGAAAGTTGGTGTGAAAAATTCGCGATTTTTGCAGCTCGTTGCTTTGTTCCCGCTGCACCACACGAAGAATCACACACACAGACAGCCAAACAAATGACAAGCATGCGGCGAACCGGGGATTTGTTTCGAACGCGTCGGAAACAAAGCAGGCGCTGGTGAGCAACAAAAAGCGCACTTCATTCGAAATATATGCTGATGCGGCTGCTGCTGCTGCTGTTTGTGCATTGTTTTCGGGGTTGAACGAACGATGAATAATGCACGTGTGACAAACGCGAGAGGGAAATACCTTTTGCAGGTTGGAATGCAGCGTGAACCGTACCTGAGCGTAGTTGCCGAGGGATAAATATTCAAACAGTGAAAAATGGCGATAAATATTCAAAAAGGAGCACGAATAAAATGTCTTTAAAAAGCATTTGAATATCAGACTAAATAATGAGTCAATTTTTGTGTGGACAATACTCCAAAACCAACAAAAAAGGGACTCAATTCATGGGCATCGAAGGAAATTTAATTCATTTCCAAATTTATTGGCCCTCCAGCTTGGTCCCATCGAAAAAAAGAGAAGCAGTACCAAACAAGCAAGAACCCAAAGTCCATGTCCATAATTTAATATCGACCGGAATAAATCTACATTTCGGGGGTTTAATTTAGTTAGCAAAACAAATTATCACCTTGCGGCCCCGAAACTCGGTTCGAGTCTTGCTGCAAGCGCCCGGAAGCGATGTTATCGAGCCCAATGGCCTGTTTTTAGCCAACACACTCGCCACAGTGTTCGTTTGTATGTGTGTGTTCCATTTGCCATTAGTCATCTCCGAATGCCACCAACCCTGGTTGGGCCCGAAACGGTTTAATTAAAAATAACACCATAATTAAAACATCCCATCTACCGATGGTTTGCTGCCGGTGATAGGTTCGGCGAACCAATTTTTGCTTTCTATCGACCGTTTGTGGTGTGTTTTTTTTGTTGTATTCCACAATTCCGTCCGCTTTGTAGTTTTCATTCGCTGCTTGTGAAAGGCCGTTCATCGACAGCGCCGAGGGAATTATATTGTCCCAGCGTTTGTCTTGCTGTCTGTGTGCGCCTTCCGGAAGCGAAAAGGATTCCATTTTCTGGTCCGGGAGCGGGAGTTTCCGAATTTCCGGCCGGTCGAATAACAGTTCTGTGACAATTTTGTGCCTCCGCTCGGAGTGTGCTTACGGTGCGGTTTCGCTCGCCAGGGACAGCTGTCGGTTGCAGGAAAAATATCCTTGAGCTATCATATCTTCCGATTTTTTTTCCCAAAAAGCCTACAACTTCTCGGCTGACTGAACGCAGAATAAAGAACGCCTTAAAAAACCTTCCCTAACTTAGGCGCGTGTGGGAAAGAAACAACCATTAGGTAACCATTTTCGCGGGCAAAAATGACTGTAATTTGTTTAGCAAAAGCCTTGCAGCCTCCGCACGGGATGGATGTCGCGCGCGCGCCCGCACACACAAACCGCCAACAGGTGTTGGTGCTTAATTTCAATGTATTTATACGGATAAGGGTAAGCTCTAGTCGCCGGTGGTGTAGAGCGAGGGCGAGTGGATTTTCGCTGCTGTAATTCGTGACATTTGGACACTTTCCAGCGTCGCCCTGCAGCGGCCTGGGCGCCCGGGAACACAAAAGGATTATTATTTTATTTCCATCTCCCGGGCCCGGTTGTTATTTTGTGCCGTGGGAAAACGAGCGTGCCGTGGGAGCATACAAATGTTGGTGTGTTGTTAACGGTGCCAGAAGACACATGACGTAGTGAAGCGAGAGCGAGGTTTATTATTTTAACTTTTGCATCGAGTCAGTGGGTTTTTCTCGTATTCGTGTGATATCTTCAACGTGATCACTTTTTAAAACAAAAAAAAACGATAACAATTATTGAAACCAACATTATCATAATTCTTTTCATGGAAAATATTTTATTAATCGAAATAAGATTACAAAAATAGAGCTAAGAGAAATGTTCGAATCAGCCTACAACAATGAAAAGAGGTTTAGATGTGAAAAATAGAGAAATTGGGAATTTAAAAAACTCAAAGTTTAGGAGCGCATTGAAGTTAGTGTTGTATCGAGGAGCGACCTACTTGTTCCAACGTTATAGCAGTCAGATTAGAAAGTTTTACATCGTTTTTATTCTTCTTGCATACAGCAAAATATATGCGATGAGGAATAATTGAAAGAACTTACAAAAAGGTATGAAAAACGATTCAAGGAAATTCAATATCGAAATAAAAATGCACCAAATAGCGCGGAAATTAGTAGCAAAGGTCATACTTACCTGATAAGTAATAAATTATTATATGCGATGTAATGCTTGTAGCACCAAGTCTTGCACAAAAATGTTCAAACCCAATTTCTGAACAGTTAAAGTTAAGGTGAAAATGCAAGAAACATTCGACATCCCTCTCGAAGCACAGATTTTTCCAATGGAGACTTGGATTTAAATCGTTTTTAAACCAAACGACGGACATTAATAAACATAACCTCACTTGTACTAAAAACATCCCTAGTTCCGTTTCTATATGGATTAGGATAGCTTCAATGTAACAGAGCTTCCAAAAACCTCCGAAACCCTGAACGAAGCAGGATGTAATCCACTGACGCTTTGTTCTCCTATCGGATTGCACTGGGTAGCGGATCGGGATTGCGTTCAGTGGAAATCGATTTGGATGAAAATTTCACTCCACTAGAAGCGAGAGCCAATTGTTGAAACCGTGGACAGAAAGGATTAGCACGGATATATGGCACTATCCGCAAATCATGATCCGCTTGCAATAGGAGCACCGTGCGGTGCCGTGAATTGTTTCCGATCTGTGCGGAAGCGCTATTGAATTCCGTCCATCAGCCCAAAAACGGCAGGTGAGCCGGGCTAAAATGGGCCTGCCGACTCGTCCCTTTTATGTGGACCATTTATGCACATGCGGATGCGGACTCTGCCGATTCCTATCGCGCGCCCATTCGCTGGGAGTGATGGGAGCTTTCAATGGATGCGGGCGCCTATGCCACCCTTGAAGTGCGCCGGCTATTGAAGTCAAGTTTCATCAATCCACCACGACACCGGTTGACACCGGAAGTAGGTCGCGAACCCGGTGAACACTGGTGAACTGAAAGAAGTAACTCACCCACACAGAGACGGACAAAAAAAGGTGCAGTAATCGAGCACCTCGTACTTACTGCGTCCGAAATGGATCGGATTGGGACGGGATCTTGATGGGGATCGCCGCTCGAGGAGTTGGAAACAGGTTCACAGGATATTTGACGATGCTTGTACGAGGGCGCGACTAGAGGCTGGAACGTTAGCTGGAAGTACAGACAGCAGAGAATTGGAATCAGTTTTTGGTGTTCTCTTCTCCGCGGAAACATTGCACAAGCTATCTACCATAAATTGGAATATAAATGAGAATTTATACCGGGGCGGACATTGCTGCGGAGAGGACGTGCACCAACACAACGGCACAACGTTCGGTTAACGAAACTCAACACAAAAAGAAGTACACCGTCGCCACCACCACGTGTTGTTGGAGTTTGCAAACATGTCCTTTTTTGGCTCCCCTTTTCTCTCTTTCGGGTTACTAGTTGATGAACGACGAACTCTGATCCGACATCGGATCGCTAACAAGCTCTGAAAAGTCCGGCTGAAACCGGGAACCAGCGAGCGCCGGCTAAACTTTGTGTCATCTTTGTTATCTAGGGCAGGACGAACAAAAAGTTGACACAAAATCACGTGGTCAAGTTTTGAGCCTTTTTTGGACGCCGCGAGTGGACGTAAAATAAATTGTGACATCGCGCGAAACAACTGCATAGTGACACAATCTTAATTGGCAAAAAAGCCAGCGAGTTCCCACCTCTCCCGCAGTTCCCATCCGTGTGTGAGATGAGGGATGGGTTTTAGTGAGTTACTAGCAAAAAAAAGGAGCACCACCAGGATCTATTCCGAGGTGAATGCTTCGCGCCCGAACCACCGGAAAGGTTGGTGCTCCTTAAGCCGGCTGGTTCGTGTTAAGCCTGGGGGGCGTGCGATGGGGATTATTTCGTGTAAAAATGATTAAAATTTTGTCCACGCTGTTGTCCCGGCGTGTTCATTACGTGTGCATTGTTCGTTCGCTCTGAACGAGCCGTTCTTTTGGGGCTTCGTTTCGTTTGCGTGTGTTTGCCGCGCTCATTCGTACTCGCAGCTTGCGTATGCGTTTCCATTGGAAACGGATGAGTGAAATACGCCTATCGAATGCGGAAGGCTATGCTCGCGGAATTTTAATTAAATTATAAAATTAGCGAAACAAAGATGAAAGCGAATGGTACGAAGCACTTTGAATTGTTTTTGTTGTTGCTTAAGCTAGCACGTGTAAGTGATAAAAGGGCAATAATTGCGTGTACGGCCGTGTTGAATGATGAATAAATTATAGGAAACAATTAACATTATTAATGCAAAATGTAAGCTCATGTTCCGGAATGTAAAAATAAAGCTTGTTTGCAATGCAAACGAAGAAACTTTAAGCTGCATTTTATATTTATTAAAAGGTTCCAAAAACTAAAGGCTCAAGGTCTGCAAAAGAAACGTGAAATAAAAACTTAAAGTGTAATCTATAACATAAATTTAATAGTTGGTGTTCAGATTTCATCGGAATCTGATAATAAGTCAATGAAATAGTATCCTAGACAAAAAAAAACCTTCTGGGCTTCATGGATGGACGCTCTTGAATACAAAAATATGAGCTGACGCTTATGAACATAGAGAAAACTACATCCATTAGTTTCTCTTTTTCCATTAGGTTTTCCTGGAACACATCGTCATTAAAATAAAACGTGCCCATACGTCCCATATAACCATGGTTAACTACAAAGAGAAACATGACCATCAGAGAGAGAGAAAGAGAAGCAGAAAAAACACATCAAACACAACCTATGAATGCGTGCACAAGTTCTGTCATGCTTTAACAGCTTCTGATCACTCGTCCCGGGCCGACAAACTCCAGTGTGTGAGTGTGAACTGTCAAAGCAAAAGCGAAAGTTACGGCTGTGGGCCCATCCGCAGCAATTTACTGCGTTACTGATGCCGATGGAGGCGCCCGGTTCTCCGTGCACACTGCAGAGCCCGAACCCGAAAGTTGCTCCAACCGCTTTAGCGACGTTTGCTGCCGTCTCGCTTCCATTCCGCTCAAATATCCATCCTTCCGATTTCGGTTAGTGCGGAGGGCAGACAAAAATTTTTATTGTCAAATCCACCGGCAGCGCTTCCCAGCACCGGTTTAGTGTTCGGATTGAGTTTGCTTGCTCCGGTGGTGGTGGTGGCTTTGGCCGTCCGTTTGTCGTAGTGCGGATGAAAAACGGTTCACCCCCCGGGGTCGCAATGGCGCAGAATGGAAAAACATGACCAGCTTGGTGGAAACGAGCTAAAGCGGCCGGGAGTCAGAGACGAACGTGCAGCATACGCTTTTCGCCACCGAGATGCTCGTGATGTAAGAAGCCATCAAAGGGCTGCCCGGCCAAAAACAAGACGGATGGAGTTCGGTTGGAATAATACGTCCCGATAAATGAGCCCGATATGACCGAGCGCGAGGATTTGCGGACGATAGAGTTTGGGGATCGCGTTCGGCGTCCGAAAAGTTCTGCAACGGGGAAAACGGCAGACAAACTCTGACCTCGGCGAATCGAGTGCGGATGAGTTGTTTGTTGTCATTCGAGTCGAGAGTGACTTTAATCTCGTTCCTTCGTCTTCTCTATCGCATCACTTTGGTAGTTTCAGCAGAGGGCAAACGAAAGCATGAAGGAGAATTTGGACAGCGAGCGCAAACATCCCGAACTGTCATTCGCCCAAGGTCGCTCGGGAACTTCATTAAATCTACAACATCTACTCGAACCAGTGCTTGGGCAGGCGAGTATTTGAGTGGCATATTTCACTGCAGTTCAACAGAAAACGAATGAACGAATAAAATATTTAGCCAACTTTCGCGCTGGTCCACTTTTTCTTGCTCCATGCTAAAACGTTTTTCCTCCTCGGGTAATGTATTCTAATGCAATAAAGAAATTATCTCATTACGTCGAATAAAAGAAGCAAGCGAGAAGAGGCTAGTCCAGCGTCCGGAAATTGGGTTAGTATTCAACAGGGGAAAACGCGTCCGGGACACAATTTGTCATACCTAGCAGGGAGCGTTGTGCCATTCGAATTCGCCCCTGGTGCCCCTGGTGCACTTGCAATGCATTTCGCGCAGAGGGTGACTAAATTTTCCCATTACTTTCCCACGGCGAGCTATCTTTTCCTCGTCGTTTGTCTGCCTTTCTCGCTGCCAGTAGCGTATGATTAACGGAACCACTGTTTTCGCCGAGCTTCGTCTATTAACCAGTGCAGCGTAGCGCGAGGCTGCCGTAGTTGAGATAGCGCTTTTTGAAGTGGAGTAGCTTGAAAATTGCATTAAAGTATGCTTTGTTGCCCCCCGAACCCCCGAGCCTCGTAGGCGCTTGTTGTGTAGGAATCGAATTAATTGCCGAATGCAAATTGGACGTACGATGGGGGGCGTGCAACCGTTCTAATTGTGCCTTTCGGGCTAGCAATTATCCAATCGGGGAAAGTGAGCGAGCGTGCTTAGAGAGGCGAACGGATAGTTTTTTTTACCTACCGTATAATGAATGGAGAAAAGTGGGCTTCCACTAGATTAAACTGGCTTCTGAACCGTGTATTGTGATTAGAAAGTGAATATCAAGTCCGGATACAACAGAAGAATAAACGTACCTATGATTTAGCAGTGAATTTGAAATATAATTTGGACTGTTAAGCCAGTGTTAAGCGTTTGATTGCATCAATAATTTAATTATTATTAAATAGCTGTTGGTAAATGTTTATACAAAATATACTTTTACTCTTAATTTATTTAAAGGCAAGGAACCATATATTTTTTCTGTTTCAGAGATGGTTTCATTGAAACATTATTAATTTTTTTTGTTTTTTCTTTAACAATTGCTTTGTATTCCTTTATAATAACATGATATGTTTGTTATTATTCTGTTCTTCTGTTATTTGTTTGTTTGTTATTTGAGTTACAATACATTTTTAAACAGTATTTAAACTGAATTTATACTTAGGTTTGTGGTGAAGGTTAGTGGGAAAGAATTTCATATATTTTCAGAACCGATTTCCTCATAGTTTCGAAATTTACGATTGAAAAGCCCTTTCGATCAGCCCAGTAGAAGCTCCGCAATGTGCGTAGAGTGCTTTGGGTGCTTTGGTTGAAACAATCATGATTTATGTGTGTGCTTCTAGCCATTTAGCGTCCCGATGATATCATACCCGGGCACGTGAGCCCAACCCGACCCAACCGGAATGGCTGCCACAAAGCTAAAGGTAGCATTTTCCACTGGCACAGGGTTCGGAGTGCTTTTCGGTTCCATTGAATCGGTACGATTGGAATCGAAAATTTAATCTGCTTCCTAGGCGTCCGACAGCCTGCTGCCGGCACGGGAACCGTGGGAATATAAATCATTTGGCTGAGAATGCTTCTAGCGGGTGGAAAATGCCACGCACCGGGTCAGGTAGACAGCTACGTGGTTGTTTCCACCGGTCACGACACCGTGCAGTGTCGGGACCCGATTGCACACTATCAGCGTTCCTCAGCGAAAGCGCATAAGTGAATTCGGTTCCGGTTTCAGGTGGGCCAACCGATGAGACCGCAATGGGTCGCCGGCTTGGGTGCTGCGTTCGATAGCGTTGAGCTTTTGCCGGTGGAAATGCGGGCGTTTTTAAGCACCGAAAACCCATCGCGTGGAGTTCGCAAGAACCGAACTTCAGCTGCAGCCAACCGAGAGTAATCTCTTAATTATCTTTTATGGTTCTCCCTCCGGTGGAACCGCTTGGACTGGTAATTACGGACAGTGAGTACGCGCCTGCATCAGATTAGAAAGGAGTGACCCTCCCATGTCCACCTGGAATCCGGAGTCCATGTGGGAGTATTGTACTTCAGGGAAGGCGAAATGAATTCCAATGTTTAAGGACCTCAACCAAATTCGGTGCTATAATGCAAAAATAGACAATTACCTTGCCGTATGCCGTCAGGCCACCGTGCCGGATGTCGTACTTCGGTGCATCGGCATTGCTCGAGCCATTGCTCGATGCAGCGTACCCCAGGGGGTAGTCGATGGTCACCCCGGACACCGATTAATGAGCACATTTGACGGTTTTTCGGGCGCCTGTACGATATCTGCGTGAGAGAGAGAGAGAGAGTGAAAAGAAAATTAGCTAATTAATGTCATTAACATGACACAAACCCATGGGTAGCAATGGGAGGTTTTGGGCTACTAATAGGTTCCATTCGGGGTAGATTAGTTATGTAGTTATTGCAAAGTACTCCTCCCGGGATCATCGTTCATAACTTACCGAACACCCATTCACAGGACGTCAGGTGCTATGAGCGTCGTTCGGTCAGTACATTTAACTACATCGGTATGCTCTGCAGTGTGCTATAGACCGCATCCTTATGCTGTGCCTCGCAAGGTACGAATGCTGCTCAAAACTGACATTCAAATAGAGAAGGAGTATTTGTCATGAAATTATATAAATTAAGATGTTCTACCAACAAGAGTTCTGCCAGGTGCTTTCGGACATCTATAATTGAAGTAAGTCTTAAACATTCTTCGTACTCCTTTTCATCTAAATGAGAACGATAGTTACCTAATAAATACCATAATTACTATCGCTTCTTGTTCCCCACAAAACCATCCACTTGCAGACGATTACTCTGTAATGAAGAACTACAGCTCCTGGAAGAGAATTTCCACCCGGTAATTGCCCTATCGGCATCCGTACTTTCTTCTATCGTGTAGAACGAAGAATGCACTTGGCAAGGGTGGACACATACACATAGCAAATGGGAGCCTGCGCCCCGGTCTATCTTTTCACACCCGGCGTGCAGTATCGAAGAGGAACTTGTCGCTCTTCGGCACTTTACGGTAATTAGTCATTACGGAAGCATCCCAGTGTTGTCATCTCATTAAAACATTGCTTCAGGGAGTGCTTCGCTTTGATTAATTCGTTATCATCTTTAGATGAGTTAACGCTTTCCCTCTGAACATTCGCTGTGTTATGATATCCACAGGAGCATACATCAATAGGATTAGAAACAATTCCATTGTACGGACGATTCAAAGGCGGCGGGCAACAAAGCAATAATCGAGGATTAGCTATTCCATGCGTAGCCAATCACTCCTAAGCTAATAAACAGCTTAGAATGATTTGATATTCCATTTCAAAATGCCAGCTTCAGACTTCCCAGTAGTCCGTTGGCAACCCGAGTAGATTAGCCTGATTTACGGCCGTTTACGACAAACACGATTCAAAAGCTGCAGCCCTGTCGGCACGTAAAGCTGCTACTCTATCAACTCATCGCGCATTACGACGCCCAAGCAGCGCGCGCCTTTAAACAGCGACCTCCATTAGCTCGGGTCGGCTGGCGCGATCGATACCACCGAACCTTACGCTCGCAAGCCGGTTAATGTTATCCAATTAATTGGGCTGCGATCCGGGTACGCACCGTCTTCGGCACGTTCCGAACATTCCACAACCCAGCGCAGCGGCTTCGGAATGAGGTGAAAAGTAATATTTCCACGTCTCGAAAGCCCGGCTTTGAAGCTGCCCTTTTTTGCCGGCGACTTCAATCAAGGCACAGGTAAAGCGGGGAAAAAGAGACCCGTTCGGGGGAGAAGTGGTTCAATAAAATTCCTCTCCTGTCAACCGTGCGCCAGGGTTACTTCCGGTTCATCGGTCGGTCGGGATCGGTTGGCGTTGTTGCGGAATAAGGTAATTTGAACTGCGCTCCGTCGCCGGCACCGTAAGGTGGAATGCTACAGGTTTTTTTTCTGCTACCCGTGTTTTACAACCTCTTGCTGTCCTTTTTTCCTGGTCCGTATATTGGAAGTGGAAAACTCGGGACGCCTCTCGGCGGGAGCAAGAGTTCCAGATTAATTTACATTATTTTTCAATCAAAAGCAACGCGTCCGCACTGCTTTACTGCTTTCGAGGAAATGAGGCGAGCGCGTGATAATGGGTTTTATCATTTTCCCTTTCGTGGCTGGTGCCAGGAAGGGTTCGATAGCTCCGATCAATTTGTTTGAAATAGAATGCTGTTTTTAATCATACTTATGGGCATTGTTTAGATAAAATTTCATTTTAGAAATAGTATATAGTTAATTTTAAGCTGAAAATATATAGATAGATATACTAATAGTTTTCAGCTGTTAATTAAATATTTGAAAGCCATTTTATGTGAAAACGCTGATGATATTACCAGACCAGCAATAGAACAAAACAGTCCATATTGAGAGCATAACATACTAGACTGTAAAAAAGTACAGAAATTATAAAATTTGTCATGGAAATTATGCAAACAAGCTCCTTAACGAGCCTTTGTACTCTTTAGCCCTTGTTAACTCTTATTCACTGCAGTCTTGCAGCTGTGTTATAGGATACATTAGGCAGAATCTGTGGTATCAGTGGGTCAAAGCGGTTGTTTGTTCGCGCTTAAAACACAATGTCATCTAACGAAATGCAATTAACTCGTTTCAGTCCGCTTCTCCACCCCGGGAGTCTTCCTTCCGCTTTCATTTTTCGTGTCTTTCGTGCTCCGTTAAAATGCACTGTTTTTATGTTTGTTCGAAGAATCATCACCTTCACCCGGTTTGGAACGCGACCGGGAGGATCTGAAGAAAGATAAAGTGCAACTTCACCATTGGTTTCATGCTGCACGACGGTCCTGGGTGGCTGCTGTCAGCAGCAGTTCCGGCACCGAGGGAACCGACGGAACCAGCGGCTGATTAGCATTTATTTGTTGCACAAAGTGTGTACGCTGAGTGGAGTCCACTTTGAGAAACTTTTTTCCCTCAACGGTTGGAGGTTGAAATGGAAGGGAGACTGTATCGGGAGGCGGGTGGGGAACTAAATTGCAACGATGTTAATTTGCGTCCTTTTTGACGTCCGTTCCACACCCGGTTCGTCCTCCGGTTCCTTTCGCAAAGTTCAACTTAATCTTACACACTTTTTGCCATCCAAACGGACCAGGGTGAGGGTTTGTTTTTGTAGGATTGTGTACTTGGCTGGGGCTGAGGGTGATGTGAGCTTTCTAGAAACATTACCAGAGATTCCATTGCGCACAGAGAGGGTCAGGCAGCAACAGATTTACCCAATCCCAAGCGTGCTCCAAACACTTGGACCCCTGAGTACGTTCATTAGTCGCAGGCAGCAGTGCGTTTGCTCAGCTTGCTGCTTTTTAGTGGAGTTCCTTGACGGAGATAAATGTTAAACATCACTCCTGTTCCATTTCTACCAGTAGCCGTATGTGGCCCAAAAACGCCCAACTCTCTGAAGGGGTTCTGCTATGTTATGTCTGTCCTGTTTGCCTGGAGTTTGCCCGCTCACCGCTGTGATGAATAATTTATTAGAAATTTAAATTCGCTTCCTTTCTGCCAACACCTCCGTCGGCTTGGAACTGCTTCCTGTTTCCTAGCACATCTCCAGGGTTGTGGTTAGTTTGGCGCCTTCCAATGCAAAGCCCATTATAGTTATCCTCCAGGGAAGGCGCTCCACCGAAAACATCATGCGGTGTGAATCACGGCGGAAACGCTGCTTGAATAATCGGGCATAACTATTCAAATGCAAACGTAAAGTTGTTGATTTCGTAGCATTGCTGTGGTTTGGCGGATATTAATGGTGGTCTAACCTCAAATTCCGAAACATTCACGGGTTGGGGAGAAACAAACGTGTGGAGAACCACAACCTACATGGTGGTTGGAAATAGTTTAATAAAGCAATCTCTCAATAATCATTAGTGGAGATTTTCAGGAAGGAAGAACTATAGTGGATTGAAAAGTCGTTGGAGTATGCTCTTTCGTCCATAACTTGTTAGTGTTATTGGAGAAGAATAGGCATGATTGGAGTCAAACATTCAATGAATCTTATAAAATTGAGGTTAACTCTCGTCACTCATCATTGCTTCAACTATTCCCTGTGAAATCCAGCGTTCCAGGTGAATCAGTTCTGAGTCGCATTAGTTAAATCTCTCTGGACAACTCACGGCACATCCTAACCCCACATTCTCATACTTACTCGACGATCCGGAACCGGTGCTGCTGGAGCCACGGCTCGGACACTGCCGATGCTTCCACGGATGAGGCTGCTGCTTGTTGGGCGTTCCGTTAAGACTGCAGGACGAAGGAAACCCATCGCCAGCGCCACCCATCACGCCACCCAACCCCCCCGGAATGATGGTGGTCCCGGGCGGGGGGTCCAACGCCGAGCCGAAGTACTGCGAGGGATTGAAGTTGAAGTTGCTGATCGAGTTGGAGAAGTGGTGGTTGTGCGATGCAATGAGGTTGCTTTTGGCCACCGAGCCACCGGCGTACTGATTGATGTTGCAGGAGCTGGCATGATGGCCGACGGGGCCACCGGGCAGCCCGGAGAAGTGCCCGGACAAATCCCCGTTCGCGCCGATCGTGTTGTACTTCGAGGGAAGATTGAGTGTGTCGTAGTTGGGGATGTACCCACCGGTGACCGGATCCGGATGGGGCGCATGATGGTGGTGGTGATGATGGTGCTGGTGGTAGAGGTACAGTTGACCGGCATCCATCGCTTCCTTCAGCGGCACGTCGGTTCCGGTCTCCCCGGCGCTTCCGTAGTAGTATTGGTGGTGTAGATAATTATCATCGAAGTAGTAAGGCGGATAGGCGGACTTTGCACCGGGCGGCTCAGTCTGCGGTGGGCCGGCGGTGGTGTTCCCGTTCATCAGGTCCACCATCATGACCGGAAGTGGGTCGTTTAGCTGCGACTTACCGTCGACGGTCGCCATGGCCGATGGGGCGGAAGTTGTTTTCCCGTTTGTCGACGATTTGGCGGATTTCAGCGTTGACTTGAGCGTGCCACTCAACGAGCCGTTCGTGTTCGTGTTTGTGTTCGCGGCAAAGTTGAACAGATCCGGCTGATTCATCACGCCATTATAGCTGCCGCCGGTTCCGATCAGACCGGGTGTGGGTTCGTGCATCGGTTGCTGGTCTGCGTGAGCCGGGAGTTCCGGCCCGGATGCAACAGGTTGCAGCACGCAGCCATATCCGTAGGAAGGACGTCGATTGAGTGGCGGTGGTGGAGGTGGAATCATGTCTTCGCTGAACGAATCGTCCTGCAAGAAACGAACGAGAATGGAGAGTTTGCTATGATGTTGCTCGACAAACACAACAAATTCTTTGCATAACTGATATCGGATTGCGGAGATGATGGCAAGGTCGATGGAGAATGGAGCGTTTTTGGAATGTTGAGATTGAGGGTATAGAAACATCGTTCCAGTGTGTATTGAATAGACCTTTTACTGGTTAGTTCTTGATATAATGTCCTAATGACATTCGAAAAACCACTCCAACTGGATGGAATTATGATGTTATTATCCCCAACCTAATGAATAGTCAACTCCGAAGAATCTCATAATTTCTAGTCATCCTCATAATGAACCACAGAACTGCATTTAGGATGCATCCTAATGAACTGATATTTACTGCCGTTTCCCGGAACTCCAAAAGCAGCGTATAGAACTATTCCCATAATCACATAATAAATGGCTTTCGGCTCATTTTTCTTGCTGATCCTTCGCCTGCCACCGTCAGCCGTTTCCAGCGTGCCCCAGCGTGCATCTGTCGAGCTCCCGGAACGAGGATGACAAACTATAGCAGCGTCTGCCTCTGCACATTGCACGCATCTGCAGCTCATCGGGCGGGTCCGACACTGGCGATGCAAAGTAATATGGTCGCGGAAAACCGCAAAACAGACCGGAAAAGCACAACACAACCGTGATCCCTTGTGCCTGCCTTGCGCGCGTGTGCCGTGGCAGCAGGAAAAATGGTCTGACTACGCCAGATGGAGCTGATATTTATGACGTTGGGCCGTAATGGAAATGAAGAGAACGAATCGAAACATCCGACGAGGAGGATGGTATTTCTGTCCTTTGCATTTGTTTTCCGGGGGTTTTTGTTTTATTTGTGTGCAGTAATGTTTTGTCTTTTGCTTTACTTGTTTCCTTTTTTCTTGTTACCACATTTCGTCAAGCAAGAATTTGACTCGTTCATCATTTTTCATGTCCTCCACGGCGGATTTTTCCTGTGGTGTAATTTTCTTGATTTTGGTGATTATTCTTTTGCATTTTTTTTTTCCATCAGCTAACAACCTTTCAGGCTTTTGATTCTCTTTCATTAAGCAGCAGACAAGCTTGTTCGTGTAGGTCTTGTTTTAGGATTAAATTTGTGTCTGATTGGTGATGAAGAAAAAATGGGAAACTCAAGTTGAAGGGATAGCGTGGCAGTGAAAAGCCGAAAACTTCTTGTGCCACTAATAAGCTAAGCGAAAAGAAATGGGGTAAATCTTAAACGAGCAGATAAAGAGTAAAAACAAGGAAAGCAACGAAAGACCATCAATTGTGTCTAGGATTAGAAAAAAAAAACTGAAGTGTAGCATGTTACTCCACTATAGCCTATCGTTTGAGTTAATTTTCTCTTGCTTCTTTTCACTTTTGCATTCGTCGTTGTTAGCGAGCTTTTAAGACGATGAAAGCAGCACCAATTTTGTGAGGTTTATTTATACAAGGCATCCATCAGGATCATAAAACGGAAGCGATCAATTATTCTAATGAACTGTTGAGTACACCTTTTTCTAAAATGTTGGAAGAAAGAATATTGTTCAGACAAAGGTCTATTTAGATGAAGTACAGTATATTGGACACTTAATCCAAATATTTGATAAAACAATCATCCATACTCACTTTCACTTCACTTTATTGCTAAAGGTTCTCATAGAAGTTGTTACAGAATCCACAAATTAAATTCTTCTCTTTATTAGTTCCTGCTCTAAAATCAGTGTACGTGCTTGTTAGCCTCCGTTTTATGTCGGCTACCCAATGTCTACCCTCCAAAAGCCCAAGGTCACGTGCGAGCCACATCCGGTCAGTCCTAAAACCGTTTTACTACAGCTGCTCGAAATGATGCCGGCCGTATCGATAAAATTGAAGAACTGTACAATTCCGTCTTCTGCACCTTCTTGAGCTCTGTTTTCATTCTCTTTGTGCTCCATTTTCGGCCCAGCAATGTCTGGACGGAAGTGTGCACGGATCACAAATTGCGATTGCAAAGCCGTAACAAATGTTGTTTGCGTTGTGTTTGTTCCCCGGAGGCATTCTGGTTTATGTTCACGGTCCGTATTTCATGCGCTGGTGTGAGTGCAGTTTATGGGGTTCAATAAAAATCTCATGAACCAAATATTACGCTCCGGCCAGGGTGAGATGATGAGTAGAGAAGTGTTCCGTTCGGGATCCTGTTGGGCTCAATTGTGTGCTGAGACGAATGCTATCGGCGCGATGGCGATGTAAGCAATAGAACATTACTCTCGACATACCGGAAGGACGCACATTACTCAGAATTGAGTGTTGATCATGTGAAATAATCAGCCGGACTTAGCTGCAGGAAGTGGGACGTACAGCCAGGTCCGAGTAATGCTATTGTTCACGGCCAGGAGCTGGAAAACTTCCTGCCCAGGCTGGATCTATAGATACTCTCGGGAGCGGTGTAATTTACATACTCTTCCGGGAAATAGTTATTACGCAGGATCAATATGAGTTGTGGAGGTGTTTCAGGAAATAAGTCAGAAAGTGGTGTATAATTTCCTACTCATCGCTCATGTTTAATTTATTACTAGGTAGATATATTACATTTTATACCATAAGAGTCTTTCCAACAAGATTCACAATCCAACTTTCATTCAGATGCAATATCGAAGCTGAAAACAGCATAAGTGTGTATCCAGGATGCATTTATCTGTTCTACGGAAAAACAATATGAGGATGTACATTAAAAATTCCATTAACGGCGACAAAAGAAGCTTCCGGCTCATACTCCTGTGAGATATTATTCAAAAGGATATGATATGAGTGCAAAAACTGGTATGAAAAAACGTAGTGCAGACTATTTTTTGGTTCGAAGAGTAGCATGTTGGTTTGCTTACTATGAGCTGATCTTCTCTTATCTCACCGTAAAGCAAACGGCTCGTATGGTGGATATTTGACCCAATTGCCGGTTATTTTATGCAGTGCTTCACAGGACTTGTTCAGCGTTGGGACAAATAATCTTAAAACATATGATTGCAGTGTTGTTGTTAGCACCATGAATGTATTATTTCTCTTATGACAAGTGCTCTTTTGAATTCCACCGCTTTTGGGATGTTTTCAAAAAATATCACAACTATAATAAATTCATATCTAAAATGCAGGAAAAATATACTTTAAAGAATTAATTAGATTTTTTCAAGAAGAATTTGATCCCAATATGCTTTGTAATGGAAAAAGCTTTTTCTCCAAGACAGATTACTGCCGATCCAACAAATTGTTTGTACAGCCAACTCATAACTCATCATCATCGAACGTGACAAAGAACCCCCGGATAAGACCTGCCCCTAATAGGAATACCTTCATTCGATCAATAAATCTAGACTGTCCCAAAATATCCCAGAAAACCCACGGAATTCTCGTCCGGATCGGCCTGGGCTAAAGCGACAAGGTTGGTGGGAAACAATTTCATCGATGTTATCGGAATGCATTCATCCCAGCCTCGCAACCAACCGGTCGACCAGCTGGGGCGTGAAAATGGAGTGCCAATTTGCAAACGGAATTCTCCAACTTCATCCCGAAAACTTCTAAAGCTCATCGTCTCTCACGCTTTCTCTCACTCACGACTCTCTCCTCGTTTCAGTCTCCTTACTCTAAACCCTTGTTAGTCTTAGAATCCAGCAACAACCCGGATCTGGGCTGGGAAACAAGAATTTGCAATTTCCTGCTCCCGCGAGCCCGCTGTTTCCTCGCGTGCGGCGGGCAAAGGACATTCCATAAATAATACTCCGAAAACCATGGCCGCAAAATGGTACGGTCAATAAATTTCGTCTATACTCCCGAAGAAGGCTAGATGGAGAATCCACCCGGTTGTGCAATGGAAGGAAAACGGTCGGTTTGGGTTTAGGCTTCCAATAATTTATGACCGGAAGTAGCCATCGACGACACTCCGAGACCACGGAACCACGTGGAAAAAGCGAAAGTGCTACGGTTTCGTCCATTTCGCTAGTCGAAGCGATAAGGTTTTCTGTATCTTTTTTGGTTTGCCTGCCGTTCCTCGTTACGTTCCTGGTGGGTAGAGAGATTTAGAAGATCAGAACTAGTTGTACTGCGATCCAAGTGAGCAGAGGGCAAGTGTTTATTTTCTGTTTTTTTCTGTGAATTGGGTTTGACAGCTGTCACCTTGGCAGGAAGCAGCGTAAAAAATTGAAATTTCCCAAAATATTGATGGGGAAAATTGCAAAATATATTCATCGCATCGTCTCACAAAAACTTCTCGAACCGTCTCGAGCTGAATTTAGATGTGGAGCAGTTTGCTTCAAATTGTTGTTTAATCATTCCGTCGGTTTCTCATTTCCGGAATAATTGTGATGAGAGATGAATGTCACTAGATGATGAGGGAATATCATTCTTAAATGTTTGATGAGTTGTGACACCGTTTCTACATGACTTCAGAACACAACATCAATCGCAAGAGGAGCGAGGTACGTCGATTCCTCGTGCAAACTCACCTCGGCATAATTATCACCCCTGGAGTACGATCCAAGCTGGCAGTCGAACGAGAGCACGCTGGCGGCTGCCTTACACGCGTTTCCGTTGACTTTTCCGGTTCCGGCTAAAGGTGGTGGCGTGGGAGTGGGAGTCGAAACGGACGACGTCGGTACGGATGCACCGGTTATGCTGGAATGTCGTTGCATCGTCGAAGCTGCTGTTGCCGCCACAGTCGCGAGACTCAAGTCGCCGGTCGATGTGGTGAGGTGCTGTAGGTAGTGAAGAACGCAAGCGGGGAATCGATGCGTTAGTATCAGTTTTCCACTATTTTCCACACGGTGTAAGGGAACAGCACTGCTCGTGTGGTCGGGGTGTTGATGAGTTGAGGCAAAATTAAGCAACAGTTCAAACAGCTCCTGTCTGGTTAGAGTTTATCGTGCAGGAAGTCGTAGAAGGCACCACGTCGAAAATGATACACGTCACACGCGACCCACGCTTTGGAACGTTTGTTTTAGCCCTCGAAACGTCACAACGACTAATGGCAGTCATGAGGAAAGACCCGGAAAACGCTGGCAAATAAGGCCTCCAACCGTTTCGGGCTAAACAGACGAGCGTTTCGGATGCGGGTTGAGTTTTCATTAGCAAATTAGTTTTCTCAAGCCTTTTGTCGCCGTCGTCATCATCGTCATGCGCTTCAGAAGTCGTGCTGGTTGGGTGAAAGCTAATTGTTTCTGTCATTGTTGAAATTTGATGCTATTCGTTTGTGCT
>KB673035.1:169556-181441 GCA_000349145.1 Anopheles dirus
GATGGTGACTATTGTTGCGCTTCAACGAACCCCCGGAACCGGATCCGGCACCGTTGGTGGCAGTGCGAGCGTGTTCCGACGCGTTTGGACCCGTTGAGTGTAGCACCGGTGGGGATTGCACTGATTGCGGATCGATCTTGCCATTGTGTTTGTGCAGATAGCTCTGTTTGGTGCGATTAATATCGGTCATTTTGTTTGGCGGAGTTGAAACACGCACACAGATGCAGCGAGGAATGCTTGTTTTGCTAAGTTCTCATTCGCGCGACACTTCAGTGCAATCGGTTTTCACTTAAGACTTTGTGTCAGATTCGATTCACTAACACATTTGAACCGTTTACTTGCCCATAGTCAAGTTTCGCTTTGGGGGCACCTTATCCAAACCAGACTCTATTTTCTAAACACTAAACACTTTTGCTAGTTTCACATTAGCTGTTGGAGGAAACATACAATATAGTTTTAGTACTAAACATCGAAGTCAACACGACATTTTCAATGAAATTTAGCTCTTGCTAGCTTGATCAAAATTCCTTGAAGGAGAATATTAAAAACTCATCTGAAGTAGCAACCACATTAATTCTCCTTTCTGTGACCAATCTTCGCAGAATTAAAAGCTCACTACCCACGGTACAGATTCCGAAGGTCGAAGGGAACCCAGGCAGGACTTGAGAAAGGAGCAAAAACCAATGGCAACCCTTCGGGCCAGAAGGCTAGTTGTTTGTCGCTCGTCGCAAAAAAGGTGTGTTTTTGCTTCGTTCCACCGAATGAAACTCAAGCAAACCCGGATTACCTTCCGGCTACAACGGATTGCCAAGCGCCACCAAGCGGTCGCTATGGAAAAGGTTAAGCACGAATCCTCTTGCTGCTGCTGTTGCCCTTAAGGACATGCGGACAGTGAGCGGGTGCTTCTATTTTGTAGCACTCCATGTGCATTGACTTGTGAATATTTTACATTCGGTCGCAAATAGCCTCAACGCAGGCAAAATGCATGTAAATGGCTGCTCCTATCATGGGCTGGTTAGGAACTAAGTGTACAGCTTCTACGCAGGCAGTGGGTATCGTTTCGTTTTTCGTTCCAGGTCTGAGAATTCGAGGCTCATTACCGGACCGGTGTTGTTGTTTGTTTGCTCCAGGACTCGTCGATTGACCCAATCGGATGCTCTGGCCGGAGCCGGAAGATCCTTCTCGTACGGTTTCGCTAAATTACTTCAATTATGCTTTGAACCGAGAATCGTCCGTGTGTGTGGCTGTATGTTCACTTTTTTGCCACAGGACGTAACAATCCTTCCGGTCAGACGGGCTTGGCTAGTCGGTATCCTTTATTTCTGATGCCACTGGGAGCAGTATGTGTTTTTCGTGCGGCTCATCATGCAATTCTCGTTTTAATGCAATCGCTCTGGGAGAACTTGTTTCGTATTTGCTCCGGAATTCGTGTCGTATGCTTCTCGCTCGAAGGTAGGTCAGTTGCACGAGGATGTTACCAGGATAGGTTGAGGGATTCTTGTGTTCTTTTTGATTTCCCTCCGGCACAGTAGAATGAGGAACAGGATCCTGCAAGAGAGAGAATAAGGAAGGATTTATTGAACGCTCGGATACCTCTCCGGTTGTGCTGGTGTGTGTTTATGATGGTGTTTGAGTGAATATTGATGATTTGTTTAGTTTATTCAAGAAAAAATGTTTGCAAACCTGTTTGGTTAGGATAATTGCATTTGCCCTAGGAACAACACATTTAACCTTCCATGCAGAATTGTAAATAAACAAAAATGTAAAAATCGTTCATCTGTAGCGCATTTCGCCCACGTGGCAGAACATAATTGAAGGTGCTTTTTGTTGCGACATGTCCTTCGTGCAAATTTACACTGCATAATTATCGAACAACACATGGCAAACCATGTGGAAACATAATGGGCGTAATGAGGAGATGTTTCAATTAAATGGCTCTTTACGTGCAAGGGAACGTGAAATTAACCCATAAAGGTGTAATATGGAATCATTTGACGAGGTTGGTTGAAAAGTGCTCGGATTTCAATTGAAATTAATCGTACTTCAAACGACTATTAACTATTTCAAATCGTTACCGTGATTATGATAGAGTAATTAATATTTATTCTCCATTTTCTATATATTCCCTCACCTCCTATTGTTGCATGTTGCAATCATTTTTCGATCTTACGTCTCCTGGTAGAGTTGCGGTCTGATATGTTCATTACGCTTGTAAAACAATCGTAGACATGCTACCGGAGTGTGTTGGTGTGGTTTTTCCGGACGTCAGAGGCTTGTTTTCGTAGGTAAATTGGTCTCGTGGCCGACGCCGGTGGTTAATTGTAAAATAATACATACGATGGACGGCATGTTAAATGGGGCTTTGTGATTTCCTGCTCGGAAACGGCGAAAGGAGAACAAAAATCAATCCTATCGTACGTGCTGTAATTGGTTTCGTGTTTGATGGCCATAAATCTGTTTCGCTTCGGTTCATCAAAATATTCCGTGTAATAAATGGGTTTTTGTTTGCATCGTGGGCCGTAATGTGTTATGAAAAGTGATTGTGATTTATTGTGATTTATCGTTTTTTTTATCAGTGAATGTTTGTTGGGACCAAAAATGGTTAATTTTTATATTTTGTTGATCGTGTATTGCGAGGAAATGAGAATGTATCAGTTTGTGTTATGTTTACCATACTAATCTCTCTCGCATGGTTCATCAGCTCACAAGACTAATTAAGTTCGAAAGACAAATATTAGCCATCGAACAGTAAACCCAAAAAGCCGGCCGAAACAGGCTTCCGCTGGAGAAAGGCACAATGTTTACGTTTCGTTTTGTTCTAGGCCTTCGGAGCGTGTCCTTTGCCAAATCATTTGCTGCCGCGCGATGCTCGATCGATGCCGCTTGTTCGTTTAATCATGATTCCCAAACATTCGGACCAAATTCGGTGGAATGATTTATCCTATTAAGGTTGTTACCGAATCAAACGAGCAAATATCGTCCTTCAACGCGTTGGGATAGGAACGTATGCGAACCCAGACGGAACCGTCGAGGAAATGCGTGGCGAGGAAACCACGATAATGTATTTATGTAGCGGATGCTTGCGCCGAAGCTTTCGGCCGTCTAGCTCAGCTCCAGCTCACTGGCTGGGCCAGGATCATCAGCAAGCGGAAAAGGCTGCTAAGCGCTCAGGCTGTGCGATGGGCAAACGGTAACGAGCACACTTGAGATACGCTTCAAGCTAATGGCAGTAGTCATGGCGCGGTACTTAAAGCTCATGGCGATGACGTTGCTGTGAGCATCGCGTCCTGGTCTTCCACGTCCGCTCGAATGGTCCTGATCAAGTGTTATTCAAGTGTTGTTTTTTCTTCCTTTCTCTCTATATTGGGTGTGTGAGCAGGGCAACGCTCTCATCGTTGGCCACGTGATTAACGCTGTTTTTTGTAGCGTGATAGCGATCCTACCATGAACAACAATGGGATGTGGGACGACGGGATGAAGTCACTCACGCGTCGCCCATTGGCAGGACGTTGTGGCGGTGTCAGTTTCACCAATTAATGGAGGAGTATAATTTTACCAATAAATGTTATCATTGGATGAGTTCATTAGACGAACGAAGTGAAACGAAAGGTGATGGTTGATATGTTGCGTTGTGTAAGAAGAGGCTGACGGTGTGCGTGGATGTTTACGAATTACGAAAAAATTAGCTAGAAGAAGGTCGGTTGGTTGCCCATGGAGACGCCTGGTGGCTTGTGTTTAAACGCATGAGCTGAAGTGTGCCCGGATCGCATTAATTAATTTATTAAGGCTTATTTTTTTACTATTCAAATAAATATCGGACCGATATGTAAAAGTTGGACCGATGGAATGAAAACTGAGTCTATTGCTTTCTATTGGAAAAGTAGTCGTTTATTGAAAAAGCAATAAATCTAATCGTATTAAATTGTAGATTATACATGAAATAACCCATCAAACTCCAATTGAACCGCATCACAACCGAACAATCACCCATTGCAATACCTAAAGCGGCTTTAATTTGTTTGTAATTTTATCGTGCTTGCAATGGAAGCGAGAATGCCGATACGCTTCGCTATCATGTTCGATAATTTGATTTATCTATCAGGATTTCCTCAGCATCCTCTAGCTTTAGGCTGCTTAGCCCGTTTCAACGCATCCAGCAGCGGCTTACATAAGCAACGCAATCACGGATTCCGGTGAACCGTCGGTGGGCTAAATCAATAGTGCTTTCGCTTCCATTATTCGGCGTGGCATGTTAAGTATTGGACGGACGTGCCTCGAATGGGGTAGCTGATTTGACTTTTCGCAGGGAAGCGCCCGGGTTCGCGGCGGAGCAGGAGTTTAACGAATTTATTCAGCGTGTATACTACGCGTGTACGTACGGTGAATATCCCGGTGGAAACTGCGTGACTGGCGCGTTTTGTGCACTTTGCTGCCGACAAAAAGGGATCAAATGGGATAAAAACACGGAATTCCTTTTGCTTTCGCGAAACAAATCGCCTCGCGGGTCTTGTGGAGGACAAGGATGTGATGGTGTGTGTGTGGGCAGTAAAAGAGCTATATGCTACCTGACTTCTTGGACAAAACGAATCACGGGTGGTGAATCGAAGAAGATTAATCTTTGCGGGCGATAAAATGGAGGATCGTTTCGCTAAATGGTCCATATTTTTTGTTGATGGTGCGTGACGGAGCGGATAGAAGCGCAATAAGCATCAAGACGTGTTTATTAGTGGGAATAGTGGGATAAGCTATAAATGATATGGGCTACAGTATTTGCTGACTAATATTAGACCAAAGGAATGCTATGATAGGTTAAAGATGAATTTTGATTAGTTTCAGGAATATAGCGTCAAACAGATCTAAAATTTAAGGACATAAAGGTATCTCTTTAGGCATGGATATTGGGAATAACCAACTTTATCTCTTCCATCACTTAAAGCCTCTCTTTTAGTCTTTATCGGTGCAATATCCCGTTTTCAGTCGATTTAAGCCCTCTGAACGCTGAATACCTTACTTCTCCGTAAAAACCTCAATCGATTGGAAATCACCCGAAAGCTCGCCCCAAAGGTCGCCTTTTTTGTGCATGTGGGCCGAGTAATTAAACCCGCACGGGAGGGATTAGAAACTGCCTCATCATCAGCGGCTTATCGGGATCTTCGGCCCCGAGAACAAAGCGGGAAACGCTTGGAATCTATTAACATCGAAGGCCCAACCATACACGGCAGTTTGACGAACTTTACGCGTGTGTATGTGTGAATGGGAAAATATAGCGGACACGGCTCGTTTGAAACCTTTTTGGAAGCCACTTTTTGTCGTTCATTTTCAAATCCCAAAAAAACGGTCCACTTCGGACAAATTTGGCACCTACGACATCCTAACGAGACCCAGTCCGCTGGGCGATTCCATGAATCCCGGAACGTTACGGGTCAGAATGTGAAAAGTGAATAAATATTCTTTCGCATCAATTAGTTACGCAAATGAGTGTGTCCCGTATGGTTCGGAACGCTGTCCTGAGAACGCTGTCATGTGGAACCTTTTAAACCTCGTTTGATGAACGTCGATTCTCTTTCTCTGTTTCTCTCCGCAGAACGTTGAGTGATATCTAAAAGCTCCATAATTTTTTCACACGTTTGATGTGTGTCGGTGGTAAACAAAAACAGAGGCTGGACATACGCCTCATCAGGCCATGGAAGCGCTTTCGGTGTGATTACGAGACAGCGACCTCGGGCCGTCTAAAAGTGACAATAAATTGAATGTGGGTTAATTAATCAAATTGCTATCCTGACCAGTTCTGACAGCTGCCAGAGCTAGCAAAGCAGATAGTAGCTAGGAAGGGGATGGAAACGAACCAGACGTCTGAGTCCTGCAGAGACTGAGAGCGAAACCAATCGATCGATACAATTCCGATGCAAAAGAAGAGCTCAAAAAACACCAAAATGCGTCGGTATTGGTGTGTGCTAGATGCACCGATAATAGGACATCGCGGTGGCCATTAGCCCTCGGTGATGGAATCACCAACAAACTGCGCGGACTTGGGAAGCGTAAATTGATTTATGATTTATTCATCAAGACCGCTTTGCTTCTGGTCTGACCGCAACCGTTGGAATGCGATGCCCTTGCATACCAGCTAATCCAATAAGCGTAACATAAACCACCGACACAGGAATCTCGGGGATAAACCATCTTCCGACGTTTCTCTGTGCTGAGGTTCCTCGTAAAAGTATGCTTATTCTGGTCCAGATCTGCTTCCCATATGTGAAATACATAGATAGAAATTGAAACGGGAGTTGGTTATCATTTTTTTTTTAGATTATCGAACTCATACAGCAGAACAATTTTACGATTTTAAGTTTTACGATGTCGCGACATATTCAATACTGACTATTGACCCAAACGGTTTAGTGATCCAATGTTTAATTGCTTGGTTTTAGAATATAACATTACATGTAAAAAGTACTAGACATAAAAGGATTTATTAGGTCTTAACCGTATACATGAGATGAACTAAATCACTATGCTTCACCATATCTCGGTCTCAATTCCGTTCTGTTCCATTAACTCTAATTTCACTCACACTTCCCACCGGTGAACGACGCCCGGTGTGCAGGCATGCCGGGAAAATGCATTTATAATCGATGATTAGAGCTGCTCGAACGAGCCAATTGCAGCCAACCCGGTTGGCAGGGCAAACCCATCGGCACCGGGAAAAAGGGGCCATAAGGATGGTGCGCTTGAGAAGGCGAAATTCCTGCCCTGAATTCATAATCCTGTGGTCGGTACGGATTTAGCGTGCAGATGTTTTTTTGCTGTTGCTTCTCTAGCATTCGCCCACCAGCAGCAAACGGGGCCAGATGAAGAGGAACCGCTCTAATGGATTATTTTATTATGCTTTATTGCGCTAAATAAATTTCACGCGAGCGAACAAATTGAAATTTCCGATCGATCGAGGAAGAGCTCAAACAAGAGCGTCTGGGTTGAAGACGGGTGTAGCCTGCGTTTACCTTTAAATAGGGCGTCGGTTTTGCAATGTATGTCATACCATGCCAAATGTCGAGCGGGATGTTTTCAAAAAGATACGTTGAGTTCAATTTATATCATTCAGCACCATTTGAGTTCGTAGAACGCAACCATGCTGGCTTGTAAAAAGACCACAATGAGCTGTTGATTTGTGGCCGCATGAATAATGCATCCAATTTCCATCGGTTCCATTGGTAAATTATTGACCTCACGTGATGATTGAAGCATGTCCCACGCGGTGGCTTGATTGATGACCCATTTCTGGTGTGAAATTAAGATGAAAAGACGAAATGAAACGCCCGGGGCGGATGACGATGCGATGGTATGCGATGGGTTCGCTATTGAAAAGCGCTATTTACGGACTGAATTGAGCCGAATATGTGATGTGCTCGTGAATTTATATTGAACGTGAATCCAATTTTTGTGTCTCCATTAAATGACTCATCAATGATTCAGAGAAATATTGTATAATCTTAAATGGAAAACAGTATTTTAAAGAGAAATGCCTGATTGGTTCGATGACAACAAGCATGAAATAGCTCATTTCATTTGATAAATTAAATTGAAACAGATCTATAATCAGAATTTGGCCAAACTTTACTGAAACGCAACCGAGGTTCATACATTTCCATGCGCTTCAGATTGCATTTTAAGCTGCTCCAGAGTGTCCAGATCAAGCATCAGCTTAGGAAGAACATATCGTACGATGTACCTGCCTGTAGCGCGATATTGCTGCAGGAATCCTTTCATATGCCTTTTTTGTACAACGATAACGCTACGATAGATGAATGCGTTGCCTGAAGGCAGCTCCAACTATGATGCAAAAGCACAATCCTAGAATCTATTTTGCCTTACGTGAAGCGAGGTTGATTTATTCGGCAAAATTAAATGATGATCGAAGCGGGTCTGCCAACATCATTCAGTGCGACTTTGACGAAGGTTTGCACAACAAAAAAGAACGTTTAAAAGTGAACAACTAACAGAAGAATGATTCAGTTTGATTTTCCTCCAAAGCCTATGAGCATGTGCGGCTCAACTGAACGGAACATTGATGTCAAAAATCGAAAGCTTTTCTTTCTGCTTCCATTGCTCTCTTTTTACTTCAATGTACAATATGTTTCAGTCTGTTGGTTAGTTTTGCTGGCATTGCATGAATATTTTCCGCCCTTTTGCTGACTAAATGCTGTCGAGAAGTTTGCTGTTTTGCTACTCCGACACAATGGTGCGCTTGCGGTGGCGTTGCTGTGGATGTTTACTGCCGGGCGGATGTTTTCTTGTTGCTTACATGAATTTCCATCCATTTCGGTCCAATTCGATCGAATTTCCCTCCGGGAGGAAGCGAATTTCCGGGGAGTTTTGGGGGGTTGGGTGTGATTCGACACGTGCTTCCAGCATGGTCATTCATCGTTGGAGGTTAGTTTCGGGATTGTTCGATCGAAACCATGTACAAACAGACAAGGACGAAACAAGCGAAGAATGGCAAAGCATCGACTGCCATCAATAATGAATTTTTGACCATATATCTTCCTCCTTCGTCCTCAAAACTTTGTGTGGAATGTTGGGAGAAGAACCGTCTCGTCGATTCTAATCGTCATCTAGGGTAGCTGTTGGTTGTGTTATCGTGCACTTTTTTTTACATAACTGGATGTTGTTATTTTTCCTTACTTCGCTTCACACTCTCTTCATGTATCCTTTCTCAACTCAAACCAACTCAAACCTTCTCCATCATGAGCTTCATCACGAGACGGATGTATGTTGACCAAAGTTGGAGCGCTGGAGACACGGATGTTGTCACCAGACACATCGGATTTATGGTGACAAGCGTGGAGCGAATGGTGAGGTTTTCCCTCAGGGGTGTTATGATAAGGATAAGCGAACAGAGGGGCTTCCGGTCAGGGAATCGAATATCGTCCGGTGCTGTCTACGGGATTAACGATTTATCTTACTGCATGTGATCTGCTTATCTGTTCCACATGTAGCTGAGGCGTTTAGGTTTAAATAGTTTGTTTTTATTTCTGAACAAATTCAAAGAAATATGAACTACATTACAACAAATTGAAAGAGTATGGAAGAGAATTCGTGTACATTTGTCTTCATTCTTCGTTACAAACAAATCTCAATATGGTGCAGGCCATCATCGCTAGGCATTTAAACTTCCCTTCTTATTCGTTGCGATTTATCGTCGGGATGAAGCAATCAAAATCAAAAACTCAAAAAACATCACAAGAAAAAGAGCATTCCGTCGAATCGAGAATTGATTCCTGGATTCGATCAACCGTTTCGGTTTAAATCGAAAGGCAAGCCGATGGAAGCTTAAAGAAGACACATGTTGCGTGCTTCTTCGTCATCATTTAGCTTCTATTCCTCGCGGTGATCGATATAAAAAGCCTTTACTGAACGATGTATTGCCCTTGGGTGGCTGTGCGTATCCTTCGCTTATACGGCTCATAAAAAGGCAGCTGGGAGGCATCGGTCGGAACATGGAAGCGATACTCAGCGAGTTGGAAAAGAAGATTCACTACCGGAGAAGAAGATGTGTGGAAAAATGAGCTTTGGAAAACCGGTGAAAGGGAAACCCTTCGAACAATCGTCACCTTTGAGCCTGGAACGTGCCCTAAAGAGATTAACCTCATGCGATTATATTTTTAAAAACACTTTATTGATTACTTTTTCAAATCAAATACAATGCACTACAGCCCACGATCTCATAAAAACGAACATTTTACCGCAGCGCAAAATAAAAACTACAAATCATTTCGCTTCATCTATGCCATTTCGTACGCCCTTTTTTAATCCTAAAATCCGTTCCTGCCGACATCTCCATTCATTTGCTCGACACTGATTGCTCCTTCAGATTTATTCGTCCTCTGCATGGCTCCTGTGTCCCAAGCAAAGCCTTCCTAGCACACATAAAATCGTCACGTGCCGTAAAAGCAACGATTGAATCTATTTGTCGAATGGTCGACTCCGAAGGTTGTGTTCCTAGGGAACCCATTTATGAGACGAAATAAATTAGGGAACGATCTCCTTGGAGACTGGCATGAATCTCGGACATGAATGTTTTTTTTTGTCGTTCAGAACAGAAGCAGGGAAAACATCAGTCTCTGATTGCTCCCAGATGGAACGCCGAAAGGGAAACGGAAGACGAGCGGTCTAGCAGAAAAAAAACGACGTAGAATGAAATTAAATTAACCTTTTTTGGGCACACTCCCTCCTGGGAGCTGGGCAAGTTTCCCATGCGGGTTTGTCCTGCTCCAAAAACAGCCCGCAGCACTTCACGGAAACTCTTTCATGTTAGCTTTTCGCCCATGGACATGTCTATAGTTTTTTTAATGGCCGTGTATGTGTGCATCCTTGTGCCGTGTACTACGGGAATACATCCGGTGCGTGTTCGTAGCACCATAGGCGACTTTTCACTAGAAAGGACAATTTTGGGTACGGTGGTCAAAGTTGCTCTTACGTTTCGTTTGCCTTTTTAGCATTCTGAGCGCTCCGAGATTCAATTAGAAGGCAGTGGTCTTTTCAGTAGGTGGGTGGTTGGTATGCAAAACGAGCTCCCCGGAGCCAGATCGGGTCGGGTTCTCAAAACAGGACAGGAACACTTTCTCAAGAAGTTGTTCAGGAGATAATCAACTGATTCTTTTGGCTGTGTGAAGAGACTTTCCCTTGGAGTTTGTTATACCCTGGTTAGCTCCTTAATCTAGGAGTGTAAACGGAGTGACAGCCGGATAACTAAAACCGAATAAAAAAGACATCCGAACAGATACAACAGAGTTAGTGGAATAACATTTCAAAATCAAAGAAATAGGCTTCAGTTTGTGTAAATTGGGACTTGGATAATATTAACTTAAGATCTCGAAAAAATCTTTCTCCTTTCTCCGTAAAACTTTCAGCATTTTCTGCAAAATAAAACAACCCAAAGTAAAGCAAGCAGTGACCGAAACGACTGTCAATCGATGGTAGGGATTCAACTGGCGTTATAAGAATCTCCGCAAATGATGATGAGAGAAAATCACGCCATAGTCTTCATTCGTTGCCGAAATCGTCACGCTGTCTTCAAATCATCTCTTGGGTTCCGAAGCTGACGTGAGAAAGAAGCGCGGTACGACACGATTTGTCTGTTAGCTATGTTTCGTATTCATGTCGCTATGCTTGTTTCAGGCCCTGGTAGGGGCGATAGTGTTTCGCTGTTTCAAATGAAAAAAAAAAACTCCAGGCCGTGTCTCTTACTCGAATCGTTCCGCTTAAAGCTCTCTGGCAACTCGGCGCTCTGTGACCATGACATATCTTCTTTTGTGTCTGTCTGTGGTACCGTGTTCGAGGAACCATTTCTGCCCGTCTGTTTCTGCTCGTTGTCTCCAGAAGTCGTTCCATTTTAATGTTCTACCACTCGTCGCTGCGTCATGATGGGTTGGGATTTGTTGTTATCTTCGCCGGGGACGTATTCTGGATTTTTATGTTTTGCATTCGCGTTCGGGTGGCTTCATTCACACTATTCGTATAAAGTTCTCCCCATGCGCAAACAACAAGGAATATGTCATCGATTTCGCTGCTAGCAGCTGTCCGCCGGAGGCAACCCTTCTGGGACAGCTGCGTCTCATATTGATCCTTGTGCGGACGTCCATCGTCAATGCAGATGTGAAAAATTTCAATAAAGTCGTCCACCCAACGGTGAAATGAAATGCGAACCCAGAGGAGTGATGTGTGCGTGATGGAGCCACTGTGCCTGCAGGCGTACGTGAGCGTCAGTGGGAGCAAGCGAGAGGAGAAGAACAAAGGCCCAGGAGAAGGAAAGAGTCGTGAAGCCATCGAGAATGTAATAAAGTTGAAGATATTTGTTCACAATTTAGAATACCCGTGACTTGGACTTG
>KB673035.1:183620-211132 GCA_000349145.1 Anopheles dirus
GAGTTCACGGCAATACATTCGCAGGTTTTATTGTGCAAGCTTCACACACGTTCGAGCCCATCCCTTTCGTGTTCACCGCCCTTGAACGCATCATGAGAGTGCTCATCGAATGCTAGAACAAAGACTTCTTGTGTGCCTTTGCTCACTTCTACTCGAAACACGGTCGTCGTATAAACATTCTTCCCCACACACACGATGGAAGCATTTCCAGGAGCCAGGTTCTCATCAACATGGGCATATGGGTACGGGTACGGGTCGCCGACCTTGAAGCTTAATACCTTCATAATGATGCGATATTATTCATTGGTACTTGACGAGTTCCCATTACGGAAGGGTCGAACTCGACGTTGAAATCTCACCAAAGCGGGGAAAAGGAAACGCGCTTACCTTTCCGATCGTATATGCGCAACCCGGTTCCGATGAGAGACGAGAAGAGCCTGGCAAGTGCTATAAGCCTTGGTTATAAATTTCACTTATGGTTGATATAAATAACAGACACAGACGAAAAGGATTCTTCCTGACAGCACCACGGCAGACAGAAAGAAAGGTATAAGAACAGAGAACGGTGTGAACGATCTTTTGCGGCAACGTTATTCGCTTCGACTTTTTGCTCCACACGGGCCCATTTCGTATCAATTTGAACACACGCATGCTGGGATCGCGTGTGAAGCGGCGATGGCGAAGGAAAACTTTTAACAGCACACTTTCAGCGTGCTGCGTGTTGAAGTGGATTGGGTGGCGGTTGCTTTTTTTGGTGTTCTTCTGTTTTGCATGCTGCTTTGAACGCCAGCAGCACAAGCAGGCTGCAGACAGAGCCGATAGGATCTGACAAATATCCTCCGTGGGAGGCATCATCGTTAGCGGTGATGATTGTCTTGTTTCATCTGTTTCGCCGGAATATTCATTGCACTTATTGTAATTCTGAAAGCTCCTGTGTTTTTCGATGTGGTACCCCTTTGGGTGGGAGAAAGACTTAGCTGAAATATCATTTAAGTTATTAATAATATAACTTAAAATATCTTCCAAACCAAAGGAGACTTCAAGCTCCAAAGAACACCCAGCTCCCGAATGATACATCCCTATAAACCAACCTAGTTCGCAGTGTGCCCAAATTGCCAATCAAAGTGACACAAAAACTTTACGGCCCCGGCACCGATACGAACTGATCGGGCGCAATCATTTGTAATCTTCACGTGCCCGGAATGTGTGAACAAAACCGGTCTTTCGCTTTTACGGTGCAAAGTTTACGGTCGGCGAAAAGTTCCCTCCGACATTTACGGCCATTTTACTAGCCCGGGTTCAACTATTTACTGGCGGTGGGTAAAATAGTTGGGAGCTTTTATGGAGCGCAGTGTGCTTTTTTTCGCTCCCTTCCTTAGCCAGTTTACACAAGCAATTGATTGCGCGCGAAAACTTTGCGAGGAGAAATACGTACGTGCGAATGGGTTTCCGAGTGAACGAGAAAACATTAGCGAACCTTGTTAACTTGGTATGAATTTTTTACGTACCCCATCCGATACCGCCAACTAGCAAAGCCATTACCAAAAAGCTTCATTTGAAAGGATCCTTCCCGTAAGCGAGATTTAGCATTCATGAGCGGTTCATCATTTTCCGCTTAAGATAATTGATGATCCGTCGAGCGCTCTGAACCGACTGTTGGGAGTTTTGTTCAGCAGCACAAAAACACAATCCACCGCCATCCGTTTCGATGACTTTGACCCTGACGCCGGGCCGTACACGCGAACACATTTTACCAATTCATCGTGCCATCTCGCTTCACGCCCGGCGTTCGGAGGTTGATAAATGACTCGGTGTTTCCCGTGCGCAGCGCTGAGATATTGTTTCGTATTTCTTTTCACCAGTGCCAGCAGTGGGTGGTGCGTGGGCTGGCGCATACACGTTGCTGGCTGTCCGGTGTGCGCCCGTGGAGCGTCTCATTAGTGTTTGTGTCATTTAGGTGCGGTCGGGATGGGCCGCGTGTCCTAATAGGGACATTTTTCCTAGCAAACGTGTAGGAAAACCTCTACAACATGCTGCAGCAACAATGGGAGGTGTTGGGGCGAATGTTTTTTTTTTGTTTCGCTCTTGACGACCCTCGCACCAAACGATAGACAATTGCCGGTAAATAATTGGGCAGTGAATCTATTTTGTATGCGCTCATTAGTGGGACGGGATGTGATGGATGATTTTACTGAGTGGAGGCTATCTATCGTGGGCGGTTTAAGAGCAGCAACATTTTTCTGTTCTCAATTTTCGGCTTCGTAGAACTAGTGGGTGAATTTTATTACCATTTTTTACACTATTGAATTGTTATGATTAAGTTTAAGAGCAGATTAGAGCAGATTAAGAGCATTAAGTTTCAGATCAACAAGTGAGTGTCTAGAGAAATCCGTTGCAAAAGTCAGCTAAATCAGATGAAGAAAGATAAGAACGAGGGAAGCTTAATAGTATTTCAGCTCCAAACCACGCAAGACACACCGTTTTGTCATACATCTCCGGTCGTTAAGGATAAATAAAACATAATCTCACGAGCCACTTCTCAAAGTGGCCTGGCACCGAATGCGGAGCTGAATGGAACGCAAAATTCCCTTAATGCTTCAGATCAACTTACGCAAATGGAAGCAGTGTACAATGGAAATATTACCAAGCTTATGCTTACCTTATACCCGGTCTGAACAAACTCCCCACGATCCCCGGTGTCAGCTGCGCTACATGTGAGCTCTGTGAAGCCGTCTTAAAGACGCTGCCTGCCATTTAAAAGTCTTCTCGCGCTCTCGGCTCTCGGCGTGTCCGGGCCGACTTTATTTGCTGCAAACTTTCCGCGGCATCACGGAAACTCAAAGTGCCGGAGCCGTGCAGACAGGCAGCGATATTAAATTTCCGACGTGCCGAAGGGTTTCGCCACCCGCCATGATAACAACGCCTTCACCTCTCTTTCTCCCTCCTGCCGTCGCGTGGGAAGCTCGGGCTCGTTTTAGTGCGAGAGGATTCCGAGCGAGGCTCGTTTTACGAGCCACAGAAACTATGAAACACTTCATTCATCACAAGTTGAGTGTACTTTTGGGAGTATGGTGTGTTTGCGCGTGCAGAGGTTCTGTGACTTCAGTAATCTTCTGGCCCGGGTAATCAACTGGTAGTAACGGAGCGGTTGAAGCCTTATCTTCCGTGCTGTAGTAAGAAACATTAAACTGGTGCGAGATCCTATCGAAAACTCGCTTCATTCGAAGCAAACAGCTCATCAGCCGCGTCAAGATGACGGTGTCGAATGTCTGACATATCATCTGGGCGAGGCTTCCTCTCTTATTAACACTTTAAACCCGTTCCGTTCACGGGGCTCGAGGCAGACGTTTTCGTATCGGGAACCAGACCTCATAAATTAATTCGTAAATTATACCGAGATTATAAGTCGGTGCAGATGATTATCCGCCATCGTGATCATCGTAATCATCGGCATAAATATCATGAACGCGTAATTACCGACGTAATTACTGCGTGGTTGTTAATCAGCGTTAATCAGTGTGTCGGAAAACTGTCGTCTAGAGCCATTCATCCGTTTGATGCTATCGGAAAATATTTTCGGAGCTTCATGCTGCGTGTATAGTTTGCTTAACGCAGGAAAGATTGCGCGAAACCATTTATAAGAGGATTTGCGGCTTAAACTCTAGTCGAGTTTCTTTTCAACTCTAGTTATGGCACGCTTTTCCCAACTGCTGAGTAAGACGTAAGAATCACTAAACCACACAACAACATCAACACTCGTAACTCACGCAAACGTATCTATGGACGTAATTTCGAGGTACGAAACAGAAACCACTCCGCAAAAGCTCCGCCATCCGCGCTAATGTCCGGAGCTAGACTGGAGTATCTCTGCTCGGGGGCTGCAAGCTTCCGCCTGGAAGAGAGCCTCTTCAGCTCAGCTGCTTCGGGATGCTGTCGAAAGGCAACTGACAGCATTTGCGTTCGGGAGAACGGATTCATCGGTCGTGTTTTTTTCCCCCCAAAACGAACATGAACCCACGCGGAGGGGAAATAGACTGGGGAAAATGGCTCTCGAGCCGGCTGTTGCTTGACAGTTTCATCCCGACCGTAAACAAACGCCGGACCAGTTGGAAGTGGTGGTGGTGACGGGTTTGTCCCACAAACACCACCAAACGGTGTCATTTGCCCCTTCCACCCGGACCGGGTGGAAAGCTTTTCATTGAGCGCTGCTTTATGGTTGCGTTCCTTTCACCCGTCGTAGTGACCGCTCACCGACACCGTTCTGTCCGTGGGAGTAGGTCACTGATGCATGGACGGGAGTTTTTGCACATCTTCTCTTCAGCTCATGGCCTCAAATGTGTGAGTGTGTGTGGACCGGGGTCGAATGTCAAAAGTTTGCTGTTGATAAACGTGCCACGATGCGATGAACCGTGTGCAAGTGAATGAACTCTGACGCGCGCCGTTTCGTGTTGGGTGAAGTGGACAATTTTTTCGGATGGATTCATTTGCTCGCGATTGAGTTGGTTCGGCTGCCGTCTGGGCAGGGTCCGTGTGGCTTGATGGAAACGTTCCATGTGAAAATATGTTTGATTTGCAAGCTGCTGTAAGTTGTGATTTCATTTTATGTTTTTAAAGACATACTTTTTTCTGTTTCATTCGGTTCAGAATGATTATTGTTGATTGGACAAAAACGAAAAACATTCAGCAGAATGAAAACACGTTACAACAATAAATTTAAAATGTTTTTTTTTTAAATAAGCACTGAATATATTTGAATTTTAAAATATGTTTGAACTGAATCAACTTCACTTAAAAGAGAATAACTAATTATATTTGAATTATGTTATATTCTTCTCAATAGTTGAAAGTGTTTTACAGAACAAAACAATACATTGAATGAATGTATTCAATGCATTGAATGAACATATTTTATTAAAAATGCAGCAATCATTTTAGTGAATAAAATCCCTTTTTATAACTACTTTCATTTATCAGGATTTGTTTGGACTCTATTATATCTTACATTATAGTTGTTTAACTTTCCTTGTAAACATTGAAGCACTCGTTTGCTATCTAAAATTCAATCACCTCTTATTAACCTACGTTAATAGAGGTCATTTCTATTAGAAACCCACCATTATCTACCAGGTTTATTACAATTTAAAAGCGGAGGCTATCTCAAATCTTCAGCTCATCCAACGTTTCGCTTACCTTTCCATTTAGTCGTTGATTTTATAGTAACCCAGCTGTAGAGTACCAAAGGACTATTTTCGCTTACCTTCCCATAACATCCCACGCATAAAAAGAGCATACCTAGATGCTCAGGCGCTCCACTTACTGCTTTATATTCCGGATTCCTGCACTGCACCACGAGAGGTGTGAAATTATCTGGCCACAACATCGACAATTCATACGGTACATTGATTTTGAATACCACCCTCAATGGTTGTCGTCACGACGAAGACCCCTTTCAGCAGCGGGCACCAGCAGCAGTTCATAGTTTCGATTCGGCTCATGCGGTTTATCCAGAAAAAAAACGGCTGGAAGCAAAAGCTTCCTCAGGGTGCACTTTACCAATCATGGTTCTCGAGGCGACGATCCTTACAGACCAGAAAAGAGTGAGAGAGAGAGAGAGAGAGAGAGAGAGAGAGAGAGAGAGAGTAAAAAAGAGTAATTCCACCTCTTGAAACCCTTACCAGGAATCCAGCCGCTCGAGTGTTCTGACATCCATTGAATGTCTGTGACGGTTGTGGTTGATTGTTCGGAGCAAGTAAAAAGGTGCTTTCCAACATTAAAAGCATTCAGCACAAACGCAGGCGAAATGCCATTCAAACGAAAGAGCGAAACAGACACCCACACACACAGAGAAAAAAACATCCAAATCATCGGGCAAGTCTTTAAGGATGGATGCGCGGTGGGCGCAACGTAAAGTGCTGCTAAAGAATTCGCTTTTTCAGGCTCACCAGAGTGAATAATCGAAATTCAATGTTCACTGGCGTACCGAGCGCCGGGACAACGATGGCGACAAAAATCAGCACACCGGACTCAGCGCTGGAATAGAACAGCGCAGGAATTCGATTTTGGGCCGGGCAGGCAGACACAACGATTCCGGGAAGACGAAAGAACGAACGAACGAACGTAAAAACACACGCAAAATAAAACATCAACTGAAACGATGCTTTGAGGCGCGTCCGAGCGGAAGTGAGAACGGAACGGACGGCTTTTGAATGTTAATTTTTTCATGAATAAAGCGCCGGGATCGAGCCGGAGCAATCCACCGGAGCATCATCCATAAGAGGGGAATACGCGCCGGCCGAAGAATATGTGTATGGGGTTGATCAAAGGGCGTCGAATATCTGCAGTGGGCGGTGAGTGAGCTATCGGTCGTAATTGAAATTGATTCTGGGTTCAAGTGAAACGTCGTGTAGTTCAAGCCGTTGGGTGACTTTCTTTGGGATGATTTGCATACTTGAGAACCGATCTTAAGTGAGCAGAAGGGAAAAATAATAATTACTTGTGGATTGCTCCAATCGATTGTTCCTGTAAACCACCGCGATTGGAGTAGAGGAACACACTTTTATCCCCTTCAGAAGTGAGATGAATAAACAAAGCTTCTTGAAAGCTCTCCTTCAGGATTTGAACCGTTCTTTTTCCTAACAAGATTCACTCACTGTGCGTTTAGTATGTTCTTAACTACATTGGATGTTTAATTGATTATGCCTATTAATCATATTGTTTTCGAATCATCTCATACCATATTAACCGTATACTATAATTGTTTTAACAACGGTCGTTATATCCCACATAAAACAAATTTATTGGAGAAATCATGTCGCTTAAGGCATCTTGCCATAAGAAACACTCTCCCAAACTGCTCGTTTATCTCAACGTTTAATATATCATTCGGGCTTCTATGATCTTTTCCACCGTTCAATAACATCCTGTCGTCGTCTACACTTCTCATACTTGAGTTGTGTTTTTGAAGAGAAAAAAAAACACCACCAACAGAACAGAAAACCTCCAGGAAACAAACACCGCAATGGTGTCGCAGCCTTCGAAACCGAATCTCGCACCAAGTGCCAACCTTCACCGCAAAACAATCTGACAGCGACATGCGGAACAGGACCCCCTCGAGGGAGATTAAACCCCGGAGGAGGAAACGGCACCGCCCGGGCTGCTCGCTCGCATTGCTGAGCTTTCGACGAAAAATCAAACGCACCAGCGCACCGTGAGCCATAACGGATAGCGCTGATCGTGAAGAAATAATGGTGTGTCTTCCTGTCCGGTGCGGGAGTCATTTCCGCTCCTTTCTGGTCACTTTTTTCGTTTTCCTTTCCGAGATTGGATCGTGTGTGTGTGTGTGTGTGTGTGTGTGTGTGTGTGTGTGAAAGAGTGTGCACACAATGCCGGCCTTGTTTGCAGATGGGAATGTTTGTTTATTGTTCTGACTGCGTGTGTGTGTGTGTGTGTGCTAGGACGTGTGTTCCAGTCAAATGGTCTCACTCGGGAGGAAAAGTGTCGTGCGGATGTCATCCCTACCGTTCGCGTTCCCTTTGACCGCGTTTTCTTCTGCTCGAGGAAGGCTTCCGGCTCACTCTTTCTTTCTCTCTCACGCTATCTTTGGAAGTCCAAAGATTACCGACCGACACGTACCGACCTCTTCACGCGTGGTCTTCCGGCGCACGTCCAAACGCACGCCACCAAACACGGCTATCGTCACGAAATCACAGTCGAATGAAAATGTTTACCGAAAGACAAAAGTGTTTTGCCGTTGGGTTTTTTTTTTCGGGAAACGAGAAGCATGGACCAAGAAACAATAGAACGAAAAATTCGAATTGCACAACTGGCACGAACAGTGCTGGCGAGAACGGTTTAACATCGGGGTTTTGTTCCAAAGCATAAATTTGCATAATAACCTTTCCCGGTGTTTGTGTGTGTGTGTTTGTGTGTGTGCGAACGTGTGTGGTGGGAAATGTGTATTTTATTCATGATTTATAAAAGCGAAAACCGAACCGAGCAGGTTCGGGAGTGGAGAAAGATTTTTATTTCCTCATCTTCTTCCATGCACTGGAAATATTCGAAAGGAAAAAAATCAAGTTTTGACATTATTTGGCGTTCGTCGAAAAAAAAAACGGATCCCACATTGAGCATGCAGGAAAATAAAGAAACAATCAATTTGAATCTCACCACACGGTCACCACGGCCGGTGGGGGGGGCGTTATGCATTCGATGTACAGGGCCGCACCCCCATTTGAATGATCAGCCACACGACCACGAACCAGCGGACGGACAACGCAACACTTTGGACGCACTGTGTCGTAGCTAACGAGTGTGTGCTTTGCGGATTCGGTTGTTTGCGATTCGTTAACGGTGAGGAGATTGGCGTAGAGGCATGATTTTAATCGTGCGGACGAGAGAACTGAGGCGAAGGAGTGACTGAGGGAATTGTTTCGTTATTTAGCGTATTTTTTGTTTACTCTTCGAATATTGGAATTCGTTAGAAAGTTGTTTGGTGCTAACGCTAGAAATATGATTTTGTTATGTTCAAATTCAGATACGTTTAAAGTGTATAAAAGATAGAAATAAAGGGTTTCTGCATAGTGAATTCGTGTTTTGAATGCTTTTGAAATAGCTGTTGATTGGTGTTGATGCTATGAAAATATATGAATTGTACTTATTAAATAAGATGTCGAGGACCAGTTATTCCATCTATTACAAAATGTATAAGTTCCATTTTTCAACATAATATCAACAATTACCCTCATTTAAGTTAACAGAAGAAGACTAATAAAGCAAGACCTTACACAGACTTTACAAAAACCTTAAAGCTCATAAACAAATAGTATCCGAATAGTATTTGTATGCATGCTTTTCAGCAAAGCGTCACCATAGCAACCATAAAAAAAACTATCCATGCTAACCGGTAACGGTAAATCCCCCGAACATGCGCTCAACGGCTAAACAGCCTGGAAGAAAAATGAACGCGACATCCATTTCGGCTGCAAACCCAACTCGGATAAGCCTTCGGTGAAATCAAAATCAACAAATCCCGCATAACGCGGTGGCAAGAAATTCAATTTCAGGCTAGCATTACTGTGAAAATAAGATTACTGCTGCCTCCATCTGTCAATCGTACCCGACACATAAACAGTGTGTGTGTGTGAGAGAGAAAGAATTCGCTTGCAAACAAAACAAAAAAAAAACCTTCCCGTTTCGTAAAATAGAACCGACAGGTAGCGTGGTTAAGCGTGTCAAGAACGAGAACGTGACAACTCCATTCTCACTCCACTTGGAATCATATCCCCGAGCGCACTGCTTCGGGGAGGGGCGAAGACCGAGCCCGCCAGTGGCCCGCGAAAAGCTGCTTTGTGTTTTAGCGTGTATTTTGCTTACCATATTGCAATCGACAGAGCGCAAATGACTGCCGGCACCAGCGCTGCCAGCGGTTCCACTCGCTGTCCAAATTTCTCACCTCTCGAAGAACCTCCCGCACAGCTTTATGTGCAACGTTTCCGTTGCTGTTTGATTCACACGCCACGGTTGTCTTTCGGGTGTTTTCCTTACTTTATGGAGTCACATTTTTTGCGTTGACTGACATTGTTCTGGTTGGAGCACCGGGCGTCTCCATTGGCTTGTAGGGGGCACCGTGCGCCTCCATCGAGGTGAAATCAAATTCGCTTCCCTCTCGGTTCAGCGGGCGCTAAAGTTCATTCGACAGCTGCGCGATTGCGAACCGGGGGCTTCCCGTAAGCCCGCTACATGACGGCCTCTAATGCATTCCTAGATTGGATGCAAAATCATATCTTACGTAAAGGTGTTAGGCCGAGTCGGTGTAGCGGTTTAAAGGCGGTTCTCATCTCGCACGGAATCAAATTAAATCAACATCACACCATCTCGGGCGCTTCGGTGGTTCGGTGTGTCACGTAAGCGAATCGGTTTCGGTGGCATGATTGAACGCGCGAACTTTTCCCCCATCATAACGTTTGACAGCTTGTTATCATCCCGGATAGGGCCTGAAGTGACATCAATCTTATCTGACGGTGAGGAAGTGAACATGAACCATGCGGGATGACATCTGTGAGTGTTTTTGTCCTGGAGCCAGTGTTGGTTGGATCGGAATTGAGTGCGAGGAACACACAGACACGGCAGACAAAGGACAGGGATGTTTGATGGTGTCACATGAAGAAGTAAATTTGAAGGGAGAAACTGTTTGTTTGTTAACATTGTTTAAACCAAAATACATAATTTCAAACTAGAGTCTCGTGTTGAATTGTCCTTAAATAATGTTTTGCTTCTGTGTTTTTTTTTGTTTCTTTTATAAAATTGATGGCATAATATAAAATTGATTATAATAATATGATGGCAATTTTGATGGCTTTCCGTTACAAATTACAAATTTAAATACATTCACTTTTCAGACGTTCGATACCTATATTACAACATTCGAAACACTATTCGATATGATCTTTCATTGCTCTAATACCTACATGCGACCTACAAGCACATCACAGCTCCTCATAAAACCCGTAGCGCATGAAGGCACACCGTAACCGGCCGAACCAAGCATCAATGTACGTTAACCGAACGTGAATGCGTACGGTCCGTGAAGGATGAAAACCCACAAACTACACCGCGTGCGAACGTGTGTGGGAAGGTGCGAGTGGCCCCCGGCCTAATAGACGTTTCATTACAGCCCACTCACGCATCGCACCGTCGGTTCATTTCCCGTCATTTACAATCTTACGCTCACCGAACAGCGTCACCGTCACACGCGGGTCCGTCCGGTGTCAGGATTGCATTACGTTCGCTCTTTCGCCTGCAATATGTGTCCAACGAAGCCACAGCGGAGCGATTACGATTGCGGGTGGATGGGATGGGTGCGGTGGTTGGATTCTCCTGTTGCTATTATTTCACTTCCTGTCGTGTTTCGTTTTTGCTCCTTTTCGCTTTCGCTTCGTTCGCCCGAGCCAGCCGTTTGAGCTCCGACCGAGCAGCATCGTCCGGCAGCAGCATATGCCGGTCCGGTGCGTTTTGGGCGGGGTGGGCTGCACAACAACAAAAAAAAACTAGCTGATATTGCCAATGTTGCGTACGACTGGTGCGATCGGTGCACGATAACACGCAATCTCGACGCACTCGACGTTTGCTCTCGTTTCGGGAGAGCCGGCCAAACCGGCAGCCGGCAATAATCGTAAAATTTTATTATGCGAGTTTCGAGCGCGAAAACCATATAATGCCTTTATTCGTTTTGCTTCGGCTGTGGCGACGGTGGCAGGATGCGTAGGATGTCAGCTGGCCCGATGCGGACAGCAACTACATCCTGCTCGGCCACGGCCATCCCATATGAGCGCATGGTTCCACGCAAACGTTCTCCAAGGCCTTGTTTTTTTTGGGATATTTTAGAGTATGTCAGACATTTGCGCTTATCAAAGTAGGACACCTTCAACCACACACGGCAACGGGCGCTTCGTTATGTGCCGTGGCTGAAAGGTTCGAAATGTGCTCTTCGCCTCTGTTTTGGTTGATTAACCAGACTAACTATGATAACTTTCTGTGGCTTCGTTTCGGTGCTTCGCCCGTACATTGTCTAACTTGGTGGGCCACCGCGTGAGCATGGGATGGAATGGAGCGGGCAGGTGCAAGCTTTCGCACGCGTTACTTCGTGTGGAATCGATAGAGGAGGTAAAAAAACAAAAACTTTCGAATGGGAAGCCGGTTTTCCAGCCGCAGCCGTGCTGGAGCATACTTGCCGGCTGGTAATGAAAGTTTCACATAAAATTATTGCGTCTGAATGCAGTTTGAAGCCGGTAACTTTACCAATTGAATCATCTGGTCCTTTTTTATTCGGTGCAGGAACAGAATATTAGTTTTTAAAGAGCAGTGATGCGAAAAGATGCCTTCTAATCGCAATGTTGTATGGGTGAGTTTGAATCATTGAAGACAAAAAGTGATAAAATTTAGTTTTGATTTTTTCATTAAAACATATGTGTAAAGTGTCGATTTTCTAAGGATATTTTTATGCACGTTTTTCCGCACTAATCGACCGCTTCGTTGGCTTCTCTTCTTTCGACTCTGTCCTTTCTCCAAAATGTCACGTATCCTCTTATCATTCTCCGTCTTCCTCTCTATCTCCTTTCACTCTCTCAATCACACACGCTCTCTGATCGTCAACCTGCGCACGATGTCTCCTTCGCTCGTCCTCCCTTTCTAACATCGTGAGCGATGTTTGCATATGATTGTTAAATGTGTAAAACAATGATATCGAGAAGAAAAACGATGAAATTATGTTTACTAAAATACAATATAATTGCATAAAAATATAATAAATAATAAATGATCAAATCTAGAAAATGTTAAAAAGTAGATTCAATTCAATTCGTAACACCAAAAGCACAATACACCGACTGAGTTTTAATTGTGTCCAATTTGAACATTCCAAAAAAAGTACATCTGGAGAAGAACAAACCGAACGCCAAGCCATTCCATCATAAAACTCAATGGAAAATCCCTCGCATTCATTCCGCTCCGTGATAAATTGTAACCCGAAGCGTGATAAACGGAACCTGCTGGCGAATGGCTCTCTCGACCCAGCTCAATCCATTGCATCCGATCTGACCCGTGCCGACCCCGTGCGGGCTAAGCCAGAAAGGATTTATCGTCAACAAATTGAGATCCGATTCGGCAGAAAAGAATTCTCGCTCAACATGTTCGTGCTTTTCGCACCACTGAATCGCGCCCCGTCGGACGGATCTCGGGACGACTAGGAAAACTAATTATTTTTCTCCTCAAGCTCCAAGCTTAGAGCGCGTGGCGTATGCGAGTTAAATGAAACAAAAAAAACACACTCACACAGAAACAAAAGGTTTACGGAAAAGGTCGCCACGGTGAAATTCGTTATTCTTTCGGATAAGCTACCGTCCGCGCCACCCCGAACAGGGAACGCTTTTAATTGTGGGTGGAGCAGGGAGTGGTGTGGGTGAAGGTTAGTGTCGCGGCGTAATGGATGATGGCGCACCTTTCCAACCCGGACCCGATGGGGATGGGGCATCGGGTTTATAATTTATTGCTGCAGAGACAAACACGGGCCAGCGAAATCTGAACAGCGCTTAATTACGATCAAGCCGTTTGGATCGTGGTGGTGTTTTTTTTTCGTTGTTTTAAATAGCCACTAACATTCTTTTGTTCCGGCTCTTGATGGAGAGAAAGGTCTGAGGGGAATCATAAACAAAATGGCAATAAAAAAAATTGAAATTTGTTAGCAACTGAGACAACTCTTAAAAGAATGCAAAAAATGTCCCCAATTGTACCGAAAAAAAAACCAACAAAAAGGAACGAGACACCGAATGAAGTGTAAATTTATTTAAAAAGTTCTTTTTTTCATCAAAATGAAGACCTTTTCATGACATCCTCGATTGGTAGACGAAACATTCGTTACTGGTCGCGGTTCGCGCCTACTTTGCTTATTTAATTTTCCCTTTTTTAAACCCTTTTTTCTTGTGCATCCCTTGGATTATGGCTAATTAGCACAGTCAAAACAAATGAAGGCCATTATCGTGTCGGTAATTAAAAATGACATATTTTTACGTTAAAAGTAGTTTCATTTGATGCTGTTTGTATATATTATGAGTTTTTTTATGACCTCTGTTTTCTCTGATGCTCTAAAGCTACCAAAGCTTGTGGGCTGTGCGTTAAGATACAAATAGAATATTTTCTCACATTTTGCCTACATTGCTTTCAAAATAGTGTTTTAAACTTTAAAAATGCTTTCACAGAGTAAATTGAAGCTATACCGAGTGGCGCCATCTATGGGATGATTTAAGAGTCCTCGTGTCTGAAGAGAGCCGTTGAAAGATAATAAAAAAAACCATAGCAACCATTGATTTTCACAAGACAGCCCAAGAAAACACTAGTTATCGAAAATAGATGAATATTTCTTTACTGTACATTTATCCATATTTGAGAACTTGCTCCTCATATTTGTTAAATAAAAAAACTCTTCAATAATGCCTTCAACCACAGCTGTATAAGCTTTAATCACTTCTTTAATAATTAATCTTTTTTTCCTTCGACCATAGCGAAAACCGCTTGAGTAATAAAACCTTCCAACAGTCCAGCCATGACAAGCTTCCTATCTTCCCCAGGGATCTAGTGATGGAAGCAGCCCTGAAAACACAACCAATCCCAGCGCAATACCTACCCACTGCTAAGAGCGCCCAGATTATCACGTTATCTTGCACCGTGACCCAGGTTGTACGTCGAGTGCAAGCTGAAGCACCTCGGCACAATAGCAGCAATGTAAAGTACCGCTTCGCCAAACGGTAAACGTAGAGGTACACGTGAAGTCACAAGGGCATCCAGTGTCGGGGGAGGGATCTTACACTAAGGGCGCTGCTAACGTTTTCCGGTTCGATGTGGAGCGGAGTGCTTCCATTTCCATCAGACGCCCGTGTCAGTGCTGGAGGACCACTGATTTTCATAATCCACTAAAAGCGCTCTCGAACTCGAACTCGACCCGTGCTGTTTTAGTGGAGCGTTCTATTGCCGGTGGATGTCGCTAAGAGGGCAGAGAGAAAAAAAGTACATTTTATAAAGCATTTGTTAAGCAAATTTGGCAGAGAGAAAAAAAGTACATTTTATAAAGCATTTGTTAACCAAATTTGGCGTTATATAATTTCCGAATTGATTATGTTCGACAAGGTGTTTCTGTTTCGCCGAAAGCGGTCGTCGTTGAATTAATGTAATTTAGCACCTACGGTTTTTCGTCTGGGCGTTGTTTCAAACCCCAATCAAAGCGCTTCCCGGAAAGTCGAAAACTTTTCGATCAAAATATACCCTCGCAGTGCCATTTCAGGGTAGCGTACGTAATGAAATTGCCCACCGCGTTTCCGTTTCCGGCGAACGTTCCAATGCGAGCATTCCGCGCAGGATATCGATAAGCGGCGGAACGAAACCACAAAGATCCGAGCACTTTTGTTGGAAAGACTCGTGCAATCGACCTGAGTCTGAGGAGACTGTATGTTGGAGTTGTGGACGAAAAAGAAAACGAATCAAACCCGTGTCGTCTTTCTCTCGATTTCGGCTTAATTTTGCACCGTTATGTAAATAGCAGCACGGAAATGGGACCTCCCCAAACATTTGTTTCGATTGGCCAACCTCTTCGTGGCACCTGCGCTGGTGCGTTGCCATTTGCGTTGGCGGGAGTACCGGAAAAGAAAACATCCACGATTCCCCGTACAGCGTGTGCGATGTGAGCGGATATTAATTCGTCGAACTGTCGACTGTGTGTCTCGTTACGCTGGAGTTCTGTTTGGAGCGGTTGCAGCGCATGCCAGTTCGTTTATCTTTTGGAAAAGTAAAGTCAGACAAATGTGATGAACAATTCTTGGAGTGAGCTTTGCTTCTTGATTATTTTTGTCAGGAAGCGAAACATGCTCAAATCGTTCCTTACGTGACAACATTTCGTGAAATCTGACATATCTCAGATTTTACGATACAAATAGAAGCCAGTTCCATTTTTCCATGCTCTAATGTAACGAAATATAATGAATTAACCACAAATTAAAAAGAAAAATCAAATTAAAAATGTGCTCCAGTCAAAAGTTTATAATGCCACCCTTCTGAACAGTACCTTTCCGTAACACAAGCGTATGGATCTCAACCTCTCCGGTTCGTCATAAATTTTTCATGGAATTCTCGGATCCTCTTTGCTTGAGATTTACGAGCCGACACAAATTTCAAACTCCAGAGCACTTCTTTTCGTCCGTTCTTTCCGTGCGGAAGTGTACCAAGAACAATATCAACCCTACCCGTTCGCTGCCAGCCCGGCGTAATGAGGCGAATGAATTGTTCGCTCCGTACGGCTGAGTGCCATTCGTTTGTTAGTTCTTCAAAAAGCTTCTTCTCCCGCTTCTTCCTGCTCAAGAACGTCTTCCGTTGAGACGTTGTGAACTCGACTCCCGCTTCCCATCACCGCCAGAAACAACGACCGGAAGTAGTTTTGTGATTTGAAGCCCGTCGGCACGAATTCAATCGCCTGTTTGTCGGGACGCTTTCTTCACCGTCGACGCAGAAAAGGATTCTCTGGCAGGCGGATCTGTCTCTGAAGCACAAATAATTGCCCCGAAATGGTTGCTTTCCTTCGGGTGTAATGATACGTGGAGGGTTCGGCAGAAGCAGGCTCGGGGGTTGAACTTCTTTCGCTGAAAGTCACGTTCAAAGCACGACACTGGCAATGATCCATTACCGTGACCGGACGGCTGGCATCTACGGTAGGCTTTAGTTGTTTTTTGTCAAGAGGAGTGTAGTAGTAAAATAAATCCTGCAGACGTGTTGGAATGCGATTCCCTGTTTCACGTCCAGTTTGGATTCGTTTGCACACTTTAATGCCGCTTGCATCCTTTGTAAGGGACGTGACGAGTTGACGGACGGACTCGGTGTCAAGATCCTTAAGTTAAGATGAGTATCGATTTCCAACTTGGGTTTTGAGGAGCTAGCCAAAATCTTATTCTAGAAATTAAGGACTAACCCATTTAGTCCCATTTAGTAATAATCTAAACAGTATTTGAGCTAAGTCGTTCTCCATCATGTACTTATATTAACTGCATTTAAGTTGAGTCGTCAAAAACGATCATGGAGGTCCGGAAATGTTGACGAACTTCAGATTGAATTTGAGATAGGTGGCACGAGTGGCACGAGTCGCCAAACTTCCCATCAAAACAGCAGGTTGAGCGTTGGATCTTTAAGCTCCTTGAATCTGTACCATGCTTTTGCAACAGCAGGACCATACTTTTATCGGATTCTCCTGCCGGTTGGCTGATGTTGACGAGTGACGAAAATTAATAACAAAAGTTAGGTCGTTCACCGATGGAGACGAAAAATTCATTACCCTCCGCTGATGGTGGATGGAAATTCCGGTCGTAAGGCGTCTGTTGACGTTCAAACTCAAAGGTTCTTGTTGAACAACTCTTCGTTCCATTTCCGGACATAGCACATACCTACAATGTTCCTGACTCGTTCAGGTGAAACGAAAGGATTGTTTCGTAGCATTTCTCGGTAAGTCCTTTCACCGTTAAGTGTCACTGTGTTATTTCTTCGGTTGGGTCTACGCACCGAAAAGGTACTCCTCGGAATCCTCGTTTGACACCGTCGTTTGACACCGAATTAACTTTTCATTTTCCGGTACGTATTGACATTTATCAGCACATTTTGTGTTCGGTATCACTCAAACATGTTTATTTATAATTCTTACTACTTATAGAGTGTTAGTAAATCATTTATGGAGCATTTTTTGCTTAGAAATCCAGATTAATCCTGGAAACAGGATTGAATACAAGATGAAGGATGGTTTTTTACAGAAGCTACTGGAGGAAGTTATATCATTCAGTCTTGGTGAAAAGTTTAACCAAGCAATAATACAACCAATTTCAACCAATCTTCTCAAATACCACTTCCGCATACCACAAGCCATCCAATCATAATCGTTCGAAACATCAGTAAACCGAAGCCATATAAACACCGCATAATCTGCAGGACGGTGTGTAGTTCCGCCAAATGTGTGAGTAACTCTCCTACCTCAAACACCTCAACCACTCCGACACCACAACCACTCCGCTACCAAAAACGTATCACGTTACGACCCGGTGCTCGTTATTTGCTTCCACCCGATCCGCTTATTAATTCATCACGCCGATCCGACAGCCAATCTCAGTGGAAAGCAATATGAAAATCCCCCTAACGTAGAGCACCCTCTGCCAACAGAAGCTTAACAGCCATTGCGATACACGCATTTACCGTTTGCCAATCATTGTTTTACCGCGGCAGCGAAAGCACACGCTTTTTTTAGCCGTACCCCTCACAAGGTACGATAATGTTCACCCATACTTTCGGGGGGGTGGATTTCGGTATCGAGCAATCAAATTTCGTGCGCTCGGAGTGCGAGAGTTGGAAAATAGAGGAGTGGGAAATTTGATAACTTTTCGCGTTGCTTGGGTGCGTGAATTGTTGTCGATTGTGCGTTTGTGGAATGCGTTTGTGCGTTTGTGCAAGAGTTAGAGGAGAATGTTTCTTTTTGTTTAAAATGTTATAGATTTTTATAGCAAAGTTTCAATAGTATCTGACCGGTATACCTTTTTAACACCTTTCTGCTTTAACTTAAATCTTTCATGTCCTCATTTCTCTGTCTTTTTCTGTAGTTCTCTCATTCTGTATCTTTCGTTTTTTATGGCAATTACTCTGTTCACTGTTTCACTTTCACTTGTTTTCAAAGAGTCACCTAACTATCTTGTTTATCTTGTATTTTAATATTCTTTAATTTTTTTATTTTTTTTTTCATGTTTATTTTTCGTGTGTTTCACGCTCTTTTGTTAGTCTGTTTGGAAAACTGCTCCCTATCAACTTTATCATAAATATCACTGCACAGTAATCGATTAACAACACTTCGAATGGAATTGACCATCACAGCTTACTCCCCTTCAACAGCCACCTTCTCCCGCCGCTTCGTTCGCCAGCCGGCAATTATCTCCTGCACTTCGTCCAGGCTGCGTCCCTTCGTCTCCGGGATGTAGAGAAACACGAGCACGAACGTGAGCGCGGTGCTGACCGTGAACACCCAGAACGGCAGGTACACGCCCACCTCATCCTGCGCGACCTGGTACAGCTTCACCACCGCGAAGATGACGGACCCGCTCAGCACGCCGAACAGGGCGTTCGCGTGCGCCCGAATGCTTTTCGGGAATATCTCACTCAATATCGCGAACGGAATCGTCGCCAGCCCGAACGCGTACGACACGACGAACAGCAGCAGCCCCACGAAGGACACCCAGCCGACATCGCTCACCTCGGTGCCGGCCACGTCCAGCGTGAAGTAGACGGCGCCGAGCAGCAGCCCCACGAAGCTGCCCACCGCCGACCACAGCAGCAGCGGGCGGCGTCCTATGCGGTCGGCGAAGAACACCGGGAACAGCACCGTCACCATCTGGACGGCGCCGAGCACGATCGACATTTCGGCATCGCTGAGCTCGCTGGAGATCTGCGAGAAGATGGTCTGGGCGTAGCTGAGGATGGCCTGCATGCCGGTCATCTGGATGCCGATGGCCAGAATCAGCACGATGACGAGATTTTTGCGATACATCGGCCGGAACAGCTCCCGCATCGAGCCGCTCTCCTCGGCGACACTCCGTTCGATGGATTTGCGCGTCGCACAGAGCTCCTCCTCGACGTCCTCCGCCCGCCGGAACCACTGCAGACACCGACGGGCCTCATCCATGCGGCCCTTCCCAATCAGATAGTGCGGCGACTCGGGCATCCACACGAACGTGCCCAGAAACAGGGCCGGCCCCACCATCGACACCCAGGCGAGCGTTTCGAACGAAACGTACGGCCCGACCGCGTACTCGAACAGTATGCCCAGTTTGGCCATCAGCGTGATGAACGAGGCGACCGCTCCACGCACCTCATCGGACGCTATTTCGCCGATGTAGACGGGCGCAATCCCGTACGCAATCCCGTACGACACACCGAACAGAACGCGCGCGATGTACAGCAGCAGCGACGTCCGGGCCAGCGCGATCATAATCCATCCGGCGATCACGGGCAGAGCGCTCGCAATGAAGGGCCACTTCCGACCGTACCGGTCGATGGTCAGCCCGGCAAACAGCATTCCGAAGATGCCGCCGAACGACTGCACCGACACGATCCAGGAGCTGGCCCCGGCCGTTATCGACACCGGCGGATCAGGCTCCGTCAGCAGCTTCGGCAGAGCCGGTGAGGACCAAGCGTTCGTGCAGACCACCATGAAGATGCACAGGGTGGCTGTGGGTTGGGAGAAACCGTCCGGCTCAGACATTACTCGCAACGCGCCCACGAGACTACTCACCCGCTGCCGACGCCAGATATTCATTGCGATATCGAAGTAGTCGAGCGATCCACGCTGAAGTTGTCATGGTGACGCTCCGGTTGACAATGAAGGCAGCGGAACAGGCACTCGCGTTGATTTCAAGTGGCCGCAAGTGACGTTAGAGCAACAACAAACATAAACATTCGCGCTATCAGCCCGCAAACGCTGAACGACGCTGATAATAGGCACCTTATTGCCGGTGAGATAACCTGCGCGCGCGGGCGAAACCGTCGAGGGCGAGACTGGTTTGGGCAATTATTGGCGAAATAAACCGGACACGCACCTCGGTCTATCGTTGTCTTATCGCGGGTGATAAGATTTGTTTTCTCTCGTAGCGTACCGTAAGCGTGTAATAAACGGGGTTCCCTTTCTTTCGCTCGTTTTGTGCAGGTCCGGCGAAGAATTTGATAATTGAAATGCTTTACGATAAGCCGATGTGTGCTTTATGGTTGCGATATGATCTAGTGGAGTAACTGGCTTATCTCTTCGGTAGTTTTTGAGGTGTGTGCACGGAGGCAGCATTAACTTGGTGGTGGGATATTTATTTCCTTTGTTTGTTTTGTTTATTCTATTTATAGAGAACTTTACCCGCAGGGAGGAAATGCTTTAGAGTAGAGGAATATGAAGATTAAAAACATTGCTGATAAAATACCAAAGAACAGGAAGTGTAAGAGATAGAAGATGAAAACGGATTGAAAACCTAGCAAAAAGAAACATGGAAAGAATATATAGGATGTGAAGAAGATAGATTAAATAGTAAAAAATAATAATATTAGTAATAAGTGTAAAGAAAATGGTGTATGGTGATGAGGTTATTTGAAGGAGAAGAATTTATGTGAGAAGTAAAAAAACAAACGAAAGTAAAGGCGGTACATGAATCGACAAGAAATAATGAAATATCATAGAGAAGAGTAGAAAAATTAAGAAAAATAAAAATAAGGAAAAAAACACGAAATCTAAGTGGCTCATTGAACTTCATTGAATGGCAAGAATGAATTCCATAGCATTTAGTTTCAAAAGACCATTTAATGTTATAGTATCTCTATGTCCATCACAAAAAACATGTGCTCATTCTACACCTTAATCAATCAAATAAAGAGCAATAAAAACTCAACCCCTCACTGGCTATAACAAAAAGAAAACACACGTAATGCTTTACATAAACGGTACAATGTACCATCGCTTCGCTAACGCCGCGTATCACGATCCCGGCGCAAGTGTAGAGCCACCCGGGCGGAAACTATCGTTTTGTCGAACAATCGCCTATCCAAACGGAAGACGCTTGGAGACGCCTGCACGGAGCGGAGCCTCAGCTTCCTGCAGGCGCCGATGGCACTTATTTTGTAGCTATTTTGCCTCCGAAGTTCCTGTTGCGCGTAAAACATTTCACTGCAAACTAAACGAGCGCTTTCCGCGTGTGTTCGACGGGAAGCAGAAAGATGGAATGAGATCGGCATGCCGGGAGCACCAGACGGAGAGAGAGGTAGAGAGAGACGGGCGCGCCAGCGCAAAAAGCATATTTGCAATTCCAATTTTGCTTTTATGAATTGTGCCTAGCGTGCCACCGGGGTGCGTCTTTTCGACGGGCGGACCCACAACCACCCGTACGATGTGTGCCCGGAAGCCGGAAAGCGGATAAAGCGGATCCGGGCAAACTCCTCGCGGGACTGGAGAAGCATCCGGCTTCGATCTAGGCAAAAGGTCGGTAATGAAAAGCGAATGTGAGCGCGCAATTGATTGATGACTCCACGTGGCGCATTCCATCGCGGAGGGCTGATCTCAGCCTCGGGGTTGCAGCGAAGCTCACATACTCTCAAGACGTCGTCGTCGCTTGCCCTTGTGTATCGCCCGTGATGGTACGGAGAAGCGATCGGGGCCTGGCATTACATGGTACCTATTTCTTCGGGGAAATATCGAGTAATTTATTTTAATCTCTACCCAGCGCCGCATTTGCGTTTCGTTGGAATGCTTGGGAAGCTTGTATGAAGAATTCTGCTTCGTCTGAATGCAAATCATTCCCTGGGGAGAATGTACAACGGGGAAATATTTCTATTTAATGTTATTTTATGATAATCATCAGGGTGTAGATGAGCGAGAAAATTTCAATATTTTACAAGAATTGGAAATTTGAAATATTTAAGCACACTGTCTACTATTCATATCGTCTTTGAAGTTACTACTTATAATGGAAAAAAGAGAAGAGTTCAGGTTTTATTCAGGAATTATTCAGGTTTTTTTACCGGTAGAACTACTCGATTTCTAATTTCAAATCATTTCTCCATTTCGCTAACTTAATTTTCGTTGCGATTAGTAAACTTTTACCAAGGGAAGTACGTAGTTTCAAAATGCAAATAAAATATGCAAAAAATGTGCTAATTTGAAACGGTTGATCTAATTCACATTTCATCCCGAACAGAAACCGCCTTTCAGAAAACAAGATAATATTTCTGCACGCTAAAAACCCCGTTCGAGTTCTAAGTGTTCATAAGGGAAAGGGTCATAAAGTAACATTTTCGTGCGAAATTTATCGAATCGGAACGTTAGCCGGAACGGACGATAACTTCCGTTCGCTTTTAGTCACTTTTAGTTCGCATTTCACTTCACGTTCGGATCGTTCGATTGCAATCAACGGGAGATTGTATTTGTAACCTTTCACGCTGCGGTTTGCTGCCGTTTGCCCCACACTCCTCCTCCCGTTACGATCGTTCCATCCACCAGCTAGGGGAGTACGAAGAAGAAGAGAGAGAAAGAGCATCAAAAAAAACACCCAAATAAATAAAACTTTGTCCTCCGTTCGCAGCGCGCCGTGCCGGGTGGAATGGAAAGCGCGCCCTCGGGATTAGTGTTGGGTCGGGAGCGAAAGAGCTACCTCAATCGCTCCGCTCTTCCAAATGAGCGCGCTAAGTGCGCTCCTTATTGAAAAACAGGTAGCTCCGCAAGTGGCTCTTCAAGGAGCGCGCGGAGCGCATGAAATTTTTGCATTTAATGGAAGTCTAAAAAATATAATTTTGAAAAGGCAAATAATTTTCTTTTTTTATTTGTAATGCGAATATAATTTATACATTTGGTAACACATTGAAACTTTTAATCTCATTTATTACGGTTACATGCTAACTATTCGTTAGTGGAGTGTATAATTAGGTCAAACCAGACAAGCTAAAGTTTTGAATTTTTATAACTTTTTCGACTATACGAGAATTATGAGTCAATTTTTGAATTGATCAATTTGGTATTCATAGATAACCCTTTAGGTAAAGGTAGTGTTCGAGAAGAAACTACCGTTAATGGCATTTATTACAATTTGAAAAGACCGAAGCTACTGCAACAAATATCCATTTGTTTCATAAATGATAAAAAATGTCTGATATTGAATGATATTGATGAATCCAATATTGGTAGCTCCGTGCGGAGCTACCTTATGTGCTCCGCTCTCCTTAGTGAGCGAGAGCCCTTCGCTCCGCTCTTTCAAAAGAGCCACTTGACTCAACACTACTCGGGATGAAATTTTCCCAATGCCCCATTTTGTCACGTTGCTTTGCGAGGCTCGCCACCGATATTTGGCAGCGCTTGTGCGCTTTTTCGACGGTGGTAATGGTAACCCGTACCGAGCGAACGCAAGCAAACACGGCCATTTCTCAGTGACGCTGTCGATCGCCCCCTTCCAGGAAGAGGAAGCAGAAAAAACACACATTGAAAATCGCACAAATTGACCTTAATCCGTGGACGTGGGGGGGAGAGAAGCCAGCGAGCCGCAAAAGTCGCAAGCCCGAAAGCGATAGGCGACTTGCCGCGTGCAGTGAACTGGTAACATGTCGCACGTTTTTGGCCGCCGCCGCCGCCGGTCGGCACTAATCGAATAAATGACACGCGGTGGGTTGTAGGAAGGAAAAGATAGTGAAAAAAAAGCACCGGAAAGAAAACACGAAAAACTGAGCGTGATGATGCTATGTATTTGTTAAATCACGCGCCGCAATCACACACCGCACCGGATTCATCCATTTGCACTTGCACAACGCTGCGCCAGCATTTCCGATTGCCGATCGCGGGGAAGCGAGCATTATCTTTCCACGCCAGTGGTGCGTTCAGTTTGGCTCCAATGGAACGTTTGGTGGAATTTTCCAATTTTAAAAAGATAATGATGGTACCTTTTTTGGGTGAGAATTTTTTTAGGTGCGGCAGTGATCGATTTGTTCGGGTGTCCGAAATGTAATTTAATTCAATTGTATGGTGAAGCATATAACCCACAACCGAGCAGAAATGAAATTAACACTATTAGCGTTTTCATATCAGGAGCAATCAAGTATAAACGATGGACATATCATTCCATTTCCAAACGAATGTCTGAAGGCTCATTTAAGGTTCATCGAAGGTTCATTTCGTTCACTAATCAGTCGAACATGACAGTGAACCTATTGAGATTCATGATGGAACAATCTCAATGAGGGAAATAATGAAAATGTTCATGAAACCTTAAATTTAAATTCCAGGTGCTTGTAATTTGTCAAGAGTGTTTTGAGAACATTTAAAAATCTTCTTTTTTCTTCAACTTGATCACTAAAATGGGCCTTAAAACAGCACGTTTGCTGATTTAAAAAAAAAAACAATCTGCCATCACAAAACAGCTGTGATCCATCCACACCCTGATTAACGATCGAGAAATCCTGGCAAAGCTGCAGTGCAAACCAGCTCTCTCTCCCTCTCTCTCTCTCTCTCTCTCTCTCTCTCTCACTCTCTGTAAAGCTGATACGACTATCGGCAATGGGAACGATCGAACCGACCCCAGGGGTGTTTGTGATGGTGTTTATGTATTCAAGCCCATGCGAACGACGTGAGGGCCCGTTGTTTACACTCGCTGCCTGGCTTCGATCCTGTTGCTGATACGCATCTTAAGGAGCGTCAACAGTCATTTCGATTGTTTGGCATTTGCTCGGCCCCATCGGAAGCGGAATATCCAACGTCTTCGGCACACACGCGCGCGCTCATAGTGTGCCCTTCCCCTGTGCGTGTGCACACATTATAGATGCAAATTGATTATTAAGCCGTATCACGAGGCGTCTGCTGGTAATTTATACCGCCATGAATCGACGCGGGTGTCCCTACCATATTGTCTTGCGTGTGGTGTCGCTTTCCAGGCAGCTCGGTTTAAGATTTAACCCGTTTTTTACATTCTCCCTCGACACTCCCAACTCTCACTTGCTCGGCACGAAGCAGTTTTCGATAATCAGTTGTGTTGGTTCGCTCTTAAAACAAACATGCCCCGGGTGGGCATAGACATTAGCATATTTACCATTCGGGCGCTGGCACTGAGACTCGAATATCAATTGACCCGAGTGGAAATTACCGAAACGATGCACGGTGAGAACGCCGTGAAGCCAGCGGGCTCTAATGCCGTCGGGATTTTGCTCCTCCCGAAGCATCCCGCCGATAAGGAGATTATGATGATATTTATGGGAAGCTAACTGCGGGGCCCGAGGCCCGAGCGGAGTTTTGGGTTTTCGGCGAAAGCAGGTCAGCAGGGGATGTTTTGAAAGCTGCTGTATCAACTGCACCATCTAATGATCCCCGAACGAAGTCTCGGATCGTAGCCGATTGTTTGTGCTTTCGGTCCGTACCGGTTTAAGAACCTGAGAAGACTGGTCGCATTCAGTGGGAAGGATGCAATGGATGGATGCTTGAGATAGCATAAGCTGCAAAATATTTTGCGTTCGCTCCTGTGTCCCATAGAAGCAGCGGATTTGCATTACGCAGAATGCATATTCCATTAGCGGACCATCTACCGAGGCAGTGGACGATGTTTGTACATAAAGCTGGACATAAAATGAGCGGATTTAAACAACAATCATTGATTCTTTAGAAGCATGGCATCTGAGGCATCTGTCCCTCGTGAGTGCTATTCAGAACCTATCAACTAATTTAAACTCTCAATTTTTTACTAAAAAAGTTATAATAAATAAATTTAATCAACTCCAAAGAGCTTTTGCTTTCAACAAACGATAGAAACTAAAGTAATATGAATTATGAAACAACAAAACCAATCATTAATCCTAGCAATACCAAAAGAACCAAGATCTTTATCTATACCTAAAGCTATTTTTATTGACAACGTTTATTCCGTTTCCTGTAATCGTGCAGAGGATAAATCCAATGATAAGGCAGCTTCCAATCCAATACAATCAACCGCAAATACGACGAACCAACCGGTGTGTAATAAGTACACCTTGATCAATTTCATGCTCCCATGAATTGAGCGTCCTCTCGTGCCTTCCTCTACAGACACGAGCGAGTCGCATCCTCCACCTCGACGTAATCTAGTGCACAATAATGCCGCAAAGTACAACAATAATCCCCAAAATATAAATATTACTCCCGTGCCTCCTGTCCCCGCTGGGATCAGGACTGTGACGGGGAGAACTCGGCCACAACCGAACAATTCCTCGTCCTTAGCATTGTGACGGCCGAGGAAGATCCAGCTACTGCAGTCGCAGGACGGCGTAACACATTCCCGTCACGTTCGCGACCCACATACATTATTCATCCGTCCCAAAAGTAAAAGTAAAAATCCCACTGACCCTCGGGATGCCGGGAGCGGCGGAGATTAAAGCCACGCCGAGCCCGGCTCTGAATTTATCGGCTGGGAGGGTTTGTTTATAATTTTGGCCGCCCATCAATGTCACGGCCGTTGTGTGACAATGGCATTCTGGACGCACCCCACCAATCCCTGCAGGACGACCCGGTGCTGTCAGAAGAGATTTCCCCCAAAAAAACCCAGAAACATGAAAATTGAAGTGTCATTTTTCACCATTTTCACCACTCATTATTTTCGGAAGCGTTACTGCGCTAGCTGCTTTCTGCTCTGTCGTTGGCATCCGGGAACATCTTTCAGCTCTCACAAGAATTGCCACTGTGTCCCAGAAAAGCGAGAATAGCAAGAAATAATTCCAATCTTGTCCGGAGCTGAACGATGGCCAAAAAAGGCAACAAAACAATGACGAAGCATTTAATCGGTGGTAATTTGTCATAAAGATACCGTCTTTTGGGCCCATTCAAGCAGCTTTTGGTGAAGATTTCCTTGGACGGAACGATGCTTATCAACAACAGATAGCGTCTTGAATGCGTTAAGACGGGCTCTTAAAGATTCCGGATTTCATTAAGACCAACTGGACATATAAATCTACTTTAAAGAGGATCTAGAAGACGATAAGGACGATCGTAGATCATAGGTATAGATTTCCTCAAGAATATTTTTCACCAAGAATTCACCACAAATGCGTCTAGTTACACCGTTATTTCCTCTGTCCAAAATGGTCACCTATTTCATCATTCTAATCTATGCTCAAATATTCAACTCCATCGACCCATGCAGCGAACCCCTCATGGGAGTGACCTAAACCCATCTGCAGCTGCCCCATGCAGGTCCTCGTAAAGAAACTCATCCACATCCGATGGAGATCAGTTGTTTTTATCGGTGATTAACATGCCATCCATTTGGGGAAAAGGGTTTTTGCGAGCGCATAAATCCTCGTTCGTTCCGTTTGCGGACATTAAGCCACCTGAACAGAAGGTGTCCCCACTTCAATCCTTCCCAAGGGCATCTAAGCACACCGTGTTGCAGTTGTGTGCTTGTTTGCGCCACATCCAG
>KB673035.1:216845-231108 GCA_000349145.1 Anopheles dirus
TCTCTCTCTCTCTCTCTCTCTCTCTCTCTCTCTCTCTCTCTCTCTCTCTGGTCGAGATTTACTACAAAAACTGTGGCATTTTAACTAATTTTAAAACACATTTTTGTTGTTTTTTATTCTTTCCGTCCAAAACAAACCGTGCTCACCGCACGTGACGCTTCAATCAACTCAGGCACCTTGCGCAAAACTGATACCCGGGATACGGTCGCAAAATATTCATGAACGTCGGCAAACACGCTGGAACATGCACGACCCCTCCCCGTATGGATTAAAAATTCTATTACCATCAACAAAGGCACCGGGACTTGCAATCACGGACACACCTGATATGGGGCCGGCTGTATGTTCCGGGAACCCATAGTGACGTTGAAAGTTTTCCCCCGAATCAAAAAGCGTCCCAGCGTTACTGCGGGAGGCCAGAGTGTTTGCCGTTTGTGCGGTCGTGTGTGGTGGTGTTTGTTTCGTTTTTTTTTGCAGCAGTTGAATGTAAATTTGCACAACTAATGTTTTGTTCGCCGTCGCCGGTTGCTGCTGCGAACGTATTTCAGCGCGACGTTTGATGTATGAAACACATTTGCAACAATGTTTTCAATGCTGTATCTGAGAGTGGAATTTATCGAATGGAGAAGGTAAAACGGGAAACCATATTTTATGATTATTACTATCGATTACGAGGCCGATCAATTTTATTTCATTTTTCAACAAATTTGGAAGGAGTAATTGTAACTGACTTTAAGTTTTGTTAAAGTCCCGGGTATGGTCAAGTAATTTCTAGCTTTAATTCTATATCAGTTGAAAGCTATCTCGATCTATGCATCCTTTAGGCGTGTGTCCTCCCATTTTATCTTAAATTGTTAGAAATGGTTCAATAATCTAGAGCTCCAGTTCGGTCTTTTGATGAATGCTTCTGAACACTGGTTCCAGGTCTCTATCAAACGTTGTCCGTAACGTCTCATAACTCCCGAAGAAAAAAAAAAACTCTAGAATTATTCTTATGACACTGCAAAGCTCGCTACTATAAATCCTTCCAACGATCTCCGCTTCAAAGAAATACTTGAACAAAAGCAGAGCCTGCTTACTGCTCCTGTAGGTCAATAATTAATAACCACCCCTTGGGGAGCACTGCAAACTTCATCTTGTCACCACGCGTTAATGATGACAGCATGTTGTCCTGGAACCCGAGCACACGCACGCACACATCGTATTGATCCGCTGATAGCCCGACTCCTCGCTCTGGGGATCAATAAACACATCACGCGTAGCGTCGTGCTAGGCTCTCTCTCTCTTTCTCTCTCTCTCTCTCTCTCTCTCTCCCTCTCTCTCTCTCTCTCTTTCTCTCCTGAAGCAGCCTGGGTGCCTGGGTCATCGCGGAATCCAAACATCATGCGACGACCATAATAGCGCCCGAGAAGATTAATATCAGACGCAAAACGCATAAAGGGACGAATAAAAATCCAATTACCAGCCCGCTAAAGCGATTTACCGTGGTGGGGCCCGAGCAAACGGGCTGCTAAACGGGTCGTTAAGCTCCGGTGATTCGGAATCGCTTCATTGCGTGCGCCGTTTATGTTTATTGTTGACGTAAGCTAATTTTAAAGCGGTAAATTATTGGACTCGGAGATCTGATGGGTATGGAATGATTTTTTTTTATTATTTTTTACATTTCGCTGAGCTCAAGTAAAGTTCTATCAATGCTGCGAACGCTTTAATGCATCAAACAACTCGAAACCCATCCCTCAACACTGTTGCTCCGCCGTTGGGCCAGCAAAACTGCTAGCAAAACCCAAACGAGTCCGCCACGGCGAGGAAAAAGCCACCTCCGGCCGCGTTACACACTTTCAAAACCCACTACGCTTCCTCTAAAGACCCTAACGACAGATTTATGTCTTCCGCCCAGGCTAGCCCGGCGTTTGCACTATCTTCGCACGCCCGGTAAACGCGCGGAATGGAACGCTTTACGTTATCGTAAGCGCGGACCGATTTCGGTGTGGAATGTTTTGTTGGGATCGCTTTTTCGACGTTTCTCTTTTTTCCTCTCTCTGTGTTCGCCTATTTCTATTTCGCGAACGGGGTATAAATCTTTGAATGCAGCTTCCGCTTCCGCACGGTGCGAACCGAACCATTGTTGAGCGCTTTTTTTTTTTAGGAACGAGGATGTTTTTGTTATGACGGTCTTCGTAAGTGGTGGAATTTCCAACTATATGTAGTATAGTGAAAAAAAATGCTTTCCACACTTTGATGTGTTTCGACACAGACAGGTTTCGGTAAAGGTTTCTAACGCGAACCCTCCTATCCGCAGTCGGCAGAAACAATGCTCCAAAAACTCATTTTAATCTTGCTCTACAAACTTCAATTAACTCAAGAGGTAGTTGTGCTTTGATTATAGTGATCCGTTTGTATTTCTCTTGAGCGATACAACCTCTAGATGCAGTTCTTATTATCTTGCTTTCGATCGATAGAAAATTCCGAACACAATTCGATTCCGAACTATTCAGCTCGAGCAATACGAACGAACGGTTCGGTTCGATTGTATCAGAAAAATAGATGATTGATGTGGCCAGAGAGCTCGTTTGTTCGTGGTGGAACTATTTCGATTAGCCAGTACTATAGGAATTTAATTGTTGCGATGATTCTACTTGAAAAGATTTCATTGCAAGCAACCTTTCGCAAATAAGGAAAAATGAACAGTCTGAAAAAAATCTTTTACAATCGATTACCCAGTTTCAAATAGTCCAACTGATCAAAGCTTTCGTAAAAGAGAGTAAAACACTGTAGTAAAAGTGATAATGTAAAAATAAAATAAACAACCCACCAAAGATTTATCCGCAAATTACTCATTTATGTCACAGCGTAACACTCCGTCCAAATTTTTCATACCGAACAGGCACCACGACCATCACAAACAGTAACATGGCCGAGTGTGTCTGCTTTTTACTTCCCTGTTTTTAATTTATATCCACACATACTCTTTCCCTACAATCCCTCTCTCTCTTTCCCCGCGATCAGCACAAAATGATTCATTCGCACTCGTTGTTGTATCGTAAAATATATTTTAATAATATTTAACGTGTCACACACGGCCCCCACGTACCGTGTACGGCTTACACGGTTTCGGTGCGCTGATGTAATAAAACAAATGTGTTCCGTGCTTTTTTCCGCTTCCTTTCTTTGTGTTTGGCACTTTCCGCGATGCTGACGCCATTGCCGTGGGTGATGTATTTGTTTCGGTTTCGGCGACCGGAGATACCTTTTCGACAGCGACTCCTTGGTTCTGGTGCTTTTGGCGGTCTTCAGGTGAATGGAGCAATGGTGGTTTTACCGCACCGAGGGATTGAAATTGTCTCGAGCTTGAGCTGGTGCAAAAAGGGTAGTAAAGTCAAGTCTGTCACGGCTCCGTTCCAGTTTCACACGTCGGAAACAAGGCCATAAAAGTGTGCATACGTTTATTTGATGAAAATATGTATTTTTCCCTCAATTCGCTGTCGTGATTCCATCGCAGCGTCCCCATCATGCAGCACCGTGCTATGGGTTTGTGCTTGATGAAAAATGAGACTTTTGGTACGGGTTTTGTTTGGATATTTTGTTTAATTTATTACCGTCAACGTCTGCGGCTGGGAAGCCGTACACTCGAAAGACAAATATGCAAAATGCAGTGAAGCAACTTACTGGAGCAGGGTGATTGATACTAACAAGCAAAAACGAAAGCAGCGTATGTTTTCATTATTTTTAAGGGTTTTATTTCCTGATTGGTGTGACTATTTCGAAAAGTAAAAGTGTTCTAAGGTAAAACATTTCATATTATGAACAAATGCTATTTTATACGAATGGAGACGCATGGTGTTTTATATAATTCAAAGCTTTGCACGTTAAGCGTCCTATTTTGATCATTTAAACGATTTGAATAATTCATTAAATTTGTTAAAAAGAGTTCGAATTGGAATATGATCCAGAAGTGTCGTGGAACTGTTTACATTGGGGAGCAAAACATGTACAAAATGAAGCTAACGATGCACAAAAAAGAACAAATAAAAACAATGAAAACGTCAAACATTCTTCTAGAACTCTGATTTGAAACTCCCAAGCACAATATTGATATTGTTTATAACGTCTGTCTCTGGAACGAAACACATCCTCATCCCACTTTGAACAAGATTTATGAATCTCTCATTACGAAACGAGCATTAAGGGTAAAAAAGTAATGATTCGGCAGATTCCGCTTGCAACAACCGTTGTACAAAGGAAAAAAAAAATGCGGAACATAACCTCAAAGCGACACGAGGACGAGCGGACAGACAAAAAAGCCAAGACTTTCATGATCCACAAGTTCCGGGACGCAATGTTTTATCGCATTAGGCAAGAAGCGGGAGGAGTGTTTTAAAGTTGCCTTTTTTTTTCGTCAAATTTACAACCACAGATGGAAAATGGGCCAACGTGAGACGGAGAAGACAGAAGAGGTGCTGCTGTCCTTGATGGCTCGGACCGCGCGCAGGAATATCATTCCCCCCCGCGGCAACGGCATGACAAATGAACGGCAATTAGGAAGTTTTCGCTATCGGGGAATTATTTCTCGCTGAGCTGAGGGTTTGCGCGACACAGTGGCGTTGTGGTTGTGGGCGAAATTGCGATCGAACTGATAGCAAGGATCTTTTCCCAAGGGGTTATTGTTTGTTGATTGCATTGCAATTTGGGTTGATTCTTTTAAAGTGGCTTTCGGATTTCATGAATCACAAAAACATATCAAACGATTGGGAGAAAGCACGAATTGAAGTAAATTTGTCAATATTTTGCTTCTGAAACATATGGGCTCATTCAAAATACCTTTATGAGTACGTTTTATCTTGTCAAAGGCCTTGTTAGCACATGATGTACAACTGAGCGTATATTTTATGGCGTTTGGCGTCAGTTGGCGTTCGCTTGTTACGCCAAAATTTATTAACTACGTGACCGCTCGCGCTATTGTCGCAAAACTCACCGCGGGATTCCGAGCGGGCGAGTTTACATAATGAGATAATTTAATTAGCAACATTTCGCCGTTGATGATTAACCGTTGGCTGGGATTACTCTTCACCAACCGCTACACCGTCGCCATCGATCGGGAGGGGAAATATATCAATACCTTGCAGCATAATTAATGTCCGGTCGGCAACGATTATGCGCTGCTGATAACATGACGGCCGGATCGCGATGGATGAGCCCGCGTCAGCAAACCATAGGCTGCTGCAAGCGTGGATCGTAAATTCAAACAGCTGTTTGTTATCATAAATCAATGGAAAGTAGTTGGTTGGGAAACTACGCATTACAAAAACCATCCCAAATGCCAAAAAACGGCTTAAATGCATCCAATATGGCTGCGAGAAATAATAAAATGTACAATAAAGCGCACACACAACAGTGAGAAACGCTCCAGAAACGATCGAACACCATAAACATATCGTCGCTGGCAGACAAAATTTCACTTTGCCTGCGGTTTTGATGAATGAGCCCATTCACTTCTACAGTATTTGAAAACGAGCTTTGTTTTCATGCCCGTGAACGAAACAGGAACAACTTTAAAAAACACTCTCCACGCAACCACGTAGTGAGGAGTGAAAGCAACCGCAAATTATTGCGCGCTCTCGTACGATTGTCGATTTTTGAGCTTGACTCTAGTTTGCCGCTCTGTGCTAGCTTTGTCGGTGCCTTCTGTTTCCAATTTTTAGTGTGAAACTCGCCGAGAACGGGGTGAAAAATTATTGCGTCCGCAAATGAAGCGAGGATCGAAATCCCACCACCCTTTATCATCCGGGCGGGAAGATTTAGCACACTTGTTTCGAAACTAATTGTTGCGCGCGCTGCTATCTGTTGCAGACAGACGGACGGAATGGTTTTCGTTTTAGGGGGAAATGATTTGAAAAAAAGAGAGAAAATTTATTATCCTCGTTTGGCGTGATTTTTTCAATCTCATGTGCCAAAAGTGTTAGTCACATCGATGGAAATATCGATTATTGTTTTGTGATTGCTCTGCTTGAAGTTGTCATAAAAACGAGGCAAACAGAGGGGTTAAAAACGCAAGCAAATGATTGAAATTAATAAAAAGATTGAGCTGGAAGTCGTGACACTAAATTTGATTGTTATTGTCATACAATTCAAATAGAAAATCACACAAATCTCAACAATAAGTTATAGTTATATAACTCAAGTTTCGAATAGATTTTTTCTCTAAAATACTCTGCATCGTATCTGCAAGAAAAATGCTGAATATTGCATTCTAAACGCGTTAAAATCTTGTTTTATACTTTTCCTTCTTTTCCTGCACTTAACACACAGGAGAAAAACGTTTCCAAGAATGTGCCATGCATTTCTGCTGAGCCACGTCAAGGCTCGCATTTCAAACCTCGACGGCAAATCAGGGCGAACGATGCAGCAAACGATCCCGTGAAGATGCAACCCGGCACCTGGCGCCGCCATGTCAACCCCGTCGGAGGAGAAGCGTGCCGGTCTTGTAACGAGATGAAATATTTCCCGTCGTTACATCAAATGTAAATATTATTTTATAACCCCAGGGGGAGAATCAATTTGTCTCACGTACACCGTGACGATGGTGAGAAGATGCTGGAGATGGTTGGCGCAAAGAAAGCTGTGTTGGTTGGAAGCGAAGCTATCATGTTGGAAGCTCCTGGACCAGGAATTTGGCCAATCTAGCAACACTCTGACGATTCTTCGACAGGAGTGCATCGTTCCATCCTTTCGATATCAATCGTACCGAGGCAAACCAACGTGTTTACACTTCAATTCGCATATCTTTTGAATTTTTATCAGGAATTTTGGTCTGGTGAGCCATTTCTCTCGGATAACGTTTGATCTCTCGAGGGCTTTACAGGAAGCATCATGGTGCATCGACGTTGCCAACTCTTTTAGTATAATTCTCAGACACACTCTCTTGCACACATAAGAGGCATCGGAAATAAAAATGAATAAAACATCTCCAACGATTCGAAACGATGCGCTCCAGTTCGTCTAGGTCTGGGTGTCCCGTGAGAGGGTTTTCTTTTGCAGACTGCAGACTTTAATCGACTCACTGTCAATCTACTTACCATCCATGGAGGAGTAAATGGTCCGTGTCGTCATTATCGTCCTCGGTGCTAGATGTAACCTCATTTCAAATGAGGAAAGCCCACCAATCAGTTAAACGTTGAACCATCTGGCACGTTCCCACATACGACACATTACAATTTCACACACAACAAATCGATTATGAAAATTGCTGCGCTAAAGTGAGAACCACACCGTGCAGGTGGAGAACTGGAGATCCTAGTTTAACAAATCCTACTGAATTGGAGATTGTAAAATGAGTTTCAATGGTTTCTGTTGCCACCGCTGAGGGATTGAAATTGATTTTTGATGCTTTCGTGGTAGGTGTTTCGGTGTCGGTGGACCACGAGCATCAACTCATTCCAGCGCTACAGCACAATAAAATTCTCATCAGGAGTAATCGCATGGAAATTGACTTCATCGCTTCGGCTCTCTATCGGATGGAGTAATGTGTCCATTTTGTGGCCCATTTGCAAACAATGTAACAGTATCGCGAGCAATAAACGTCCGCTGCTATTGCATTTTAATTGAACATACACATTTACTAGCCTTTGGTCAACGAAATGACCTGGTCATCCGGTAGTTTAGACCGTTCCGATTAGGATCAAGCATTATGTGCATTGTATCGATTACGTAGTCAACATCCTGAATAAAACCTCATTTTTTAATGATTTAATAAAGCGTAATATATTGAAAACAGAAAAGTAAAACTCTGTTATCGGACGTTAAAAATCGTAATTAAAGCTTTCCTTCACTTTTCAATCGAAGGAATGTTATCAAATTGAACATTTAATAGACAAATCCATTTCAAAATGAGACCGGGCAACTTTCAATGGCCTGCTAACTAATAGACACCCTCGTTTAGGAATGCATTCAACACATCCAATCGACAACGTTGCGATTCTCCACCATTGCATATGGAATGCGCCGTCCTACCCATCCATTGGGGCGAAATTGGCAGACATTAATGAGACACACGAAGGATAAAATAACACTACACACACACACACTCATGCATACACGACGAGTAGAAGACATCGGGAAGAAGCAACGGTGCAGCAAAAAAAAGGTCGTCGGCAATCACCGTTTTCACATTTTGTAAATCACGACCAAACGACGGTTGGCCTTAGCGAGGTTGGGCGTAAATAATTTATTCTGCCCCGGAACGTGATGGGAATTATGGGAGCGTGATTGGTGCAGTTTTGGTTGCTGGTAGTTATAAAATGGTGTTTAATAGAGTGGGAGCATAGCTTCTCCCACGTTTTATTAGCTGCATATCAACTTATACAATGGATGTAAGAAGCAGACTAGTTTCGTTAGTTTAAACTCTTCAATATCTTTAACTTTTTGAGAAATCGTTCAATCTATGTGCATGAGCGGCCGTTTGATCCCTTTCCTACATATTGATTTTCATTTGAAATGTAGATCAACATCCTTTCCACTGGAAAGCGAATGTTTAAGAAGCAAACTTCATTGCCGTTGAAGAATTTCCAATATATTCCCAATACAGCCAATCGTTGCAATCTAAAATATTCACCATTACTCAAAGCTGCAAATCAGTTTCCAATATATTCCGATGCTTTGAACTGTTTTCCGTTCTTCTCCGTTCTTCTCTGTTTCGTGTGGTAAAAATCGTGACTTTCGCTTTACTTTTCCGACTCGACGGTGCAACTTTCGAGCCTTTCCACACGCCGAGGCTGAAGCCATTTCTGAAAGGCTGTTTGATGCGGTTTTCCATGGAAAAATGCTTACACACGCTCAAAGGGTATTTAAGGGTTCCGTTTTGGGGTTAATGGATTTATGATGGAAAGTTTTCGACCCGTGACGGCTTTGTAGTGTGCACCGGATTGGGCCAATGCTGCGAAATAAGTGGTTTGTGATTGGAAAACGAAACATCGAGTGTCCGATTAAATCGGAGATTGATTTCTCGTGCAGTTGATTTGAATTTAACATTATTTACAACATTGACATAAACATTCTCAGCAATATTGTGCGAAATTCAGTCCAACAATACTTCGTTTTGGGTTGAACATCACACACCGAGGTCAACATCCTTTTCGACAGGTTATCCCAACGAAAACATTCATGCGATAAGTTATACTTTCAAGCTCTTTTTGTTCGCCACCATCTTCCTCCCTCGCAAGCAATATCAACCGGTATCAATTTACGACAACGGTAGAAACGGGCCAATAGCCCTTGTCTCCCAGCACGGGTTTTATCCTTATTGCGTGCTTTTATCAAGGAAACAACAAAACTATCCCGACCAACCGCCCAAGCCCGAGAGCAGACGTCGTTTGTTCGTTCCATCGTTCTTTGGTCTTGGGTCTTGAGTAGCTTTCGATGCTTTTTCTGCCGACGGAAGGAGAACAGACATTGCTCTTGAACAAATAACCGTAAAATGTAAACAAAATTATCCTCACAGCTTCCATCGTTTTCTTTTCACCCCCGAAGTGGCTTTCCTTGGGCAATGTGAGCTTGTGAATATAGTTATAGACATCTTGAAAAACACCTACACGGAAGAGTTTGATGCGCAGAGTCTTGTCAGTAGAACGATTTTAGTATTGAACAAAAACCTTCCTTTTGTTAACGAGCTGAAATGAAATTCGACATTTTCACATTTTCACAATGATGATGTTGTTTCCCTTAAACCTCTAGTATCCTTGCTTATGAAATTGAAAATTGTACTAACTAAACATGGAAGCACGGATCTCGATAAGATCACACATTATTCATTGTTGTTTTAACTTAAAAATAAAAAAAAAAACGCTCAACGAAATGTATGGTGATAAATGATTTATAAATTAATCTGTTTCAATAATATTGAATAATATTGAATAATAATAATAATAATAATAATAATAATAATAATAATAATAATAATAATAATAATTGAAAATTACATGATTCACAACCTACTCGATATCTTTCGCTGTATTATTTTTGTAACGACTATTCTCAAATTTTAAAACAAGACTGAATTGATTTGACACACCTGGCTAGAACTGCGATAGCTGAACAAGTACAAGCGAGACAGCAGCCATGCTCCGTCTGCCAAAAAGAGATACGAGTTTTCACGTTGTGGTATTCCACTGACAGTAGAACGAAACAACACGCTTTTGCAACAACCCTTGGTATGAGCGAGAAGGAAAAGCCCTCAAAGCAGCTCACAACCATTTGACAGCGGTTTGTATACAAAACATTCCGCTGCTAGCAGACCAAAACCACGCGCAGAAAGTTGCGCCCGAAACCGTAACAATCGTTTTATCTTGTGTTTATTTCGCTTGATTTACGTTCCGTTTGCCGCACCAAAATGTGTTCTACGCAATGCCGATTCTGTTTGGAAACCATCAACAACAACAGTTTCAAGGAGCTGATAACAGATGATAAATTCCGTGCCGTGATCGACCGTGTGTTCGATTTCCAGGTAATGAAGTCTGAATTGCAGTTCGTATCTGTACGAGAGGGAACTCTAACAGCAGCGTTTCATCTCATCATCAGTTAATCTACGACAAACATCTGCCGGCTAGTGTGTGTATCATATGTTCCACCAATGTGTGGCATTTTCATCGATTTAATGAGATGGTACAAGAGAACCAGACTATACTTCTGACGCAGTATGCAAGTAGCATCGTACCTAAGAGTGATAGGGCCGACTCCCGCGAAAAAACCAATTCACCAAACGTATCTAATGATCTCGATCATTCACAAGTGCCTACACATGATTCGAGTAACCAAAATCCACTAGAAGCGTGTGAACCTGTTGATACACGTACTCCAGACGAAAGCATCATATCATCCATTCCTTTGAGCTGCCATGCCATAAAGCTAGAACCTGTAGAATACGCTTACGAATGTTCAAATGAAAACAAGGAAGGTACGACGGAATCCACGTTTGAGCTCCGGAGTGTGATCAAGTGTGAAGAGTATGAAATAATGCCTCAGATAGAAATAGAAACTGACCCAGTGCTAACGGCTACAAAACAGCACAAACCAGATTCATCGCTTTTTCCGTCAGAACCGCGTTCGCGTGCAGCTCTCACTTCGCTAACCACGAATGCCACATTCGTTTTTAAGCCCATAGAAACCAAGGATGAATTGGACACTTTTGAAAGGAGCTTGGGGTTTGCAAATGCAACATGTAAAGATATAATACTGAAACAAATATTGAACACTATACAGAAAGGAAGCAGTAACTTACAAATTGATCAAGCAATAGAGTTCTTGTTCAGTAAACATTTCTTACCATCCGTCAGCTGGTGTGGACATCTGAGAACTGGCCAACGGAAAATTGATTTAAAGTCTTACACAAATATCATCGATCTTTTAGTGGATGTAGCAAGAGCGAATTACAATACACCGACAACAAAATGTGTCACTGACTATTTACAGAAGAAGTTTAGCCTCTCGGGTACTAAGAGAAATTACATGTAAAGAAGCACTGACACATTAAAACTAAAACTTAAACAAAATTAAAACTTAAAAAAAAAAGAACTTGACAAACAACTCAAACTGAACTCAACCGCAAACCTAGTATAGAATGTGACGTACGTCAGAACTGAGCTACTTTATTTTTTATATTTCTAGCATTCCTATAATTAGATTATTTATGTACGAGAATAACCCATGGATTAATTCATTCGATGAAACAAACATAGAGTCGATAAACGGTGTGATTAAATGCTCATTCAATGTATTTCTCTAAAGACACAAAAAAATGAACAACATGTTGTTTTGTTTGAAACGTAACGCACGGATTCTGCACTGAACATGCATAATATAATCGTATGAAATAAAAAATAAATCCCGAGCATTGTTTAAATTCGAAAACAACTTAAAATAAAACCGTTATGAATCTGGAGCATTTGGTGCGCATGAACGTTGCAGGCGCAAATAGCCTTGTGTGTCAGACAGAAACAAAAGATAGTTCGCTGATGGCCTACGTGTGTTGAAGTGAGAAGACGAACTTATTCGTCCGTAGCCTAAGCGAGATAGAAGATGCCACACCGAATCACATGTCTACATTCGTGAGCTCCTTCGCACCGAAAGGAACTCATAAACGTCAACAACCAGAAATTTGACAGCCATTTGTTTACCACTTGTTGTTGACGGTCGACCGAAATCAACAACAAGGCGTGGGATAAACTCTGGCAAAAGGTTAATTTAATTCGCATGTTTTGGAGTCTGTTGCGTTGGTTTCCTTTTCGCAATGAACTCCACGCAATGTCGTTTCCGTTTGGAACCGATAGCTGGCAGCGAGTGTCCCATAATCAGCGACGGGCGGTTCCGTACAGTGATCGATCGTTTGTTGGATTTGCAGGTAGCGTTTGCTGATTCTGACCAATTTCTTCCCCTCTGGCATTACTCACTCTGTGCTGTTCCTCCAGATAAAGAACACAGCATATTTCCAGGCCACTGTGTGCAGTGCGTGTTCCATCGTGATGCAGAATCAGAACTTACTGCAGGAGTAGTAAGCCGACAGCTACGCACATTCCGTCGTTGAGGGAACTTCATATACCGGTAGACCTGGCGATGGAAAAGTTGTTTGTGATGCTTTCACTATATTGCAAAGGCTAGATGCTAGCAGAAGCAACATAATCAAAGTCTGAGCCATTTTTATTGTTTTATTTTACACGTGTACAATGGTTAGTGTGAAAAGATCAGCCAAGTGATCAAAACTAAACAAAACATATTTATTCAAATGAAGAAAATAGATCTTTTTCATTTTATATTTTCAAAAAAAAATGTATCCCGTAAGGCTTTTACCAGTGATACAAAGCCAAAGCACATTTAAATTGTTTAAGCTCTACCAAGCTCTATGTCGTAAGATAAGAGCAGAATAAATAGAAGGATGAAATCCATAAATAAGAGAATGCGTAATTTCGATGGAAAAAAATATTATAAAATTAATAAAACGCTTATGAAAAGAAATTACAAACACCCTAAATTGTTCATCAAAGCAGGCGTAAGAGTGGGTATAAGCAGATGGTCGAAGAGGCCAAAGTTATTAACACTTTAAAATGTATCGATATGACCGCTGTTGATAGCAAACGACAGATTGTTTTTTTTTTTTAATAACAAACCTACATATTAAATTTAAATGCAAAATCTGTCCTATGATCAAAAAAGGTTTTATCATTTCTTCTATCTACTAGCATCAGAATCACGCCATAAACTCTGCTGCAATCGACCACCGCGTGTCCCTTTTGACGACGGCATAAACCATAGGGCACCTCTGTTCGATCGGCGCGCGAATCGCTTCATGTTAATCGAATTTTAATGACCCCCAGTATCTGTCGCTCTCATCGTTCGTGATTTCGTTCGAGGCGTTTGCCCTTATTCTGCAGCATCACATGAAAACATGTGACAAACTTCCCAGCGCAACGAAACACATTTCCTCTTCCTCTACGTCATCCTCAGCCTGGGGTCGTTTGACGGTTGGCTTCGGGGGACGGCCCAAGACGGCCCATTAACGCGGATTTTGTGGCGAAAAGATACAAAGTTGCGCGAACAAGGACATTCAACAGTAGAGGAGAAAAAAGTGGCAACGAGTGACAAAACTCCATTCCCAGTTCTCATCTTCCCTCCGGCGACGGGTTTGGCGGACGGGCGCGCGAAAATGGCCGCTCACAAGATACAGATAAAATTCAAATTTATGCTCCACTCCAACTAATGAAAAAGGCATAACAACAACCGACTTGGCTGTTTGGCCACATTCCACCGACGGAGGGGGTGTGTTTGTTCGGTTTCACTTCGGTTGACTTCCGGTCAGTGGTGTTTTTTGTCTGTTTGGTTGGAAAATAGGTTCGATCTGTTACGCTACGGTGGGCTTTTCCTTTTTTACACTGACCAACCTTACCAAATTCTTCAACCGTTTTCTCGTCCCCTTAGCGAGTCGATTCTCTGCCGGAGCAAGAGATAGCAAAAGTTAGTTGACATAAATTCTGCATCCTTCCCTTCGAACCCGGACACTTTTTGCACTGTGCCAACGTCAGTTTATAACAACGGCTTTTCCAACGTTTCGCCTTGTACGGGATGGATGCAGTGACTGGAAGTCCTAGTTCGATCCATGCGCCGGTGGAAATTACGACCGAAACCGTTCGCTGTGGCTTCCTTTTACAACCTGCTCCGATGAACTGCAACCGATGTTTCGCTTCTGCCGTCCGCAGGGGATGCATTCTTTGCAGTGGGAGTG
>KB673035.1:242024-254751 GCA_000349145.1 Anopheles dirus
ATCGGTCCAGCCGGGAGTTAAGCTCGGCCATTCGCTGTAAGCGTGCCTCTCGTTTCCGCTGGAACAGTTCCTCACTCGACGGCTCCCGGTCGGCGTCGGAGTGTGACGAAGCATCCGGTCCTTCGAGGTGTTGCTGCGCACCGGACGATTCGGCACGTTCGTCCAACTCCAAACATTCCAGCTCTTCCTCGCTCAGCTCACTTGCACTTTCGTTCTCACTGTATTCACCCTCCGCATCGTCATTTCCCGTGCCGGTTCGTTCGAAGTCCTGGTCCTCCCCATCATCATCACCATCCTCATCGTCCTCCTCGTGCTCCTGCCCGTTGTCCTCGCCCTCCGCCAGGTTCATCAGCCGCAGGAACATATCCTGGGCCGATTCCGGCTGACCCGCATCGTTGTGCCTCTTCTTGGTCTTCTTCGAAGCCGACCTACGCTTCTTTCGCACCACCACCGCCGCGGGCATTTCTTCCCCATCCACCGGGCCCGCGCCAACTTCCTCGCACGGGAAGATGGGCAAGTCTTCAATCTTTTCGTTGCAGAAACGATTCGCCCGCTCGACGTTCTCGAGCGACTTCATGTCCGACTCACTGTGCGCCTTTCGCAGCACACCGGCAACCGCGAGATGGTAGACGTTCGTCAGGGAACTACCGTGCAAACACTTGTCCAATCGGCCGACCATCTGACTCCACTTGTCGGACGACTCCACCACCAAACCACTGCATCCCGCCGGCGGCGGCGGCGGCTGTTGATTGGCCAAACTTGATTTTCGATTTACGACCTCCTCCTCGTCGGACGGCTGTTCGTCACTGTAACCGCTTTCGCCGGAGTTATTGAGCGAGTCCTGCTTTCGGCGGGCGGCAAAGTCTGCAGTCAACAGTACTCGAACTTCAAGGCTTCTGCTGGGAATGAAAGCGGAATGTCTGCTTCTGCTTCTGAGATCAATTTCAAAGCTTTTCAATATAAATATGGATGCAATTCAATCGGAGGATGCTGATTAGCCTTCCTTTTCATCTACTTTGGTACAACAATCTTCGTAGGTCGGTCTTGACAAGCCATTTAAAGCTCTTCTGTCATATGTCGATGGCCATAAAATTCATATGTCGATGGAATCTGCTAGTTAGGATGAACATAGTTATAGGAATATATCAAATAGAAGCTAGTTTGATTCAAATTTAAATGTCTTTTTCTTTCCCCCTCACAGGAAAAACAAAGTCAATTGGTTAAAGTTAACACATCAACAACACATCAGCTAACGCGTCAACGCGAATGGATCTTCCAATTTGCCTGGGAATCACTTCCCAAAAGTTCATTTAGATTAGCAACTACTGGCTCTCGTCCCGTTCACGGCTATCAGCATACCGAGAGTCACGTGTTTAATTCATAATCGCCATCAAAGTGTGCCGTGAGCCCGGCCGAAGCGTCTACCTTGTAAAGCAGCGCCTGCTACGAGCCTCAACTGTGAACCTGTGCTCAAGTGCTCCAATTTCGTAGGAACGGAACGGAATGCCATCTGCACAATTCTGCCCGGCCAGAGATGAATTATAAATAATGCACAATTCGCTTCGAGCGAGTCACTCTCGATACACCGCCACCGCCTAACCTGACCCACCTGACCATGCTGACCGCAATGCGCACCGATTTTGGGCCATCATCGTCACCATCATCCATCGAAGCTGCCGTGTTCCGGGTATGCAAACCAGCGCGGGCAACTGGGCTTGCCGAACCGAGTGCGCGTCGGTGACATGTGACGCGAGGACGCTAGGACGCTTAGAAATTCATAAAGCTGCGAAATAATTCACCGTACGTGAGAGACTCGGGCGTAGTTAGCGCGACCGGTCCCTTCGGCCGGATCGGCTGGAATCTAGTTTAAAATTGCACGTTCTCTAACCGACAACCGAATGTATGAGTGTATGTGTGTGTGTGTGTGCCGACAGGGTTTATAGTGGACCGTGAGTGCATTTCGGGCAGGACGAGCCAGCGAGCATACATAAATCACCAGTTCGTAAATCAGATTTATGGCCGTAATGAATAGGATTAATGGCGGACGACTTGATATTGCGCTTTTGCTTTCGTGGCGACCGCTTGCCCGGGACTTACTGGGAGGCCAGCACCAGAGGCTGGAGCGAGGATTCATTTGCGCTGTGAGGATGCGACAGTTATGAAACAACAATTAGGCACGATTGTCGGCGAAAACTGACGGTGATAATGGCGGTGCCTTAATTTATAAAGTGCGAATTACTTCCCGGTACATTTTTGCGAACACTTTCAGATTACTTTTCATCACGTCGAAGATTGCAGAATTGTGCAATACGCCGTAGTACGAATTAGCAGTGCTTGACACATGTACATTAAGTGTAGTGCGTGTTGAAACGGATCGTTTGAAGCATTTGTTTGAAACACTTTCATTGGAAATGTAATGATAAAGGCCCTTCGCCATGGCTATGGTTATGGGTTGCACGGTTGCAATAATACGCCACTTTGTTCGGAACGTTCCGAGCATCATTTGCTGAAGAAAGACACGGCAAGGGCCAAGAAGATAATGGGTTCGGCGAGAATCAAGACACGCAGCCTTTTTAGAGAGGCTTGGGTATCTTCCGCTTGAATCAGCCACGCTGATTGTTGTGGAATGAACGTCCAGCGCTCGTGTGTCCATGGAAATTTGGCAAGAATTACACCGCACCGCTGTCATAACGATTCGATTCGGCCGTTCACGTTATCGCGTCCCTCTATTCTATCGTAATGATGATTTCGGCACATATCATTTTATCTCCGGCCAAATGGCGCTGAGTAGCACTAATAGTTGCCGAGGAAACATAAGCTGAACGAGCAACTGCGAGCGAGCAACCGGAAAAGTAGCAACACAAGAGTGACAGATTGGTAGGTTGTGTTTCGTTCGACTTGTTTCCTGCCATTTCTCCAGTGAAACCTGCGCAAAAGCAGACTAATGAAGATGAACATCATTATCCACTTTCCAACATTATCCACAGTTCTGTGCAACTAGTCCACGGCGATGGAACGATGACACTCATCCGTACTCGTCAGGTTCTATGTAGCGAAACGTCCGTCCGATTCGTGTAACTGCTCCGGACGCTCACCAGAATCAGGAAATTCCTGCGAAAGTAAAACCGTAAGCGCATGCCATCACTTAATCCCACATACATTGCATTCACATCAACTTGTAAGTGAATGACACGGAAGTTGCTTCCACCGTAATTAACCATTTGATGGACATAGTATATGTGTATGATTCCTGACTCATTTGCATTACGTTCCGGTGTACCACATCGGTATCGGGATGCGGAACACGGAAAGTTTTCCAATTTATCATCAAACAAAAACTCCAAATCTTCGCGCCAGTTCTTGCCGCGTTCCAGAAGAGACATTATGCAGCCAGCTTTTGATCCTTCCCTCACCGGAAGTCTCACCGTGATTTATGAACCACTTTGGCATTGGGCGCAAAATTTGCACCTGTCTTTATTTATATCTCCAGCTGATAAGGCGGGGGTGATTATAAAGTTTTCCCCTTTCCGTGCGTTCCGGGTGGTGGTTGTGAAACTTCCGGACGCGGAATGCACCGCATGCAAATGAGGACTTATGTGCTAGGGAGACCTCTCCGAGACTCCGGGAATGGAAGATCTATATTGCAATTCCTATGGGAAGTTTATTCCAATCCCCTGCCGTGCGGGGTGTGTTCCCAGATTTCTGTGAGGAGCTGTTTTGAAAGCCAGCGCCTTAAACTTTCCCTGTGGGTCGAAAGTGTGGATTTGTGTGCTTTTCTTTATTTTCGGCAAGCAGAACATCCTCATTATGCACATTCTCGCAGCTGCTGCGAGCGTAGGTGGAAAAGTTTTAATTAATTCGGCTTTATCTGCCCGATTCGATCGGTGTGTTATGTCGGCATGTGTTTTTGAGAATGATTTTTCCTTTTTTTACTGCTCACGAGTTCACATTCCTGTGGGTGTAAAACATACGCCACAAAAAAACTTCAGAAGAATCAGAAGACTAACATTATAGCGTTCTGCGTGCCTCGAAGATCACACAGCGGGCATCGGAAGCACCTATTCGTAAGTTCAATCATGTCTCACGCACTAGCAAAACTTTCACTTCACTCGAGTTTGCCAAAGCACAGCCAAAAAGTGAACCTCACTGAAGCGAAAGTGAGCATCATCCGTCCGCAATTTCGAGCAGCGATCCAGCTTTTGCCGGATTTATTTACTGTGGAGTGTGAGGTGGCTAGAAAATTGACTCGAATGCAAATGAGTTACTCCGGAATTTCGCACGAACAAGACAAATAAAATCTCCGAGCTTCTGGCTCACCAGTTGCGTGCATTCTTGCGAGCAGAGCCGGATGGAAAAGAGGAAAGGAAACTTTTCGGCGTCTGGTGCTAGTTTCACCCCCCTCCAGAAGCGTACCGACGGTCGTAAACGTACAAAGCGTAAACGCTTTCGTCCGTAACTTGCAGCCATTTCCAGACGTCCGTACTGGAGCGATTTTGAACAGTTTGCCAACGATATTTAGCGAATCTTGTATGCACGGAGCATTTCGCGCGCGCGTGTTGGCGTGCCGAATGGGTTTGATCGTAAAAGTGAAAGTTTTATCTAACGCTCACTGGAACGACCACTATCTGCTTACTTGGAGTTTGCCGCCTTGGTTTGATTTTCTTGCGGGAGGAGTTCATTGTGCTCGATTGAAGCGATGGATGCTTTGAAGATTCAGGAGTTCAGGAAAGCTGTATGCATTATGAGAAGCAAATTCCAATTCTTGGATCAAAATGAATCATCAAACTGAATAACTGTATGTGAATCTTTTGAAAATTTTATAAATATTGGAGATTCATGAATCTTTTAAATGAACCTTTCAAGGAATTTTGATTCTAGGAACATTTGTGGGTCATTAATGAATAATGAATTAATGTGGATTAATGAATCTTTATTTGTAAGGTAAGCTTAAAGAATAATAACTCTCTGGAGATTTCTGAATTTATGAAAAAATCCAAATTCAAAAGGATTCCAATTGATAACAAGTTTGAAACGAGTGATAAAGGTTAGAAAAGATATCAGAGATTCATGAGTTCTTTAAAAATATGTAATATTCATAGCTTTTGAAACAATTATTGATCTTCAAAGTTTCATGAACCATCAAGCTTTCATATGGACCTTAAAAGATTCATATCAATCTTCACGGAATCACTAGTGCGTATGCTTTTTGAAGATTTCTTGAAGAATTGGGACGATCGGATCAATCCTTATAAAGCTCGCTTTTCGATTGAAACAGTTTTTTTTTGTTATACCGTGTATTCGATTCATCACTCAACCGTTTCGACCGCTTCGAAGGACGCGCCTCAAACAGAACTATCAGGATTTTCGTTCCATTTTAACGTACTCATTTCATCACTCACACCCGCTTTTCGTGCTGGGCTTTTGCAAGATTTCACTCTAATCCCAGCTCAAATCCCAACTTATCGCAAACGCGACGTGGACGAACTTTTCCCGAGTAATAGCTCCAGAAATAGACCAGATTCGACCGCGGTACCCTTCCTTTTTGCTCTCGCTTCGTCCCTTCCCCCATCTTCATCTTTGTTATCACTTTCACCGAGAGTGAGTCAGCACAATGCGATTCCCCCCCGGGACCGTTTGACGGCGAGGTGAGCACGGTGACAAACGCCCGAGCGCGCGCCTGATTGGGATTATTGTGTTGTACACCCGAAACCAAACAGTTTCCTTTCGCTTTTGCGCCATTTTCCACGAACACATTTTCCCGCAGAAAGAACGGGCGTGCTGCCCAGCACCGTCCGACCGAGCTTTATTGGGGTTTGGGTAATAATTGTTTCGGTAAATAGTGTTCGGAGCACGAGGCACGTAGACGAGTACGTTCCAGCGTTCCGGCCCGGGGACACGCTTGGTAGGGCGAAAGAGAAAGTTTTACCATTTCCCATTATATTCTGGTTCCCATTTTGAGCATTGCTGTGATGGGACGCTGACAGCATTGGCGTTCGGCTTTCGGCATCTAATCATTATTAGCGGCGTAAAGCAGCGTACTGGCTGAATTTTTCTTTTCTGAAATAAACCTCCCATCCAGTGCTCCTGGCGGACCGGAGATCCTGGGATGGTAAGGTGCTGCTCTAATTTGCTTTAATGAAATTACTGTCCTTTGAACGATGGCTCCTAACTTTTGCCATTCGGAACACGAACTGTCTGTGTAGTGGAGCACGGTAGTAGTTTAATTGAATTATACCTTGCAACGCGTTGTAAGGAAAAGTCTTCGTACAGGACTTGTCTATTTTGCTATTTTATCAGTATTTGTTTTCATGAACAAAAATAACACCCCAGCCAGTGTTCTTCAAATGCAAATTGAATTAACCTACCAACGAGCGCAGCCAAGTGACAAATAGGTATCCTTATCCGTCGGGGCACCTGATGCGCGCAACCTGGCCACAGCAGGTGATGATTATTGACAGCACAAACTCCAGCCCTAACTCCGTTCGGCTGGAGGATGGAGATTGATGGTAGCGAACGATGCCCGTAGGATGGAAGCTATTTGAATATTTATCAGCAAACCTCTTCGTTCCATCAATCTCGGTTGCCTCGCTACCGCAGGTGCTGCTGCACCCTGCTCGGTAGAGCGACAATTCGGGGGAGAATTTGTTATAACGAATGCAAATGGATTTCGATCTTGCACATCGTTTGGAGAGCGTACTGTGGAGCGTCCTTTGCTTGGAGGAAAATACAGAAATAACTTGCGACGGGTGGCGAAAAACAAACACAAGGAATGACGTATTTGATACAGCTGTAACCATTATTAGCTGAAATATTTCAAGATAACTTTTCCCCCGCTGCAGCATAAACCAGCGTTGCACATTTATCTTAACAGCATGAAGGAAAATTTATTACAATGAAAATAAATTTCCTATCGAGCATTACCTCACGATACTTCCCATTAAGATCACGTTACAGGAGTTTTAATGGCCCTCCTCGGGTGAAATAGTTCATCCAGTGCGCGGCATCGTCATGAAAGTCTCGATATAACCTTTCCATTCCAAGATTAATGCCGGAACAAGCTTTTAACGAACAATAAATCTCTCCGCGGCTAATTTTAAACCGCGCACAAAAGGGTCGACCAGATGGAGATTTCCACGCGCACAAAGTGTTGCAACGGATCCAGCCCGATGGTGGAGGACGAAAGAAAGAAAGTGTTCTTTCTATCCGCAGTTACCGGGCGCGCACCAACACAAGGGAAATGCACACGTGCTTCTGCTCGGCGGTGTAGTTTATCAAGGCTGTTCACGTATTGATTGCTCAATCATAAGTAGAAGATGTTCTTTACTCACGATCCACTCACACACACTCACTCTCTCTCTCTCTCTCTCTCTCTCTCTCTCTTAATTTCCTCCTAAATGCGTCCGTTGGCCATCGCTTTGCGCTCATATTTAGTCTAACGATGGCATTTTCGCTTTGATTATAAATAGACAAAATCAATTCCGAACGTTTATCTGCTTTTTCGACCACGGTGGGTTTGTGGTTGTCGTTTCTCGTGTTTCGTTTGTCTTTTATTCTTTTTTTTTGTTCGAAAACATACCATTAGGTTGACAACAAGAGTCGTGCTGACATTTGATACCAATGATGTTTCACAAATCAGCGTATGCCATGATCTGGTTTCGAAGATAGTTTCCAAAGTTTCCCTCCCTGTGGCTGTGCGTGAAATGGCCTTCTCAAGCGCTAAAGCGATTCGAAAGCAAAAAGACATAAAAAGAAACATAATAATCCGTATTCTTCACAAATGTTATTCAGCTTTTCCTACAATCCAAACAAACCTACCGGAAAACCCAAAACTATCCTAATATCAGTGCGCAAACGTACCCCGATCGCCGTGACGATCGTGTGAAGGTGTGTGTGTGTGTGTGTGCGGACGCGCGCGCACGTTTGTTTGCTTGGCGCGACGAGGAAATTCGCCCAAACCCCCCCATCCCCGCACCCCTTTTCACTACGAGTCCGTTTTCTCACACGGCGAGCGAGTTTGTCGGTCAAACTGCAGGGCGGACGGGCCAAAAATAGCTCAGTCTAAACGATCGCTGCCACACGAAAAGACACAACGCGCCCGGTTCTGTTCTTGCTCGGTTCACGTACAGTTTTCCCTTCTGGTTAGTAGTTTTCTGGGGTTGACGCTTTCCATCGTCACGGATTTATCCGTTCCATTGCTGCCTGGTGGCGATTCGGCAGCGGTGCCAGGTGCCAGGTCATCGTGTATTGTGTTGGGTTCTACGTATCCTCTGTGTGTCTGGGGAGGTGTGAGGGTGTGGGTGTTGTAGTTTATATTTAAATTCCGCTTCAGTTCGCACGGTTCGATTCGTGAAAATGATCCTCATTTGCACCATCCTCACCGTCGTCATTTCAGTGCAATGACGACGCCGACACAACGATAGAAAAAAAAATCGTTCTGCCAAAATGGTTCATTAATTGTCCGATTGTTTCGTGATCCTCCGTGACGCCTCGCTTGAGACAGCGCAGTGTGCATAACAAAAAGTCGCCATTCGACGTGCTTCTCTCACGCTCTCGCCCTCTCTTTCTTTCCGTCTCGAACACGATTGTGTGTCTGCAGAGTTTTACAACGTGGTGAAAAATGGGGGGCGTACAGTCGGCCAACGATGGCCGGGAGTCCCAAACAACCGAACGGGCATCAACTTCCACGCACGAGGACCAAACGTCGCCAGTTCCGGAAGCTGTGGGTGCACTGAACACAGATGACGAACTGAACGCCACAACCGCTGCCGAAGAGGAAGAACATGGCAAGCTGGACGAACCGGACGAGGAGGACGCCGCTGCCGAAGATAGTGACGACAGCATGTCGGCAAAGTGCAGAGCTCGGAAGATGACGACCGAGTTGGCCAACTTCCGGCGCGACCTGCAGCAGAAGCGGCAGGTGCACCAGTCGAAGCTGGTCGCGGTGAAGGACGAGCTGGAGTATCTCCGCCGTGCGCTCGCCGAGGAGAAAAGCCGCAACCGAGCGCTCATCAGGTACGTCCAGAAGCAAGAGACAAAGCAGGCGACGACCGGAGCGCGAGAAGCAGACACCGAACAGCAGTGCCCGACCGTCGAAGCAGGCGACGAAGCGACCGTACGGCAGGAGGCGCTGGAGATCGTGGCGCGCTGCGAGCCGCTGCCAGACGAAGCGCCTCGCGTGAACGCGGAAGCTGCGGGAGATGAACGGCGAGATCGGAGTTCATCGTCCGGCGGTGGACAAAGCGCCGCCGACGAGCGGCTGGCGCTGAAGCGCGAGCTGGCTGAGTCACAGCACGCGCTACAGTGCGCGACGGGCGAGCTGCTCGAGGTACGGCACGAGCTGGCTCAGTTGCGAACGCAGCGTCGCGCGGAACAGGACGACGCGCTCGCGGACAGTGCGCGCAAGTGCGACGAAGCGCGGGCCCTGAAAGCGGAACTGGCCGAGACGCAGTTCCGACTGCAGATCGCCCAGGCCGAGACGCTCTCGCTGCAGACCGACGTGGACCAGCTGCGCAACCAGGTGAAGACGCTGAAGGACGTGATAAAGGCCGGGAAGGAGATCATCGCCATACGGGAGGATCAAGTAGAGCAGGTAATGGGTGTGTGAGCAGAGCTGTTTTACATTCAAATCAAGAATGTGAAGTCCAAGTGCTATCGCGAAAATCTTCCAACACATCCTACAAAGTATAGGGTCCAGTTTGAATAGATCGCTTTGTTGTCGATCATATCGCCGACGTCGTTGTGTGAAACGAGTGCGACAGGTGTGCGACGTCGTGTTTGAACTTCGTGAACTTCGCGCGGCACCAGATGCAGAACTTGCTTGTCCGCTTGAGCGCGATGATCGCGCGAAGTTTTGTTGCCAAACGAAACACATGGCAATGTGAAGGTCGCGTGCGTCTCCCGCTCGCGCGCGCGCGCTCGCACGCCTCATGCGCTTCAGGTGATTGGTGCACCGCCGGTCCATGATCTATGGACGCGCGCATTGATCTTGCGCGCGTGAGACATGCCGCCGGACGACCTTTTGCCCGGCTGGGTTGCCCTACATGGGCATGAATGAACACCGTGGCTCAACGAGGTGGCTCCAGTGCCCGGAAGAGCATGATTGGTTTGTGTGGCTGCGAGAAACAGTGAGCAGATCCAGATAGTTCGGAAGACGGCCAGGAGAGTTGGATCGCTTGGAGAGATCGTTTCTTCTCATGATATGTTGTGCAGAAAGGTGGACACGAGTAATTTTAATCTTCCATCGATTCTTTCGTATGTGTCAATCTCTGATGTATCATTTTATTGTACTATGAAAATGTGGAATTGAAATAAGAATTCAGCATAAAAAAGATGTACTTAGTTAGATTTGTAGCAAGATTTATCATCTCCTTAGTCTACTCGGTGTCTGTCATCGCTGTGCCAAGTGTGAAAGAGCTTCTTGGCCGGAATCGATTACGCAGCATAGATTCAAAGTTGAAGTTCATGCTTCCAACAGTTTCTAATCATTTGATATCAGCGTCTTTAACAACCCAATCGGATAATTGATTCCTGTCGTAGATCGTTTACGTTTTTAAACCGATTCTACAGAAGTTTCAATTAAATTGTATACATAAATATCTTTATTTTAATATTTGTCCTTGTACCTTACAAAATATCAATATAATTACACACCCAGGCATACTCATTCTGCAAAACTTAAGAGGTGACTTGAAAGGAACTCTTCGTTCGTTCGTTCGAGTTTTTTACGTGAATTTTTGGAATTACAAGAGTCAGTAGGCGTGCAACGCTTGGCAAACGTTCATGACTCATGATCAGAAAATAGTTCCCCCATCGTCATAAGTATTGTTTTGATGAGCTGGTCTCGATTTCACAATAATTCTAGAGCGGAATGGATGAGATCTGCGGTCGCACCCGCTGCAATTAACACGTAGACGGGAAATATGTTTTTAATCCAAACTGACTCACGAACCATATTCCGCGCTTTCTTCTCTGTCTCGATCTCGACTCACACACACTCACCCACAGCTGAAAGGAAAACTGCGCCAGATCGAGGACACCCTGCAGGAGCGCGAGCTGCAAATTATGTCCGACGATTTGCGTCGGGAGTATGATCGACAGCTGACAAACATCCGCAACCTGAGAGATCTGTACGAGGAGCGCGAGCGTGTTTCGAGGATGGAGCGCGACAATTTGGTCCGCCAGTTGGACCTGAAGAAGAACGAGCTGGCGACCGAGCAGGAGAAGTAAGTACCCACACCCACAGACACAATGTCGTCCGGCCATACCACGGGGCGGATATTTATATTCCCGTTTTGCAAAACGACAACGAACAAAAAAAAATCCGCCCCGAAGAAAAGATGCCGACACATCTCGTTATTGCGCGTCTCGGATCCGTTCTGCACAAAGGGCAACACCGGGGACTGGGGGTTTTCTTTTCGTTTCGTTTGTTTGCGCTGCGTGATGATGATTTGTGGCTTCGAACTTCGCCTTGCAGAAATAAAAATCTGGAAGCGCTGGTGGAAAGCTTGCAGACCGACTTGACCCGGCTGCGGACGGAGCTGGAGCAGACGGACGAGAAGCTTTCGCAGACACAGTCCGACTCGAAGCAGCTGCAGCTCGAGATGGGCGTCGTGAACCAGTTCATCTCCAAGTTCCTGCTCGGCATGAGCCGCGGGAAACCGACGGCGAGCGATATCAACATCGACAAGCTGGCGGCGGTGCTGGAGGAGAACCGCGACCTGCTGATCGACATGACGAAGGACGAGGCGGAAACGGTCGATACGGGCGCGTTCCTGCCCCGTGCCCTGTACGATCTGATCGCAGAGGTGGACGAAGCGAACAACGAACGTACGGTGCAGGCCGACGACGAGCAGCACGAGGAGGAGGAGCACGATGCGAGCGGGGAGGACGAGTTCACCGACGTGCAGAAGGCGTCCCCGGAGCAGATTGCTGACAAGCTGCCAAAAGTGTGGCGGGTGCTGATTGAGCTGGTAAATCATCAGGAGCGGGCGCAACCGGTTCCGTTTGTGGTAAGCGAGGCGATAGAGGCGATTCGGAAGGAAGTGGCAAGAACATAACAATGGTTTGACTTTGCAGGAAGGAGGCGAAAGCGAGGAATGCCTCATGTCGGTACAGACCCGGAACGGCCCGAAAACGGTCGTCAGCGTTAGCAAGACGTACATCAAACTGAAGGATCTGATACTGGAGAAGAAGTCGCTGAAGAAGGAGACGAACCGGCTGCGGACGCTGAACTCGCATCTGGAGCGACGGCTCGACTCGCAGGAGAAACGTCTGAGCGCCGTGAGCTTGGAGCTGACGAAGACCTGGCATCTGGTGGGGAAAATGCAGGTAAGTCTTCATCGTTTTGGCGTTTAGGGGGGGATATAACGATCAGGATATAATATTGCAATATTTCCAAAAGCTCACTAGAACAAGCGCTTTCGAAATTACTAATGCTCGCCCTTTTCCCAAACACCAAACAGCGCCAACATCGTCAGCTACACACTCAGGAGCAGATATTACGCTACCATCTCCAGCAGAAGCGCCGGCTGCTCAGCGAACTCAAGGAGGAGCTCGAGTACTGTCGACTGAAGTGGTCGGCCGCACGGGAGAAGAACATCGAGTCGGAAGACCAGTGGAAATCGCTCAAGGCGGACTTTGCCGCCCGCCGAAAGCAGGACTCGCTCAATAACTCCGGCGAAAGCGGTTACAGTGACGAACAGCCGTCCGACGAGGAGGAGGTAGTAAA
>KB673035.1:271502-308661 GCA_000349145.1 Anopheles dirus
GTCGAAGAATCGTCAGAGTGTTGCTAGATTGGCCAAATTCCTGGTCCAGGAGCTTCCAACATGATAGCTTTGCTTCCAACCAACACAGCTTTCTTTGCGCCAACCATCTCCTGCATCTTCTCACCATCATCACGGTGTACGTGAGACAAATTGATTCTCCCCCTGGGGTTATAAAATAATATTTACATTTGATGTAACGACGGGAAATATTTCATCTCGTTACAGGACCGGCACGCTTCTCCTCCGACGGGGTTGACATGGCGGCGCCAGGTGCCGGGTTGCATCTTCACGAGATCGTTTGCTGCATCGTTCGCCCTGATTTGCCGTCGAGGTTTGAAATGCGAGCCTTGACGTGGCTCAGCAGAAATGCATGGCACATTCTTGGAAACGTTTTTCTCACGCCTGTCTGTCGGCGGAGACAGTATGAAATGTTTGGAATGGAATTTTAACATTTTTCTATGAGGTTTGTTAAGGTTTTGAGTTCGAGATAGAGAGTGCTATCATCAGACAAACATGTTTTTTGATTTTTTTCATTTCGAAAAGCTTGGAAATATATTTAATTTATTTTAAAATAAATTTAAAGTTAGTTGAAAAGGCTATTCTCTGAGCAACTACAGGTTATCATCATAACAATAACATCTAAAACATGCATGCCCGACGCGGACAGCAAACGAAAAATGGCTGCAAACGACCAAACGCTGTGATAACTCATGATTAGTTTTTCTCTCAACGATCGTTTTGATCGTAGAAGCGATGGCATGAAAGAACTGTTTTTTGCGTTTTTTCCCACAACTAAAACTATCCAGTGAGACTAAATTTGCACTCTCGTTGCAGTTGCACATGACACAAACTTTTCCCGACGCCAGCCCAGGGACCCAATGACCACACAAAAATCAGTAAAAACATTTCCGAGTGCACACGGCACAAACGCTGCGGTTCAGTTATTTATTGTTTTTGTCAGATTGTTTCCTGCCGTTAGCGCTACGTTTAGCGAGGGTGAACTTGGTGTTCACTATTCATCAAAGGAACTGGGCGGAATGGGAACTTTTATTGGAAACGATTGTTTTCGACCTGTTCTGGGCAGGGTGGTGGTCTGCAAATCGGATCTATGCGACCGTCTGTTAAATTTCAAAGTTATTTTTATGTGTTTGCATTCCATGTGGCACTGATTAGAGCATTGGTTCGATTGAATATTGGAGCGAGAATAAATCACGAATATAAAAGTCGATAGATCATAGGTAAGTTGAAATAAGCGTTAATGAAACAAAAAATACAATACATAGAAACGAATTGAATGAAAAATAGTACTGATGGAAATGTTATCAATATCAAACAGCGCTCAAACACTTTGCAACATAGCTTTGCCATCAGTACCCAGCAACAGACCGAGCTGCCATCGCACATTTCGCAATCGCAGAAAAAAAAAACGCTCAGCTCAGCGAAAAATAATTCCCCGATAGCGAAAACTTCCTAATTGCCGTTCATTTGTCATGCCGCTGTCGCAGGGAAATGATATTCCGGGCCGGTCCGATGACTGTCCGAGCAATGACGGGACATGACCTCTTCCGTTTCTTACGCCCCGGGGTCGCTAACTTTCCGTCTGTGGTTGTAAATTTGACCAAAAAGAAGAAAAAATAGAAACACTCCTTCCGTTTCTTGCCTAATGTGATAAAACATTGCAGCCCGGAACTTCTAGAGCGGTGCTGCTTGGCCTTTTTCCTGTCCGTTTGCCGGTGTGTCGCTTCGAGGTTATGTTTTCCTCGCGCGCACAATCTGCCGAATCATTAATTTTTTACCACGGCCACTCGTTTCGTAATGAGAGATTCATAAATCTTGTTCAAAGTGTGATGGGGATCTGTGTCTCGGGCCCAGCGAGACAGACGCTAAAAACAATCAACAAAATGAGCGCCGCCGAGCGAATCGCAAACCGACCGTGACCGTGAGTGGAAAAGTGTTGTTTCCGGCGCGTGTTCCGGCGCCCGCGTCGGCGCCCACTTTCGGGGCGATTTGTAAATTTGCCATTTGTCAGCGGGCTTTGCGCTGATTGTGATTGGATGGAGAATGGCTTAGGCCACTGTTCCGAGCGATTTGAGCGTCGATGTGGACCTAGGCGGTGTAATTAACAATTTGATGTATGGTGCACGAAATGGGACTGATAATGATGCGATTGTTGGAAATTTTGATTGATTGTGATTGGTTTGATGATTATTTTTCCAAATTATTCACAGAAACAGATATTTTTGAAGGATTCTCAGTAAATTTGTTCCACTGATGGTTTCTAAATTCGATGAAATAGATTCAAAATTTGCTTTTATAAATAAAATATACCCGACTTCACTTGAATGCTCATTACATATTCATGATTTCGAGTCGACATTTTCAGCTCAGGTCTTTTCCGGTAACGTTATTATCGAAAATTCTGAGTAAATACCTCGCCCTCATAGAATGGCACAGTGAAAGAAGGATCTAGACATTTCAGATTGTTTCCAAGAGCGATCCGGTATGTAGCAGCTCATCTCTTAACAAAATTACTCTTTTCTTATTCATCCCTCGGGATTAGGCAACATTACAAGTATTACACTTTTCAATTGTTCTTCCACGATCCACGAATTCCACGAAGACGCTTCAGGATAAGCACATTTATTATTTATCGGGTCAGTTGTGTACGGGCGATGAAGGTGAAAAAGTTTCAAACTACTTTTCCCGATTGACTTCGAGTTGTTCGAAAGTGCCTTCAGTAGTGTCATCGACAGGTTAAGTGCACTTTGGATTAGTTGTCTTGTAGTATCTTTCGCTCACGTTCTTCCTCGTGTCCCGTAAAACTAGCTCCCGTAGAGGCAACTACAAATCATGCTTAAATGTACGCTCTTTCGCAAAGAATAGTTTAGATTCTTAGATCGAACGAAAAGAACTTTATATTGAGAGTAATGTTCATGCGCAACCAATCGAGCATTGCATCGGTTTACGGAATAGAATTTTTCCACTTCGCACAGCGCACAGCTCACAACAAAGTGTTGCCCGATCGTAAAAAAGCACTCCATTACGTTCATTTGTTGAGCTGTTGCGACAAAGAACGGCGAGTTCTTTCACTCCGCGGCCACCGCGGCCACGCCTTCCAGAAAGAAGATAAAGAGATGGAAGAATAGAGGCAAAGAAAAACATCACGCTATAAAAGATCCACACAGAACGGCGTGCCACCGTGGAGCGCGGCTAAGGGATTTTTCAATCAGTTTTCCTTTATTCGCCGCTCACTCGCTCCACAGCTTCGGGTGTACCGCATGAACTGGACAGTTTACGACGGTCGTAACAAATCGAAACCAATGTTACAGTGCGCTTATTTCTCCCGCTCCACCGTCAAACACAGGGAACAAGGAACTAAAAGGAGCGTAAAGGAAAGTGAGGCAAGCGCAAAAATGACTTTGTCCTTGGAATGTGTATCCAGCGACCGGCGCCGGCATCGGTGCAACATTGCATTAAAGCTACCGCTTTCAGTACAGGCAGTCCCCGGCTTGTCGATTGAAAGGACCCATCGCAGGAAGGATGGCGCTGAAAGGAACGAAAAGCGACAGAACTTGTTGCCGGGGGACTTGTGAAGAAATGGCCTTACAATGCAGCAGCAGCCGTAGCAACAAGATTGTGTTGTGCAACTCAATTTCAGGCCCGTGACTTGCATGGGAGAATGTGCAAATAATGGTATGCAGGCATTGCCCCTTCGGCAGTCCAATCGGAAGCGAGTCGCCAGATGGTATATGCACGCTTGAAACAAACGCATTCCTGCCTCGCATGGGTCAAAGCGTTTCGGAATAAATTGAGCTAACGAAGCGTGCAGCGAACGAGTAGGATTCATGCCCAACCGCTCTTGAAACCGGGGAACGAAGCGAGAAGTGCAGATGGTCACTTATTTCCTTTGCAAAACTAATTATCCGTTTCGTGAAAAGACACTCATGGAGCTGTAATGAAGCATTCCTTTTCGAAATAGGGGAAAAACGGAGGCTTATAATGACGATCGCTAATGGAAATAATACTACCCATTTGTAACGGGTTGCATATATAATTTCTAAACAATAGTAAGGGATTTAAAGTCATTTTTTAATGCAAACCCCTTTGAAATGATCCTCAATGTTTCGATTAGTAGCATTTTTATCCTTACCCACGCTCGCTACACTTCTCAGTCTAAAGAAGGAGAAGAAATGCCCCATTATTTCGCTTACTTTATGCCGCCAAACATACACGAGTACTGCTCAGCTTAGCAGGCTGGCTACACAAGCCCATCTCGTACGAGGCAATAATGTTACCGAACGGCACCGGGCGCTGTGACAAGGGTTAGCTTCACGCGTCGGCACGCAACATACACAAAAGCCCCTCGAGAAGGGAGGATATTATGAAGCTCTCAGCGTTCGTCTTTACGAAGAAATAATCGGCCAAACTTTCCGGGCAAACTCTCCCACGAGCAGCTGGTCGAGAGTGTAATTAACTGCGGTGCTTTGAAGGGGTTTTTTGAAATTCTTTCACTCGAACCGTTTATGGGTCCAGCAGTAAGAGGGTTGTTAATGCTGATTTCTAAAGAGTTACGGCTCTTTAATTGGAAAGAGTGAAGTACCGGTGATGGTATTAGCGTTTATTCTCTATAAATGACCATGCGTCTCCATTATAGCCTCTGGAGTAAAAACTAGTTCAAAGAGCAATCGGTTAAAAAGGCTGTTTATGATGATTTAAATTAAAAGCTTCCATTTTTATTTCATTTTTCCACCAAACTGAGTGGAAACAGTGGTGCACCGGTGATGCTATTAGTGAGATATTCGATCTAAAAATGACCATGCGTCTCCATTAGGAGCTAGAGTAAAAACGAGCCAATTTAGCGCGATAATAGAGCCACGCACCACGGAATACGAGAATAACAGAGATAAAAAACTGTTTTAATGGCAGCGCAATGAAAATGCCGATGTTTTTTTTTATTTTTTTAATTATTATTGCAACAAAATTATCATTACATTGTGCAAATATTATTCTATGAACTAAAAACTTTTCTGCAGCAAGCGTTCAAATGTAATTTCACAGAAAATGTGCGAAGTTCAATTAAAATTGTCACTCTATATATTCTGCGGACCAAACACAATCATGATTCAGTACGATGATTAACGAAGCATTTGTGCTGAACGGCTGTAACAATAGTAATGTACTATGTTGCGAATGCATATTGGAATGGATCACATCGATGTCTGGAACGCAAGTAATTAATTCCTCGCATCCACCATATTTCAAACGCCTTGCGCATCACATTTCGCGACCAAAACGAACCACCCGCTCCTATATCATAACCCAGACAAGGCCTGTCCAGCCCTGCCAGTCAACTGAAACATGATTCATTGGCAGACGAAAGTGGCCGCGAACAAGAGGGAGAGGAAAAAACAACAGCAACACATTACAAATACTGCAACGCTGTCAGCAGCAAAGTCAGCAGCACCCAGAGCAGATTCTGGAGGGCCCGGGTACCGTCCGCATTACGGGCGACATATTCGCGTGTGCGAAGGAACACATTATTTTTTTATTACACCACGATCCACGGCCGCCGCCGCCGCCGCCTGCTTACGAACCGTGCGCGGTAAGGCGTTACGTTAGATATTATTAAAATATATTTCATGTCGCATCGGGCACCGTGTGGGTAAATGAATCATTTGTGCTGATGGTGGGTATGCGATTAAAATGGAAATAAAAATGCCTGTATCCGGGTGACGGGGGGGGGGGGGTGTCCCTGTCGCGTTGTTGGCCAAATTGGGCAAGTTCGTGGTTCGTGGGCTTCCATCTGTGCGAGGTGGGTCGCATAAACGTGCGGTTATGGGAAAAGGGAGCGTAATTGAAATGTGTTTTTTTATATTCCCTATCTGGTTCGTTTATGTAGCACGGATTTTTAACAGCACATTTTATTGCATAACATCAGCGTAATCTTTTATGACTGAAGCATAGCAGGCACAGGAGTTTTTTTTTGTATGGCTGCCATTGGTTCAATCAATCAAATTCGGTTCGATACAATCGGGGTTCTTTAATTACATTATTTATTTTTGTTTGAGGCTTTGGATTTAAATGTATATCAATTGAATTCCATTTTTTTACAGTTTTATCCATCAGAATTTCGATAGGGGGTTTTTCAAAAGTTTTGTAAAGCATTGAATCGGAAAAGTTCTCGGATCGAATACTCGAAATGAAACAAGCTTCAAAGGCAAACCCGATTGAATGAGCTGCTAATTACCATTTACTGTCGTTTAGGAAAGTAACTTTCCTTTTGGTGGTAAACTTCTATGCAATACACCCTGGAACCTCCAATCTGAACCTCTCGAACTAAGGTTTCACGGTACCGGAATGCAGTAAGGCAGCCGCACCGACCTCGAAACTAATTGAAACAAGTTTAGTAATTTACGGTTCTTTGGGTGGGTGAAAAAAAAGTTTTCCGATTGATTGAAATACTTGTCACCGTCGGGACGGGACAGCCAGCAAGGATCCAGCAGGATCCGCCGTCAGTGCCGGAATCAATGCTATTCTTCCCGCTTTCGATTGCACAAATTCCTCGTTTTGGTCAGCTTGCCGGGGCAGAATGTGGAAATTAATTTTCCGCCCGACTGCACCAGACAATGGGAACGGTTTGGGCTTGGGTGCGTTTTGCAGCAACAAATACAGCTTTTACGGATCGTTCGATTAGATGAAATAGTTTAGCAAACGGTAAACTTAGTTTAGAAAATGGTGCTTTTATATAGGGAACTAACAACACATTTAAGCTCGTTCAAAACACAAATTCCAAATCATAATAACAGCGTTGAAATTAAACCCATCGCATTGTTAGAGACCGTCTAGACACACGGGATAAATGGAGATTGAATGACGCTTGCTTTGAAATTTGTTATTCATCAGAAACCACTCAACTATTCCGACAATCGCGCAACACCAAGTGTGCTCGGGCCGGGAAAACGGCATCCACCGTCGCCGCAAACTGCAACTGCTGCCAAACGCCTCCCACCAAACACAAACAAAGCGCTGTCTGTGTGTGCGAAGAGCAGCAAACAAAAAAAAACGGAGAAAAGCGGAGCATGTGAACGATTTTTCATCGACTGTCTGCCACCGTTGTTATTGTCCGCACCGGAGGATTCTTCGCATTTTCGCAAAATAAGCAGCCCGGGCTAATCGAAACCAAATTGGGTGTCTTTCGATGGGGGTTATTGTACCCTAATCAGACCACCGGTACGGTGCGGGAAGACATAAAGCGAGCCGCGTGTCGTGTTACCTGCCCGCGAAATGGAGAAACAATTGGGTTGGGCGAACATTGCTGTACGCTTCGTTCAATATTTCGTTATTTTCGTTTTGAAGTGATACTAAAAGGTAAGAAGATATCTATACTATTTTTTACATTCATATCCTGTTATTTTTTTTTCAAATATGATGACAAATATGGTATTAAACATAACCTTTCTTTGACAACAGTAACAAAAGATAGAAAGGTAATAAATACCCTTAGAGCGAAAGGTTATCTTTGTTGGTTTTGATATTTATATCTATAGTTATCTCAAAGTATCTTACATTTTGGAATGTTTTGTTATATATATTTATCAAACCACCAATATTTCAACACGATCATATTACAAAATCCCTTCAAAAAAGCACAGCTTTCCCGGGTTCCAACGAAATTGGAGCACAAAAAAAATCTTCCCTCCATTTCGAGCTACTTAACACGTTATGCCACGCATCGCGGTTCGAGCATCTGCCAGAAGCGCGCGTCTGGCTTCTGCAAGTGACAAGCTCCTACTTAGCACACCGCATAATGCCTGTCAGCAAATTAAACCCCCTCTCGGCCCGAGCCGAGCGGCACGGAGCAGCAACTTTCCAGCCGAACGCCAGCCTACTTAACCACAAGAGCAGCGCTTTCCGCGCGGACAAACAGCACGGCACACACCTGCATTCGGCGAAAGAGGGCACCGACTGTGTCGCAATGGTGCTCTATTAACCGAAACGCGGCGTTGACTGCTTACGGCTGCCGCGTGCTGCGAAACTTTCAGATTTCGGTAATTTTCCACCAGGGGGAAAAGTTGGGCCACGGGCACCGAGAACTCAAACGTTACACGCACAACAAACATCCCGCTCCAGGGGTGGAGCGAAGCTAGGGATGTGAAAAGAATTCGGTGTAAACAATACAGACTAGGTAATGAGTTTTCGCCGCGCAAAAGTTTGCACGGAGACAACCATTTTCTGTGGAGCATTTAAAACTTACCCCACCCGGACCGGGGAGTTTTGTATTTTCCGACTTTAATTCGTGTTTTCTTTAAAGTGAGGGATGAAACGAATGAATTATACTTGAGCTCCAGACAGAATCTTCAATTGTATCCACTCGAAAAGAACGGATTTCAACACTATCTACCTCACGGCCCATTACGACATCGGTTCAAATCCCTCCGGTAGCTGATAATTGGACTTTTATGCGTCGCTCTGAGCCTCCGCCCGTCGACAGCTGGCGATATCAATCGCCTTCCTTCATCGGCGATGCCTCATCGTCCGCTCGGTTAATGATGGTTTGAATAATTTCACGTTGCCCACGCTGTCCAGGCTGCCAGCATGTTTATCGGTCTCCCGGTGGATTAGTTTATGGAGCGCTTCTTTTGCGTGCCGAAGCGATAAAGAGTGCAAACGATTGCGACTAAATGGTCGACGCCATTACGCGTAATGATAAGGTGAAGATTTATTTCCCCGCGGGCGCGTGCCGCTCACATTAATTACATTACATTATCGGACCATTATGGTGGGATGGGCCGGATGGGCATGTCATTCGACATTTGTCGCTACGGTGCTGAGGAGCGGTAATGTGCTTTGTAAGAGATATGTAGTTTTTTTGTGGCATTTCGATCGCTTTACGGTGTGAGATATTTTATTGCTTTCGAAGTGGCTGTCATCGGGCGATAGAACATCCCGCTGGGAGGAGATGGAGGATATGAGTTGCTTAAAAAATAATGATACAATCTCTTTCGGGGAGTTAATCTCTGAAGAGGAACCCAGTTCCTCTGTATGCTGTTCCGTGTGCTCTACTGACGTTCTAGTTTAAGTGAAGAATGTTGAAGGCTCTTTTTTGTAGCTTCCATACAAGTAAGTATTCCTGTTCCAAACAAACCACGTACATGATTACTTTCTAGGTCGCTTTTGATGCCAGGAAATAGAATTTTAAATCAACTCCGTCGCGTATGCCCTATGTTTACCCACGTTAATGAATAATTCACACCTGCATTTTGGAAGATTTCAGCTGTTCCAGTATTTATAGCATAGGATACTTGATTTGAGAACGTCATGCAGAACTTTTTTTTTTATAAAGAAGTTGATCTTAAATTTATTACTGAGCAAACTTTGGAAAGCTTTCCATGAGTTTCGCGGAGTGCAGCCCCGCATTAGAGAGGCGATTAGAGCACGCTGGTTAAATTTATCACAGGATGTGGTTCGTGTATTTATAGCGTTTTTTCAAAACCCGCCTGCCCGCTACCAATCATTGCGGATGAGCCAGCCAACGACAGTAATGGCTACAAAACATGAAAAGTCAATCGTTTCGAACGCGGCTGGGTTCGAGGTGAGGTGAAGTTAATGACCGCATTCTCTTAGTTAATGATGGAAGCAAAATCCATTTATGGTTTTTTTGCTTTGCTTTCGCTTCTTTATCAGAACGATTGCTCTACGGTGATTTATGTCCGGCTCTGGTTGAGCGTTTATGGTGGTGGTTTTACGAACGGAAACCGTAATGATCTCCGCTTATGAAGATTTGTTTGTTTCGGGAGCAGGCGAATAGAAATGAACACTTCCAAACGAATGTTCTTTTGTTCGCTTGAGTCACTTCAGGTGACTGATCTCCTCTAGCCGAACAATGAGTTTCATTGTGTGGCTCTTCATCCAGCATCGTAAATGTGTAATGTAATATTACTTTTCGTTTCGTTCTATATTTCAAGCGAGCGTTAAGCTCTTGAATCCTTTTGTCGAGATGATGATGCCTGCTGTAATTGAAACCTGTTCGCGTTTGATATAACCTTCCGATGTCAGCATTATCAAACTGTGTGAGTGACAAATGAATGAGAAAAGGTTGAAAGGCATATCGTATTTGGGAAACGAATTCAGGTTTATGTAGCCATTGCTACAAGAAGATTACATCTATTTCAAATATTGGAAAAGTCCAAGAATATTCTGCTCAATTCTCTATTACAGCTTGTGACTTCATAAATTTCGCTCAATGCAACACCTCCGTAAGAAATGTGCTCGATCGGTAAAGACCAATTTGCAGTCGTTCTTCATGAGCCTCATATCGTGGGGATCGACGATTTGTCAAACTTGAAAACTGAACCCGTTTATCAAAGCGGCGTGGTGCGGAAAATTGCGAAAGAAAGCAGTTCTCCAGTAGAGTGTCCTAGAACAAGGAGCAAAAAACACACACACGCATACATACGAAAGATCTATGACTTCTCCCTGCCGGCGCGTGATACACATGCATGCAAAGTTCATAAATCGGCAATAAAATAACTTACCAAGTCGTAGACGGGAAGCCCTCGGCACGTGCTCGCGTGGAAATGTGACAATCGTGAAGCTACTCGAGTGTACCGAGTGGGTTGGACTTTTTATGTCCCAAACTAGTCCCCTAGCTTTGGCCAATCTAGCCTGATAGTGCCCTGGGTGTGTTCGTCCGGAGAGAGAGAGAGATAAAGGATGTGCCAGCGAACTTGCCCTCCAGGGCTGATAAATAGCGCCCATAAAAGAAGTTCCTATTTCTTTCGGCTTGAGTGATGGGTAAGTTGAAAATGATTAAGCGTGGTGACGCATGACGTGCGGTGGGTCTTATGCATACTAAATATGGCAGAAGGAGCTTTGTGGGTGGGGTGATGTGAATGAAATGTGGGTTAATCGGCCGCATGAGAATCCGTCGCATGGGAGATCAAATATAAAAATTGGTTCATTTGTTTCGTAGCGCGCTTCCTTGGGTTCCGGTTCATTTCGCAACACTTTGATCGAAGCAGCACGTTGAACACGTGTTTGCAATACTGTAAACAGAGAGCAACAACAAAGCAACCGCTTCTCCTGCATCGTATCAGCATCGATCTACTGTGTAATCTTGCTCGCAAAGTACATCGCACAAAATCGATCAATACACGCGCTCCTTTGTGATACATCTTGAAATTTCCACTTACTAGCTCACTTCATGCTACACCATCGTATCGTGGCCGCGTATGGTAGCGCTTCACAAGGTGAAAACATACACTGTTCCAGGCATTGGCTGCAAAGCACCGGCAGCACGGTGAACACGGCGTAATAAACTACCATAAACGTGTCCCGCGTCTCGTAGCGTTCGCCGTCGTTTCCGAAGCGAGGCGGGCGAATAAAAAAAGGCGTTGGTAAACAAACACTCCACCAGCGTTCGTACAGGTTCTTTAAGGTTCATAAAGCATCGTTACAGACGCAGTTCGCCGGGCTGCAAGACGGCGACGTTCTGGTGGAGCTTTCCACGGGGGAAAGCTCGCGCTCGCTCGTCATGAGCGACATATGCAGGAAGTTTCATTTGCACCTCGCCCGGTAATGTCTGGTTCGTCTTAATGAAGAGCGAGCGTGGAGTATGGCCATCGTTAACGTTCGTCGGCTCGACGCCTAGGAACGCTCCAATAGGTGCTCAGGCACGTGCTCACACACACACACTTCATCTGGTTCGTAACAACGTCTGTACGATGCCAGTTTTGCCACTTTGCTGCATGTGGAGCGATGTTTTCTGAGGTTTTCATTGCATGAAGAGCTGAACAGATTTTGCATACCGTGGAGGCAAATCACATGATGATTAAGATGATAAAGATGAAGGAAAGAAGTTTGGGATATGAAGTGTTTTATTCAAATTTAATACTTAATGTTTCTTTAAGAACATGAAAAATATGATATAAAATGTATTGCCTACAATAAATTGCCTCTAAATTTTGGAGATTGAACTTCATCAAATTTGTAACGTTAATACTAATACTATTAACGATATTTAACATGTAAAAAGCCACATTTAACAACAAAATATGCTTGAAATATGATCCAATTTTCGAAGAAATACCATTTGCCCAATAGAAGTGGGGCGAATGGGGTAAAAATGCTTTCCAATTCGAGCAACTAGTTTCGCGAACCATAAATCGCCAATCCCCAATCCGCAGCGAGAAAACGAAAGCACAAAACGTGACTTCCCCTGTCGGTCCTGTGGCATTGTGGGTCGCGTTTCGCGCATTACCAAACACGCCTGGCTGCCTTCCGATCGTTCCAAAACGTTTCCGAGCGGGCACAAGACACGGCCACCGCCGCAGCACAATGCTTCCTTAATCGCGCAGGTAAATCTTGATAAGCGTCAGGCTGTTTCGGGCGCAATCGACGACGGCATAACAGGTCGGTTCCGGTTTGCCGCGCGAAGTGCGAAACGTTTATTAGACAAGCCGAATTTTGCCCCGTCGAAACCAGGCGAAAATGCGTTCGATCGAGCAACTTTTAATGAACCGGAAGTCAATATCGAGCCGTAACGAGCGGCAATGGGGGGTCGTACATTTGCACGCGTTGGGTGAAAGGGAGAGTAACGGTTCGGTATGAATCGTGAATTTTTATTATTTTTTACATGAATTTCTCCCTTATGCGAAGAGAAAACGTGAAAAGCGTACCAGATCACGTGTAATTTGATAAGGTAAAAGCATGAAATTGGAGGTGAGACTCGTCTCATTTGTCACATGATACCACGAGGAGAGCTAAGACCTCCGAGAGAGGATTTGCTTCTATACAGACAATCAGTTTACGTTATAAAAATAGAGCTGTTTGATCTGCTGCTTGATATTTACACGGTTAATTATTCAACTAACCTAATCGATCGCTTTAAACGTTAAGTGTTAATAAACACTTGACGCATAATCAGCATAGCTTCAAACGAAACGGTGTCACGGGCGATTCCAATAAACCATTGAACTCAATTATTCATCGCTTGCAGATGTTCCAACACACCCTTCAGAGAGCCTGCATAATCGCGTGCCAAACACGGGAACTACAACTGCGCTAACCGAGTTAGAACTTTTATTGCCATTGAAGTGGTGTGTTCGCTTGTAATCACGCGTCATGTATCATCCCCTTTGACACAAATCCAGTGGGAAAAGCCTAGCAGCGATCAAACACGGCGGTGAGTCGTTACCGCCAGCGAATGGAGGTGTGAATGATGCGCATTTCCCCTGGGTCGATCGAAATATGACGCACGTTTCACGAAGTTCCCTTCTGTTTGTTAAAACGTTGCCTCCTTCCTGCCTTCAGTCCCATCGATTAAAGCCACCGGTTGAAGTTGGCCCGTGGGCGAGAGCGGGAGCGATGTAAACGATCAATCAAACTCTGCCTCGAAGCCAACGCCACCACCGTGGCGGATGGAAGCGGCGCGTTTAACACGGTTGCGGAAGGAACGAAAGCCCACAGACTTTGGTTTTGGAGTGCGGGAGTAGGATGAGACGACGACCAGGGGCTTCATGTGATAATCAGGACGATTCTCTGGGGCCAAAGTGGATTCGTTAGTTATTAACTTGACAGAGCGCGCATTGCTGCGGTTAAGTGACACTTCAAAGCAGACCGAACGTACAAGGACGTCCTTTCGGTGTTGGGTTCCCACATGGTAAGGGCCAGGACACGAGTTTCCCTTTGATCGACGCAATACAATGATGCGTGTGTGCGTGTTAGATGCGTGTTTGTGGATGCGATATAATGTCATTGAGATGGAGGAATGGATTGTGCATACAACCTGCAGATATCGAATGATACATAGCACAACAGCACTCAGTAGTACAATGTTTGTAGATGAGAATAGGAGGATAATAATCTTCCGATTGTGGTGGCTCTTGACCGTGGGGTAATCGAACACAATATCGTCACATCCTCAAAGCGGTTGGTTTAATTGAATCTTAATGCAATTTTCAAGCGTTTGCTCGTCCAATTGAACCAGAGCTCAACGTCGATATCGTTTAATTAGTGTAGATAAATCAATATAATGCATATTGCGAATGACAAAGGTTATCTCAGGAATGGATCATTCCATTCAGAACTATCCTACCATGGCAGTTTCCAAAAATTGAAAATCTTTTTCCTGGATCAACCACAAGACATTCTTAAATCCGCCACCATATGGGGCGAGTTTAGAAATAAATTTCAGATAAGAAGAAACATGCTTACAGGCTCATGGCTGCTGGTAATTTCTCGTCAACTTTGCCTCAACAGCTTGTCAGTTGGCCGTTGGATCACCATTAATCATGCTTTTGCTTCAATCAATACCTTCTCGTAGCATCCAGAAGCATACGGTGGGAGCTGGAGCCGGTGTCATAACAAGTCTGCTCGTCGTATAACGTAGTGTAACAGAGTAAAGGAGGAGCAGATCAGCAGATGAGTGGAAGTGTACTTTGCGAGAGATCCTGTCGTTTAGTTCCGGAGGTGTCAGCCTGCATTACAGTCAGGGTTCATTTATTCTCCATTTTCTGATAACATCTACTCACATCGTAGCTTGTGGTGGGTTTTAAGCACTGACATTGTATGCTATGTTTGATACATCGCAGCTGTTACTTTCTCTTCCAAGTAAATATACGTATGTTCGTAACTAGGACTTTAAATTTAGTAATTTAAATGCATCTTCAAGCAAACCCCTCATATTCGAATAGGTCCAATGTTTGCTCCGTTGAAGTTCTATCGATAATTACGCTATTTGCAGATGGGAGAAACTATTTATAATGTTGGTTCTTGCGCCAGGCAAACGAAAGCAAATAATTGCATCATAAACGGTTGCACATTTTCAACCCCGAAAAATGCGCATTCGGCAACTAAGTTCCACTGTAATTGGAAAAGAGAACGAGAAAACAAACGGCTCCCACAGCATCCCTCGCTGCACCGAGAACAAAACAAATCATGCCGGAAAAGCGTGGGAAAACCACTTTCCCACAGTTTCACTTCCGTTCGCTGGGAAATATACGATGGAGCGAACTTTTTCAAGCGGCAATTTGTAATTCTTTTAAGAGAGAGGGAGAGAAGAGGTGCCTAACTTCCACGAACTCCACCAAACACCACCACATCCTTCTTGCGCTCGCAGTGCTTGGTAATGGTGCATGTAATATTTTAAATTATTATCTGGCTGGTTGGAGCGCCTGAAATATGATTCCCCGTTGGACACTTTCAATTCATCGTTCCAGTGGAAAATGGAACTGTCCCACCAGGAGGGGTCGGAGCGATGGGGAGAACTATCGTGTCGTACGTCGTACCAAAGGCTCGCGTTGCATCGGTTGCTATGGTAGCAAAAACAGGCTCTAGATGCTTCTGGATGTGGCGAAAACAAGCGCAAAACTGCAACACGGTGTGCTTAGATGCCCTTGGGAAGGATTGCAGTGGGGACACCTTCTGTTCAGGTGGCTTAATGTCCGCAAACGGAACGAACGAGGATTTATGCGCTCGCAAAAACCCTTTTCCCCAAATGGATGGCATGTTAATCACCGATAAAAACAACTGATCTCCATCGGATGTGGATGAGTTTCTTTACGACCAGCAGGACCTGCATGAGGCAGCTGCAGATGGGTTTAGGTCACTCCCTTGAGGAGTTTGCTGCATGGGTCGATGGAGTTGAATATTTGAGCATAGATTAGAATGATGAAATAGGTGACCATTTTGGACAGAGGAAATGTTGGTGTAACTAGACGCATTTGTGGTGAACTCTTGGTGAAAAATATTCTTGAGAAAATCTATACCTATGATCTACGATCGTCCTTATCGTCTTCGAGATCCTCTTTAAAGTAGATTTATATGTCCAGTTGGTCTTAATGAAATCCGGAATCTTTAAGAGCCCGCCTTAACGCCTTCAAGACGCTATTTGTTGTTGATAAGCATCACTCCGTCCAAGGAAATCTTCACCAAAAGCTGCTGGAATGGCTCCAAAAGACGGTATCTTTATGACAAATTACCACCGATTAAATGCTTCGTCATTGTTTTGTTGCCTTTTTTTGCCATCGTTCAGCTCCGGACAAGATTGGAATGATTTCTTGCTATTCTCGCTTCTCTGGGACACAGTGGCAATTCTTGAGCGAGCTGAAAGATGTTCCCGGATGCCAACGACAGAGCAGAAAGCAGCTAGCGCAGCAACGCTTCCGAAAATAATGAGTGGTGAAAATGGCGAAAAATGACACTTCAATTTTCATGTTTTTTGGTATTTTCGGCAAATCTCTTCTGACAGCACCGGGTCGTCCTGCAGGGATTGGTGGGGTGCGTCCAGAATGCCATTGTCACACAACGGCCGTGACATTGATGGGCGGCCAAAATTATAAACAAACCCTCCCAGCCGATAAATTCCGAGCCGGGCTCTGCGTGGCTTTAATCTCCGCCGCTCCCAGCATCCCGAGGGTCAGTGGGATTTTTACTTTTACTTTTGGGACGGATGAATAATGTATGTGGGTCGCGAACGTGATGGGAATGTGTTACGCCGTCCTGCGACTGCAGTAGGTGGATCTTCCTCTACCGTCACAATGCTAAGGACGAGGAATTGTTCGGTTGTTGCCGAGTTCTCCCCGCCATAGTCCTGATCCCATCGGAGACAGGAGGCACGGGAGTAATATTTATATTTCGGGGATTATTGTTGTACTTTGCGGCATGATTGTGCACTAGATTACGTTGAGCTGGAGGATGCGACTCGCTCGTGTCTGTAGAGGAAGGCACGAAAGGACGCTCAACTCATGGGAGCATGAAATTGATCAAGGTGTACTTATTACACATCGGTTGGTTCGTCGTGTTTGATGCTGATTGTATTGGATGTAGTAATTCAGCGAGATATAAGAATGTACGAGGCACGTGAATGGCATCTAAGCTGCGTTATCTTCGGATATTGCAGGATGGTCATATTGTTGCAAATTAAAGTAAGGCTGTGAAATACGCCTCGTAATGCTTAGGAATAAGTCTTCCACATGGCCACTCTTTCCAGAATAACTATCTTACGAAGGCCGTTACATCAGAGAGATGGTTTTGATTGAATTTTCCAATCAATCTGTGGTATTGCTATCGATTAATTTCAACTGCTTTTGAGCCTGCCAATTAAGCGACTATTTTTACAATGTAGGACAATACTCTTGTCACGCTGCTTTTGTTTCGGATTTGTAACGGATTAAAGATGAAATCCTGGATGAAATGTTACTCAGTTTATCGCTCGTTTACTTTTGTCAATTTCAGTTTATTTCCTTACAATAAGTTGAGACTTAAGATGAATAAATAGAATTCTTTATCAGTTAAGCTCTTTCAAAAGTAACATGTAATAATCTCCCTTACTCCTACTCAGTACGCACATCACTAGTGCTAAAAACCGCACAAGAAGAACATTTTTATTGGTTATATGATCGGAAGTATTGAATACATTGAAAAGAGTCCCAGAGATATCCTCACAAAACAGCAACAACCAGTGCAGATCCGAAGCTTCTCCTGGCATCATTAGATGTTGCAGTCGATACAGAAGCCGTGCTTTGCGTGAAAAAACGTCTACGTTGGCCAGCATTCGACTTTGGATCAAACCTTTGGTCAAACATTGCACAGCGCCCCATGAATACAACCATAATCCCCTTATCTGCGACGCTTCCGAAGTAGCGAAATCTCACGACTGCACACAGTGTCCCGAAAGCTTTCCTGCATAATCGTCACCCCGCATCGTTTCGGTAATTTCCAAGGGTCAATTGATATTCGAGTCAATGCCAATCGAGCCAAATGGTAAATATGCAAACGCTTATCCCACTACGGGCGTGTTTTTTTTTAGCGATAGATCCCATCTTCTGGCAGCTCGGGGAGCTCGGGAGATAGAATTGATTATTGAAAACCGGTGATCGTGATGTGAAATTTGAGTCACAAACGGCGAGCTCCGGCGACTCAGCGGGAGCCACTGAAAGGGGTGGGACATGAATTGAGCTGCTTGGAACCGACGTTCCAAGGCAACTTACAGCGAGCGATACGCCGTAGACTCCCGCGTCGCTTCGGGATGGTATAAATTACCAGCAGACGCCTTGTGATACGGCTTAATAATCAATTTGCATCTATAATGTGTACACACACACACACGTTAATACATGGAATGCACACATATGTATGGTTTGGAGGCTTTCCTCCTAGGAATCATAAAATCATTTCACACTCCCACGTGCACAGGACGCAACGGAGCGTTTGTTTTGGAGCCGTTCCGAAGCGTGTGTTGGGTAAACAACTCTCTGGTTTGGAATACACAACACGCATCATCATCGAATTCGTGGCTGGAAAGCTGTTGTGTGGTTGGACATTTGTGACCGACAGCGAGTCTAGAGAGGCGTACGGTCATCGTGGGAGGGTGAAAAGCAAGTTGTTTTGTTCTTACTGGCATCTAAATGTGATGAGTCAAACATCACTAATCCAAAGTAGGAAGACACTTGTTTCAGTTTTCAAAAATTGAGGATTTTCTCCAAGTCTCGTTGTGCTTTGGTGACTAATTTTGAGCGATTATTTCGCTTATATTTACTCACATCCTAATAAAGATTCGAAATGAAAACCATTATTATCTCTTAACCTTCAACATACGCTCAATAATGGATTGCTTTCCAATGATTGAATGTGGCTTAAGCAACCATCGATGAATATAGATTGTAACAACACCATTCTCCGGAGGGAATCGATCTCCGCAGAGTTCACCTTGCGTATCATCAAGATATGTTTGTGGTAGCAATCCCGGCCCACACGGCATGACAATGCACACAGCATTCGATACGGCACGATCCGTATCCGGCCGGGGCGCAAATCAACCAAGTCATGGAACGTATCGGCCGAACTCATCAATCAACCGTGATCAGTCGTTTTCATTAACGTTTTCTTTCCCTCACTCGGAAACGCACACTCTTGGACAACGTAGCAGCGCGTTGCAGGAGCGAAATTGGAATTGCAAATATCCCGACCGACCGACCGAATGGCACCCGCCTAAGCAGCCCCTGGAAAGGATGATGAGCAACAGGAGTCCGATACGAAGACTTGCTGGCTCTTGGGAACCATCGCAGGGTAGGAGAATACGAGCATAACTACAAAATAAGTGCCTCCGGCGGCTTGGCTGATCTGTTTTTCACCATCGTCGGCAATTGCTTCGTGTGAAGAAGCATCGGGTTGATCAGTTCGTTTCGCTGCCTTTGAAGGTTGTTCGACGGAATAGTAGCTTTCGGATGAACAGCTTCGTTAGTTCGCATTTATAGCACAGAGAACATTAGCTATTGATGTTTGTTTTGTGGCTAACGAGCGTGTTTGCTGCCTATATTACAATTTTTATATTATAACTACTGAGGAAACATTGCAATCAAACGAATTTGAGACTAATTTCACCATCGAAAAGTCAACAAACGTGCCGTTCTCCACTGTTCCGCCTTCCACAACCCATTAAATTCCAACGTATGTCGGCAAGAAATACAAACTCCTGCGGTTACCAGTCACTGCAGTTCCAGCAATCCCATTATTGTACCGCTCCCATGTTGGCGGTCGGAGTTGTTTTTTGCTCCCCCCCTCCCGAACCAATTTTCGACAAATCAGCCCTCGGCGGCTGCGAAAAGTTATCAAATTTTGTTCCCCGCCGGTCCACCCACGCCACCACCCACCGGGGCGCACGGACGGCCTAAAAACTGCGGATAAACGAGCATTGCGAATCAACCTTGAGGTTCGGAGCATAACAATAATGCTGTTAGCCACAGCAGCCGCCGCACCACCACCCCCAGAGCGGGCGAAACAATGGCCGGGGAAAAGGTAAATACGTGTTTGTTTGCCGGGCCGTATGGTGTGTGTATGTGTGTTGGGTGCCTTCTCGTTGGGTTTACCGTGCCATGAATTAGTAAGCGGATTGGATGGAAAAATAACGAGCAGCAACAATAACATTCGGGCCCGGAACGCAACCGAAAGTGCGATTGACTTGCGAGAGTGGGCTGCGATGATGTTGGTGAACTGGAATTATCAACAAATTATGTTGACCATCAAATCCGATCTTAATTTTCGATCTGCGGCGTTCTGGAGGGGTGGATTTATTTTTCGGGGTTGAGCTTCCAAAGCGGAATTAGTGATTTGAAATGGATTATGTTCTGAGCTGGAGTGGATTGTGCTGGATTAATGAGCAACACAATCTAGATTAGAGTTTTATGCTAACTGATCCCATTTCAGCGTATAATTTAAGTGTTGTTTTATATTACAAATAGTCGTTGTACACAAACTAAATAATCTTCTTGCCAATCTATCTGCAAGAATCCCTTTTTCATTCAATGTTGCTGGTAAGGTTACTACTTCAAAACGATTCTTGTTAACCTTTGTTTGCCCTTGAAACTGTGCGCAACCCTTAACCCGCACCAGTGGAACCCCACCAGACGTGACGCGATAAAGACTTCCCCCACTAAGTCCGCCGTGGGCGGGAAGATAAATAAACGCTCATAAATACACGCGTTCCGGGTGACACCGGTGCGCAAAATGTGGTGATAAATGTCAATGCGTAATCTGATTGTACCGGAAAATGAAAAGTTAATTCCGACGGCGTCAAACGAGGGTTCCGAGGAGTGCCTTTTCGGTGCGTAGACCCAACCGAAGAAATAACACAGTGACACTTAACGGTGAAAGGACTTACCGAGGAATGCTACGAAACAATCCTTTCGTTTCACCTGAACGAGTCAGCAATAATGTAGCTATGTGCTATGTCCGGAAATGGAACGAAGAGTTGTTCAACAAGAACCTTTGAGTTTGAACATCAACAGACGCTTTACGACCGGAATTTCCATCCACCATCAGCGGAAGGTAATGAATGTTTCGTCTCCATCGGCGAACGACCTAACTTTTGTTATTAATTTTCGTCACTCGTCAACATCAGCCAACCGGCAGGAGAATCCGATAAAAGTATGGTCCTGCCGTTGGTAAAAACATGGTACAGATTCAAGGGACCTAAAGAGTCAACCTGCTGTTTTGATGGGAAGTTTGTGCGACTCGTGCCACTCGTGCCACCTATCATAAATTCAATCTGAAGTTCGTCAACATTTCCGGACCTCCATGATCGGTTTTGACGACTCAACTAAACTGCAGTTAATATAAGTACATGATGGAGAACGACTTAGCTCAAATACTGTTTAGATTATTACTAAATGGGACTAAATGGGTTAGTCCTCAATTTCTAGAATAAGAACTTATCTAGTTCCTCAAAACCCAAGCTCGAAATCGATACTCATCTTAACTAGGATCTTGACACCGAGTCCGTCCGCCAACTCGTCACGTCCTTTACAAAGGATGCAAGCGGCATTAAAGTGTGCAAACGAATCCAAACTGGACGTGGAACATGGAATCGCATTCCAACACGTCTGCCGGATTTATTTTACTACTACACTCCTCTTGACAAAAAACAACTAAAGCCTACCGTAGATGCCAGCCGTCCGGTCACGGTAATGGATCATTGCCAGTGTCGTGCTTTGAACGTGACTTTCAGCGAAAGAAGTTCAACCCCCGAGCCTGCTTCTGCCGAACCCTCCACGTCTCATTACACCCGAAGGAAAGCAACCATTTCGGGGCAATTATTTGTGCTTCAGAGCCAGATCCACTGCCAGAGAATCCTTTTCAGCGTCGACGGTGAAGTAAGCATCCCGACAAACAGGCGATTGAATTCGTGCCGACGGGCTTCAAATCACGAAACTACTTCCGGTCGTTGTTTCTGGCGGGGATGGGAAGCGGGAGTCGAGTTCACAACGTCTCAACCAAAGACGTTCTTGAGTGGGAAGAAGCGGGAGAAGAAGCTTTTTGAAGAACTAACAAACGAATCGCACTCAAGCGTACGGAGCGAACAATTCATTCGCCTCATTACGCCGGGCCGGCAGCGAACGGGTAGGGTTGGTATTGTTCTTGGTACAGTTCCGAACGGAAAGAACGGACGAAAAGAAGTGCTCTGGAGTTTGAAATTTGTGTCGGCTCGTAAATCTCAAGCAAAGAGGATCCGAGAATTCCATGAAAAGTTTATGACGAACTGAAGAGGTGCCGGTCTTTACTGTCGTGTCACGAAAAGGTACTGTATTAACTAATTTCGTATCCTTCTTCATGCACATTTAGTGTTCGAGTGAAAGTGAGCGTGAAGAAGACATTTTTTGAAGTGTATAGTTTTCATAAAAATGTTACGCAAACGCTTGAAGCCTTAACTTGTATGTTATATTCTTTCTTCAGAAATTTTAAACAGTACAACACATGAGTGTTAGTACGACTCCCTTATACGTCACGCGGAAGCACTCTGGCTAACAGGATGAACATTCACCTGGCAAAAAAAGGGAAAAATAAACAAAAATCAAAGCTCTCGTCGTGAATTGTTCATTACATGGTCTGACTTTTCTTCGCCGCTTCAACTTGAGAGAAAAACGAGCATTCATCCCGCATTTGGCAATCTGTGCATGCACAAAAGAGTTCCCCTTCTGCACGATAACCTTCCACCGGAACAAGCGATACGAGTCGGCAGCATGTCGACTTTTCTGCGAATTAATTTCCGCTCACATCACATTACGCTCGCTGCCAGGAAATGGTGCGCTTTCTTCACCGCGTTCAAACAATCCACGCTGCTTGCGTGCGGGAGACGGGAGGTTTTGGCCAACCCAAAACAAAGCATCCGTACGAGCGTACGTTGTTCCATTTCCGTTTGCGGTCTCCGTTTTTGCGCTGTACCAAACGTAACATTTTTTGCAAAACACTTTCTCTTGAACAAGCGGGAAAGGATATGTTTTTGCCCGTCAAATACCTCGAAGGTATTCGTCGTCGCATGAGCGTTTGATTTCGGTGAGCCGTGAAGTGTGTTGTTTCGTTCCGGCTGCTTATCGACAGCCGGTTGCAAAGGGGAACAAAAAAAAAGAGAAGTAAGCAATTTCATTCGGCACAGCTCTCAGGCGAGAAAATTTCGGTTTTTCCCGCTCCCATGATGTGGGTATTGAACGTGCCGGAATGTGAGGGTAAACGTGCCTGTGCAGCAGTACGTGGACGAGCCGGAGCCTAATTTTAGCAGATGTATGATTAGATACGGGCGTTTATTTTCGGTTTATTTTTTCCTGCAGCAAACTGTTTGCGACAAAAGAAAAACGATGGGATGATGGGAATGAATTGTTTAACGTGACATGTGATTTTTGTTGTGCGACGCGTGCCAGCACGAGTATCTGAGGGGGAAGTTTGCAGGTTGGACAACAACATGGGTGTTTTATTGGATCTCTTTATTAGATTTTCCTGTGGTAATAAGTAAAAATAATGTACTTTATTGAATTGAGCCCGTGGCTTCAGTCAACGTACCAAGAATAGCCTCAACAAAATGAAGCAATCGTTTGAAAATAAATCTTAAACGTATTTTTTTACCGTTTGAGGGATTAGTCCCGAAAATGCGCTAGAAGTTGATGAGCGTACTAGCGAAAGATTAAAATATTTGCTTTTTTCTGCGTTTTGGAAAGGTATCTTCACCGTTTTAAGAAGCTTTTAATAAATGATTAAAATAAGCAGCTCTCTTCAAAACTCTACCAGAACGATAGAGCAAATCCTGCACATCGAGGAAACTATGAGCATAAATCGGTCATATTTATTTTTTAATATTTTTATCATCTTAAATTGTTTACAATTGCTCATTCCCTATCAATAAGTGAAGTTTTATTTTTAAATAAAAAATATCAAATTCCAAATTCACGTTTAAAAGTGGCACGAATGTGAGACTTTTGCCCACCTTGGCCTACACCGTGCTCTTCACTGTGGGCATTACGCTGAAGATGCATTTTCGGCACGGCTTAAACATCGTAAACCCCACCTGGCACCCGGCAGAAACCGGTATTGGATTGACGTTTAGCCTGGCGGGCCTCTCGGCACGAATTTCACCTGCGCTGCTGACGCGGTATTCCGCGGCGCACTGGCAGATAAGATGTTAATCCAGCAGCTCTTAAACACGCCTTACACGTTCGCTGCAGGCTTTTCGGTGTGCTCGGGGTGGGTGGTGTTTTCGTTTTTTTGCCCACCCCACTTCTGCGGCACTTACGGTCTTACGGTCTCGGAGTGGAACAGGGCTTCAATGAGAGGCCCTGATTGCCTATCGGTCCATGCTCGGCGCGGCATCGGGAGGGTTCAAGGGCCCACTTGATATGCTGGGTGCGTTGCGGGTTGCGTAAGGGATTCGCTAAATTGATAGGTGCTACACGACAAGAACACTTCACCAAGTCCTCCATCCCAGCAGTGCGGGTGGGTTGGTTTATTTTTGGCGAATTAAACGCTGCCGTGAAAGCTGCTGGTTTCTTTTTTTCGACCTTCTTCTCATAAACATTGAGAGTTATCCAAGCAATAAGTATATTTTAGGGATATTTTCTTCAGCTAGTTTTCCCTATTATTCATTAACATCTTCTAGACTTCTATAATAGGAACCTGTGTTTAAAAATCGCACATAAAGTAGATATATAAGTATAAAAACAATTTATCCTATTTTAGAACCGGCAGCCAATGTGCCTTAATTATCCGCGGAACTATTCTTCTCTTTCCACTTCGCTGAACCAACTTTTCATTTTGAGGCAATGATTTGCTAACGACTCCGGTCATCGCGTTTGAATTGGCTTAATTGCTGAAATGCTCGCAATAAAAACGGACCAATCTGGCCCACCCAGAGAAACGGCAGCCAATATGAAAAGGATTCACTTTCCCAGCCTTCCCCGTTCGCTCAATAAGACGCTCCATTCATAAGCGATAGAAATGGGTTTACTCTTCCGGGCAGCAAGTGGCGAAGGCTTGTGAAGAAGTTTTCTAATAAGCGCTCATTTCATTTCAGACCCGCCTTTCTTTGGTTGGCGAGAGGGGTTTTTTGTTTTGTTTCACCTTCAAGTCGAAACGCACGCAAATCAGCTGTTTATGGTCTTGAAGATGCTGTTTTTTTTTGCATCTCCCGAACCGGGGGCTGCTCTGTTGTCTTTGAATGTCCGCCAGCCGGTGTTCCACTAGAGCCGGTCCGGTAACTTGGCACTTAACAAACGTGCAAAAGGTACCGTAACGCGACGGTTGTAATTAAGCGCTTTTCAGATCTCAACCCTCCCTTCTTGCTTCGGCTGCAATAATAAATTAAGGAAGCCTGTCCTCTCCCTGTTCGGTCGGCAAACTTCCACCGGGCGGAAAGGTGCGTGCCTCATCGTCCATTATGAGCCGCGAGGGCCACCTTCCCCCCCAGGCGGCTAGCGCTGGCCAACGGCAGTTTCACAAATCCTTCCAGCGATGCTTTTATCGGAAAGAATAACGGATTACATCGGGGTGACCTTTTCTGTGACTGTGTATTTTGTGTTTTTTGTCTCTTTCTTTCTTGTGTATCGTTTATTGGGCCAACGTGTTTTTAACGTTTCCGAAGCGTTGCGTTGTTTTGCTTTATTGCTTTTCCCGGTTTTTCCCCGCGAGCGCGACTGGGCTTAGCCCGGGACGGCTAGGAACCATTTTGGCACACGGTGTGATTAGTTTCCGAAGGTATAACCAAGCGCGAACTGGCAATAAATAAAAGAACAAATGGTTCTGGCACATTTCGCGAAGCTGGCGGAAAAGGTATTAGTATTGGTAGGCTAGAGACATTTCAGTCAATCCTTTATTTCGTCCCTATAAATAGTATTGCTTAATTTAGATATTTTTATTTATTTTACGATGCAATTTACAGCGGGAATAAATTTATGTACAAAATGCTTAAATTTGCTTAATGCTTTCCTTTTGAAGAATACATGTCACTTTTTACTACTACTAATGAAAGCTAAATAATTTAACATTATATAAAATAGATATAATATATACGTTATTTTATATTTTATATTTTATATGTCCAAACGATGTCTACGAATAGCTTATTGATTTATAGTACTAATGTTATATTAATACGATAAGCGATAACAATACAAAAAATATTCAAACATTAAAAGTTATGTGCTATTTGAATTTAATTCATGTTTAATATTTAACATCTATAAAGGAATAATGAAAACATACCTTCCAGGAAACCCTTCTGTGACATGTTAGTTGACAACCTATATTAACGCCCTAAGTTGACCTAGTTTCAGTACAGGAAAAGAAATCAAGCAAACGAAAAAATCGCCTCCAAACTCGCCGAAACTAGAACCATTCATTCGTTCCCTCGCAACATCCGGTTCACAGACAGAGAATACATTATCTGCGAGCCCGCGTGCCAGTCGACACGTTCCATCAGATATGAGCTGCGTTTTTTTGTCTCTCTCTCTCTCCCTTGCTAACTGCTGCCGATACCTTCAAAAAAAAAGTAAGGAAACAAAACGACCACCGACCGGAACGACATCCACCGGTCGCCGGCCTGCAGCAAAGCGAATAAAAGGCATTATATGGTTTTCGCGTAAAAGTTGCAATAATAAAATTTTACGATTATTGCCGGCCCCGACACGGGCCATCCGGCGGCTGTTTCTGGCGGCGGTGCAACCCGGGGCCGGGAGAAGTGCGTCGAGATTGCGTATTATCATTTTTCGATCCCGTGCGCCGACGAGTTGGGCCCATCCCGAAGTGGTTGGGCCCTGCCGTAGGCAACATTAGCAGAAGCAACAGCGGCCGTTAGATGCGAGAGAGCGGGCTTACTTTGGGAGGGCACATGTGGTGTGTTTTGTACACGTGAGGCCCGTTTCGCCCGGGACGAGATTTACACGCGGCCGCTGGGATGGAGGAATCGCAGCAACGATTGTAATCGCTGGGGTGACTGTTTTTGCTGCGCTTACGTACATTACACGCAAAACAAACCTTTTGCAACAAACCGGGTGCGCTGTGGTGAATTTATGTAATGAAACTGCTGGATTCGGAATGGGAATGGTTGGAAACGATCGGGCACGGTGTGTGTGTGTGCATTGCATGTAGCGTGTTGTTTTACTTCTTCTCGCAAATAACTTGAAAGGGGAGCCAAACCTTTCAGCAAACTCATTAGCTCAATCTTCATTAGTAGAGAGGTTTCAATATGTTTTTTTGTTGTTGTTGTGAAAAGCAATGTAGGAAATGGATAGTTTGGGATGAATTCCTTTTTTCTGATGTATATACGTTCGAGCATATACCGTAAAGAGCGTGAAGAAGAATGAATTTTTTACTGCATTTAACTTCACTGAGTAACAAAAATAACTAGCAGTGTAAACAATATATTTCACCAACATGCACAATTTCACCAACAAACTCGTGAAATGGATTGTTTATTATTTATTTATTTTTATTCTACGGACTTAGCCGTATTGACGTACAATTGTAATGATCCAAAATTAGAAATTCCCCCGAATAGTAGCCAACAATAAACCGATTATTGGTCGATGGAGTAAGCCAATAAAAAACTGCCCGATATGATGCGGCAGAATCGAACGGTGTAAGTAAAGTTAACACAGCTGCGTAAAAATAGATCTCCTGTAGGATTTGAAGATAATTTCAGCTGACATCTTGCAGTACAGCCCGTTGCGTGGAAGCATTACGTCATTGAGATATAACATATTTTCCCAATCCGTGCTCGTAGGTGGAGCTTTTAATGGAGTCACAAATAAAGGTCGGGTTCTTTCGAACCGATGGAGACGCATGGTGTTTTTTACAGCGAATCAATGGAGACGCATGGTGTTTCACCTTTTGGGCGAGCAACACTCCGCGCCAATATAGTGTGAAATGAGGCGAAAACGATTCCTTCGTGAATGACGAAGGCTTCTGCAGGATAGTGAGTAGTTGGGAAAGCCCAACCCAGCACCCCCCTACTACCACCCGTATCAGTGCGAATGGCTAGGAATCAATTTCGGCACCAATTGCAGCTGGTGTCGTCGGGAATAAAGGTAAGCCAAAAATGAATGAAGCTACTATTCCGGCGCTGCACCTCGTATCTAATCCCGCCGGAAAAGTAGGAGCCCTACGACTTCACCGCTCCGGTTCTGCGGTTGATTTCATTTCGTGGCAACAGACGGCTCGGATGTCGAACCATTGTTGAGTGGGCCGGTGCGTTACACGAATGCACGGTGTAATGGAAAGAGCACCCAGGTAATCTTATTTTCCCAGTAATGTTGGTTTCAAAATTGAATTTCTAGCCGCGCGGTGTTGTTCTGGGCTGTGTGCGACGGTGGCGGTTCCTCGGAAAAACGGCGCCCTGTTCCACTGTTGATTTTGGTGTCACGGAAGGCTTATTTGCGAGTGAGAAGCGGTTCGGAATCAAAATTGGTTTCTTCTAGCACAACTGCGGGCGCCAGTTGAGACCGACCGGGTAAACTTCAGAACCTTGCTTACCCGCTGAAGATGAAACGTAAACCGTGTGTTTGGTTTACGGTTCTGTTGACATTTCATAAGATCATACTTTGCGCCGCTCGTGGCTTACGGCGGCACGTGCGGTAAGGAAGCGCTCGAGCGTGTCTCAAGGTGGAGCTTATTGTGCAGCGTTTTGTCAGCAGTGTATCTAGTAGCACTGTGCAGCACGGTGTACGTCTGTGTGTATATTTCGGCTTGCATATTTCGTGATATTACAATATCGTTTGATGTGATGTCGTTACGGGCAGGATAATGCTATCCAATTTTACAAATAATGTAAGTAAAGCTTATGTCATAATGCTTCGTTCAATATTGAAAGTGATGAGAACATTGAAGCTTTGGATTAATAATGAACTAGAACTTGCGGAAGAAAACTAAACACAAAATATTGTTACGTTTTTCTTACAATGGCCAGTCCATGATGCAATTCACGCATGTTAAAACAAATTTACGAATAAAATAAAGGTAAACTACATTCATTCCACATCACGCCAATCTTTCCATGCGTTCCTAGCTCACTGGATCGTCATTAGAGCTTTCACGTGCGTTTCGATTGCACTCTGCTTTCTTCCTAACCTCACAAACAAACACGTCTCTGTCTTTCGGTAAACATTATCATTTCGCAGTGGATTTGTGACAAACGCCGTACGTACCGTACGTATGTTGAACACGACGGGGTGTACACTCTCGAGCGCACAACCCTTCCCGAAAACGAACTCCAAGCTGGGGTGGGAGATCGTGCACACAAAACTTTCGACTCTTGCGGTGGAAACGGACCAGAGTTGAGATGGAAAAAGCAAGCATCGTTACCGCAACGGCAGAAGAAACCAGCACACACACAAAATCACAAACGAGAAAACCTCTCCGCCCGAAACGGTTCTGACGGCGTCGAGAAGGAACGCGGGAGGAGGAAAAACAGCAGCAACAACAACAACACAAAAACAACATCTTGACCGCACAAGTCACAATTATTTCCCGGGTAAGGATTTCCCAGCCAGCTGGAGCGTACGATTTTGCTGAATCGTTAAAAGCATCCGCAGCGGCAGGACATGCAGGCACGATGTTGCGAACCTAGCTGAGCGAGAAATGTTGCCCTCCCTTCCGGAGTGATGTTCTCGTGGTTTCTGTTTGTGTCTGACACAATAGTACACAATGTGGGTCCGTGTTATGGCATTAGCTTTGCGTTGCTGCGGACGGATTCGGTTTACGCTGGCAGGAAGCTATATTTCTCCGGGAATTTTTCGAATCTTTTGTTCACCGAGGCGTGCGTGATGGTGGGAAAATTTAGTTCAATCTCTGTTCTAGCTATGCTTTCTGCCAGGTAGGGGAAGGAACAATTCATTAGGAGCTTCTGGGAATAATGATTTTAAATAACCCAAAACATTAAAATATTTAAAAATGCACACAAAAAATCAAACACATTTTTGTCTTGCAGTTTCAATCATTATTGAAGCTTGGCTAAAGTGTTTGCTAGTGATTTTAACGATCGAACATTAAAAATAAAATGGATGAATAGGTTTTTTCAGACATTTCAATATATTTAAAATCATTTGAAGAGTACATTTCTATTTCTTGATACATAATTTTGAAAATTTGAAAAATAATATAACAAACAACCATACTCATTGTGCATCTCTTAAAGAATCATATCTATATAATCATATAGATCATATCATATAGTTATATTATATATGTATGTCCATTGCTATTCGTCACATTGGGGAAAAAAAAATTTTAATTATATTATTGAATTGTTTTTCGATACGAAACGATATAAATGATATAAAAATACAAATATAAGTATAAAAACCCAGAAGACGATACATTTAAAGTCAACTTAGAACTGGTGCATTGAGAATTTCCCTTTCGAGAATATGATTTACATCATGTGAGTCAAAAATCGATATTCGCTATCGACGGTTCCCTTTTCAACTCTGACGACATTTGTGTCATTTTTCATTCCGTTCTCCATCTGCAATATGAACACATTTTTACACGTCTGCCAGATAGAATTTCGTTTACCAAATAAAAACAGCAAACATCCGCGATCCGTTTAGCGCAGTAAACAGCAGGCTTTCCGTTTCCGCTTTAAAGCTCGCTTCACACGCAATATTCCGCACGAAAGACCTCTGCAGCAAACGACGTCGGGTAAAAACGACTCTATTTTCCTCGAATCCGGCGGCACGACTGGAAAAGTGCGTTCCCTCGACGGCGTCTACGCTACCACCCCCAAACAGGCCACTGCATGAAGACGCTAATGCTAATAGCAGCTTTCCGTCTTCGCGACAAACATTCGGGGAGGGGAGTGGGCCGCTATTCAAAATCAATGTACCGTATAAAATGCCGATTTTCAGTTCAGATATTTTCACACCACCGCGCGCGCCCGACACGGATGCGAGGAACAAAAGAGCATAAATTTATGACCGGTCCAGGGCAAACAGCGTCGACGCACGGCTTCCATCCGTGCGGATCGTGCCGGGCGTCGTAAGCCAGCCAACGTCGGCCCGGAGACGTGAAAGCTGCGATAAAGCTGACACACAAAAGACTCTGGCCATGGCACGCGATGCGGTTCGTGTCAATAATGATGCCGCTCCGTTTCGCTGTGGAGTGTGTGTGATGAGCGTAGGGAGCGACAAAAACATCTAGAAACCTTGGCATTCGGAACCTTATCGAGTGCTTTTAAGCGCAGAGTTTCAAGCGCCGGGCAGTACATTTCTCGTAAATCCCCTAACTGACTTCAGCGGAAAGCGCTGGAACGAACCATCAATCTGTGCCGCCCGTTCCATTGCGAGCCACCGGTGACAATGGCGTTCTGAGAAGCTGCAAATTAGTCGTATCAGGTTCGGAAGCGCTTTCAGTGATACCGTGAAGTACCGGCTCAAGAGGCCCGCTCATGACTACATGGGAACCTATTTCGGGAGCAGTAACTCCGACTTCCATGGGCGAGCGATTATCACGGATGCCGCACCGATCGACTCTCCGCCATCAAATGGTGTCTCGGTTACGTTAATGGGAGGAATCCAATTAGCATAGATCGATTAGTATTGTTAACTCATGGCACGGAAGTAATAGCGTTTGCGGAGCAGCGCGAACAACTAATTCACATCCAGTTTGTCAAGCGATGATTCAGGCCTTTCCTCTAATGGGTGCTTCTTTTCCCGGTTGCTTTTGATAGCTAGGTCTCGCTAATTTGTAAAATGATGTAAATTACATATAATTTGTTTTATGAAGCACCAACTTGAAGCATAAAAAAACAAAGAATTAATATATTAATCACAATCGTTCAAAAACATTATATTAATATAAGAAAAATATAAACTAAAATAATGTTTGATACGTCTTGCTAAATTGTATCTAATATGTCCCTCATTTAAAATTTATGTTTAGTTGATATGACTGTATATTATCCTTCGATTGTGGTTGAAACAACTCGAAACGAGTCATAATGAAAGCATCGAAACAAAGTCGGATTTCTTCCCACGGTGGGAGTTCTTCTACGAAACGAACAAATCGCAACCAATCATCCCCTCGTGCACGTCGACTGCACCATAAATTTCCATCCACTTAATTGTTTGATCAATGAACCGCGAGTTTTCCAATCGAGAGGATCCCCGCCACGCAAAGAAAATAGTCCCAGATTTTCCCACCCCCACCACGGGAGTGGGTGGCCCCAGGGAGGCAAAAAGGGCAGACGAGTTCATTCACTTTCACACGGCTCATCGCATCGCGTTTATCGTCACCGGGACGGAAACTTTCGTCCGCGTTGCAAATCCCACAACACACCGACGCACCGGCGGAGTGACACCAACGACAGCAACAACGCTCCTAACACACTGACATATCCACACACCCGTGCACCAGTGACCCACATCCGAGCTGGCCGGTGCATGACCCGCCAGGAGAGGAACGTTGAATGAAAAGCTTTCCCCCGACGCGGGCGTGCTTGTGTGCGGGTGAATCCCGAAGCGGGCCCTCGTGCAGGTTCGGCTTTTGTGGTGGGGACGGCCGTGCTGTCAGTTGCCGCGTCAGATGAACGCGATGAACGCGCGCGGCACAGCATCCAGCAAGCTCTCGCACGGACAGCCGGGTAAAAACTCTCGGGACGCTCGGCGTTTCGACAGGCATCTCCAGTCTAGCTCCGGACATCAGCGCGGATAGGCGGAGCTTTCGTGACGGTTTCGGGCGCTTATCAAGTCACCCGCGGACGTTCGAGTGAAGTGAAGTGAATGTGAGAAGGAAGGCATTTTTCTAGTGATAAAAATTGAATAAAAAACGCCGAAAAGGCGATTAGTAAGTGTCGTGTGGAGAATACAGACAAAGAGAGGCAAGTGCACTAGCGCCGCCATCTCGTACAGCGCTGTATCACTGACCCGACCAAGAGGCTTGCTGTTGCCTCTTGATCAGGAAGGAAACCCCTGAAGAAAACCTCGCGACAGGAAACCGAATTGGTCGCGCAAGATTCCATTCGCCCGGTGGCCCGGCAGCCGTAATAGAGCGGAAGTTATTTAGTGCTCGATTTTACAGAATAATAATTCACCCACCCACAACCGGTGTGGGTTGTGGTACTTCGTGTGTGTCTGTATGGGTGTGTGTGCTTCAGTGTTTCCGTTTTCGCAAAGAAAATCGCACACTTCACTACGTCCACACCTCGGTGCGGTTTGCTCTAGTGCCTACTTGGATCGGCAACAAGCAAAAAAGTAACACGAGCTCACCGCACGAACCCATTGAACCGTTGTCATGGTGGCAAACGGTGGGCGAAAGGCGCTCACCCGTTGCTGAACCGGTCGGGCGGGTTTCGGTGGGTGGGTTGTCATAAAAATGCACGCATACATTACGCTTTATGGGCGATTTATAACGTGAAACGATGCTGCGTTCTTTGCAAACAAAATCGCGCCTTGTTTGGCTAGCCTTCTAGTGTGTGGTTGTGTGTGTGCGTGTGTGCGTTGGTGTCTGTGACGTGAGCTACTGCGATGGTTGCGTCTACGACGGTCGTTCGATGCTGCCGCAACGATAAAAGTGAGGTTAGGCACGCTCTGCCGAAGAATATGCTACCACCACGACCGACTGCCTGATTGCGTGTGTGTATGGGTGTGCGTGCGAGAAGCCGGCACGAGAGATTAACGTGTTGACAGTGACGATAATGATTGTACACCCCGGACCGGGCCGATGGCGGTGAGGACGCTGTGAGATAATAATTATGACGACAGCGTCGACGACGAAGATGATCCTGCTGGCGCAGCTGATGTCGCTCCGTCGATAATCTGCCTCGTGCACATAATCATAACACAGTTTACTGAAAATTAATTCACACCGGAGTTTGTCGTTCTTGCAAAGTGCCGCAAAGGAGGAAGAAAAGCTGGAAAGGAAAGAGATGTTGGAATGTTCAAGCAGCCCGGCTTTCAGAGTACAATCTTCTCCCCTTACGTTGATTTCAACGTTGACTAGGCGCTTTACGACTTCGCGCTCCTGGCGCCCCGGTATTGTATTGTGAATCCTTTCCGATTTGAGGTTCCCATCCCACAACCCTTGCTCCCCACCCTGAAAAGAAAACCAATCTACACCGTCTCCTGCTCCCTCGAACGCGGCTCGAGCGGCTCGTGTATTTCTCGTAAAGCCCATCTAAATTGTGATGAATGAAGTGTGCCATAGTTTCCGGTGCCGGTTGCTCGTCGTAAACCCGATTCGCTCCCTCCCCCCCGGGGGGCTTCTTCCAGTTATCGCCCGGTGCCCTCCGGAGGGTGGTAATAAAAGCGTTGCGAAGAGCTCAAGCCATTTCTACCGTGGTGTACTCGTGTGCGCTGTCGAGAAGTGGATTGTGTGATTATAGAGAAATAATGCTTCGCACGTCGGCAATTTAATATCTCTCCCGTGTGGTTTTGTTTGTGTGTTTTCGTTTTTTTATGCCTGCTTGTTGTTGGTGCGTGTTCAAATGGTCCTATTAAAGCTCTACACGGTAGGCTCAATTGCATCTACACGGTGCGAGGTTAACACGGGCGCAGTGTACATAATAAAACAACAAAGCTGATACATCCGGAGGCACTTTTGGAGGTAAGCGAAAACAAAGTCAAAACAACAAACGGCAACGTATCGCGCACCACAACTTCACACCTACTTCACGCAAACGCACCCCGGGTGTAAATTGATCCCGGGAATTGCTGTGAGCTTTTACCTCCTCCTAACTTCACCTCTTGAACACCCTCGCCACCTTAAGCCGATGGTTTTGGTATGGCGGAATACAACCAACAACAAAAAAAACACTTCCACACCAACACTCAACACTGCCGCTTTCTCTGCGCAAACAGAAAACTTGGCGAAAATTTCCCAACCACCCACCCAGCCCAGTTGATGTTGTTGGGAAATTGGTCCGCTCGTTGCACGACGGCAAAACTTTAAACTTTTTCAACACCATCTCCACCGCACACAGCCCGGTAAGGAGTTTTGTTTCACTCTTCTTCTCTATCTCTCTCGCCGCGTGGCGCACGGCGAAAACAAATAATAATATTCCGCAGCGTCGGTACACGGCTTGCGTCCGCATGGCGTTGTGTAATTCAAACACGAAATTTAATAAGTTTCACCCGGCGTCTTCACCTCGACCGCTCGCCGGTTTGTTTTGTCTTCGGCGCCGGGTGGGAGGGACAAGGACGATTTAGTGGGCCGGGCGCCTGTAACGGTGGGACAAATGGGCACAAAAGTTTGCTCACCGGAGAGCATCGAATTTATCGACGTTCCGGTTCCTGCTCCGTGCCGAAAGTGGGTGAAACGGGTTCAGGTTGCCCCTTTTTTAAGGCGGACGACTGTTGGTGTTTGTGCTAGCTGATGCTGAAGTTTCTATTTAACGTCTTCAAACGGTCCACGAAGTAGCGGTGCGCTGCAGTGGTTGTTGTTTGTTTCTGTTGGGATCCAATTTGGTTGGTTCGCAAAAGTGGCGTGTTGCTTTCTGTGAAAAGGTATGCAATTATTGACGAGTTGAAGTTCGAGCTGTTTCCAGCAATGGCGATGGAAGACAGTTCCGGAAAGTTGTGCTCCTTATCCTTAATCCTTATCAGCTTTCGAAGAACTAGAAAATCAACTTGAACTGTTGATTCCTGAGAGTTAAGCCATTTCAGAGAAACAAGATTCAGTTTAATAACATTTACTAGAAAATATTGCTAAAACCCAACGCTCAAATTTAAATATTTGATCTACTCAGCAATGTCGAGTGTTCTAGAGAGCACACGCTGTGAAGAAAAGGAAAAAAAATCTGTCGACTTGTAAATAAGCCTATATTCTGGGACATAAAGTGGGACATAATCGTCCAAAGCACTCTTAAATAACGTAGAAATTACCCTTTCTGAACAGAGCCTATCAAAGCCTAGAATCAGAGCATATATAGCGTTCATCAAGTAATTGATTATCGAAGATTCATTTCAATTCAATCCCAATCACTCACCAACACCCCTGGCTGCAATGGCTCCAATAAAACGCTCCACCCAAAGCCAAAACTGACACCCCAACTTGGTACGGGTCCAGCTGGCCGACGACCAAGAATTGTCGTCGTGATGCCAGCAAACCCCGCCGATATAATTAGTTCCATCGCTAATGAGACCTGTCGAGGCGAGCAACGAGCTGGTACGAGACTAAGTTATTAGTCTTAGTCAACTTGCGATGACTTCTTGCTCGTCGGTTGGCCTTGTGTGAGGAAAAATGGTAAACAATATCTCAGGGCGGCGCATCATCAGTGGATCATTTATCAACTGCAAGTCGTGGTGTGTTTGGACAGAGAAGCTTGCAGGACTGCACGATGGCAAGAAGATCCAAGGATATTAAAGTTAACAAGTAGAGGACATGTAAAGGAGTGGTCATCGAAAGAGTGTGTATGTTTTTAAGAACAAATAGGATGTTTTGATGAAATATTGTGTGTATTGTCTTAATAATATACTCCTAACTCTGAAAAAGCACAACAATATCATGACAAGAAGCAGTTAATTCCAAAAGAGAGAGGGTTTTATTTTGACAAAGTTCAGAGGAAATACGAGACATGTGTTCCAGAAAGTTTTCCTCGTCCATCAATCCGTCGCCACGAAGGTTTCCACGAGAGAAGAGGGTTACTTTGTCGAAACAGTTAGTTGACACGACATGCCTCATCCTAACTCTTTTTGGGCATTTCCGGCGTGTTCAATACGATATCGAATGTCCTTATCTTGAAGAAAATGTCAAAGCACTTACGTCCGTCGCCTTCCCTGGTACAAGACAAACGCACCAACTTTTCCAACAGAACCCGTTGATGTTTTTATCCTCCAGAGGAAGGGTGCTTTTCATGTGTGTGAGTGGGTGCAATTCGTTGCGCAGTTATTTATGTCAACCATAAGTGAAATTTATAACTAAGCTTATGGCACTTTCCCCATTCTTGCCACTTCATCTCCGTCGTCGAGAAGCAGGTCGTGCTTCGGTTCGATCGGAAAGGTGAGCGCGAGTCCTGTCTCGATTCGGTGCGATTTCAACTTCGGCCCTTCCGTAATGGGAACTCGTCAAGTACCAATGAATAATATCGCATCATTATGAAGGTATTAAGCTTCAAGGTTGGCGACCTGGGAGGTCCTTTTCACCGCACGAGCACACCCATACCCATATGTCCATGTTGATGAGAACCTGGCTCCTGGAAATGCTTCTATCGTGTGTGTGGGGAAGAATGTTTATACGACGACCGTGTTTCGAGTAGAAGTGAGCAAAGGCACACAAGAAGTCTTTGTTCTAGCATTCGATGAGCACTCTCATGATGCGTTCAAGGGCGGTGAACACGAAAGGGTCTGGATGGGCTCGAACGAGTGTGAAGCTTGCACAATAAAACCTGCGAATGTATTGCCGTGAACTC
>KB673035.1:336055-439428 GCA_000349145.1 Anopheles dirus
ATGGCAAAAAGTGTGTAAGATTAAGTTGAACTTTCCTAAAGGAAGCGGGGGACGAACCGGGTGTGGAACGGACGTCGAAAAGGACGCAAATTAACATCGTTGCAATTTAGTTCCCCACCCGCCTCCCGATACAGTCTCCCTTCCATTTCAACCTCCAACCGTTGAGGGAAAAAAGTTTCTCAAAGTGGACTCCACTCAGCGTACACACTTTGTGCAACAAATAAATGCTAATCAGCCGCTGGTTCCATCGGTTTTCTCTGCTGTCAGCAGCCACCCAGGTCCGTCGACAGGAAGCGTCGTGCGACGCACAGCATGAAGTTGCATTTTATCTTTTTTTCAGGACCGCGTTCCAAACCGGGTGGGGCGATAATTCTTCGAACAAACATAAAACCGTTGCATTTTAACGGAGTACGAGAGCGCGTCTGTATGCTTCTTAAGATGAAAACGGAAGGTTCTTGGAAAGGGAAGCGAGATAGAACGAATTAATTGCATTTTGTTAGACGACACTGTGTTTTAAGTGCAAGCAAACAACCGCTTTGACCCGCTGATCACATAGATGCAGCTTAACGAGTGCTATAATACAGCTGGAGGTGTGTAGAATTGGAAGGATTAACAAGGAGTACAGAGTAGAATAGCTCATAAAAGATCTTACTCACAAATAAAGAAGCGATTTAGACTACTTTTTGAGTGAGTTATCACGCAAAATCTCCAAACTACCCAGTTCTTGACCGTTTAATGGTAGTTCGGACAACGGAAAAACTTGCTCTTCAAGCTAATTTGAACAACATGTTGCATCTATCGGACTCACCACGCTTTAAAGTCGATGCAACTCCACGCACTCCCTCTCTCAATTCCATTTATTTTCTCATTATCAGTATCTTGACGTTCCCACCATCAATCACCTCCCCAGCTAGGACCTCCTCCCAACTAGGATGAACGAAGATGAAAAACTACCCCATCGGCAGCTCATCTTCCCGGGCGAAACTTTCCCATGGCGAAACAAAAAACTAATCACATGCCCATTTGCCGGCCACGACTCCCTTTCCAGAGTGGGACCTTCCGTCGCGGCAGTGGCTGGCGGTGACCTCCATACTGCTGATTGCTGGTGCGGCCGGCGTCGCCGTCCCGCTCGCCCTGAAGGTATCGTCCGGGGCGCCCCTAGCGGAGCGGCTGCAGGTGGCAACGCAGCTGCTCGACACAGTGCCTTTAATCGATGGCCACAACGATCTGCCGTGGAACATACGGAAATTCCTCCACAATCAGCTAAACGACTTCCGGTGAGTGGAAACTTCCGTTCGGAGGTTTGCTACTTGTGTGTGTGTGTGTGTGTGTGTGTGTGTGTGTGTGTGTGTGCGCGCCGTTTTGGGCCGTCGTGTGTCCAATTACTAACTTTTTCAATTTACCCTAACTTTATGTCCCAAACTTTGACCTTCCTTTAATCGTGATGCCAACGTCACCGCGGCGGACCCTTCCGCGACAGGTTCGACGACGATCTCAAGACGATACTGCCCTGGTCGAAGAGTGCCTGGAGTCACACGGATTTGCAGCGACTCAAGCGCGGTCGGCTAGCGGCTCAGGTGAGTTCGAAGGCTACTTTGTTCTCGAGAGGAGTTTTTTTTTAAATACAGCTCCCACTTTCCAACGCAACCGCAACCGGAAGGAATTATTCGATCTTTATCCGGCGACTGCCACAGTTCCCACAGCTCTTCGTTGCAACACTAGCGGGCAAATGTGGTGTCAATTGACACTTGTGCTATTTTTGGATTCGATTTCTCGAAAACTTTTAGAGTTTTCATTGAAAGTGTGTTATTGCAAGGTTTATGCCGGAAGCTTTCGTAGACATTTTATATTTCCGTCCATTTCTGCAAGCATAACGTGCACGTTTGGTGTCAATTTACCCCTAGAAGGCTCTTTTTGACAGTTGTTGACAGATTGGAGTGACATTTTCTACCAGTTGTGCACTATTCTAGTTTTGGAATCGGTTCATGACCCTACCAGTTTATTTTCTTGACTCTTATGTGTTTAGCTCTTAATTTGTAATATTCGTTATTCAGGTAGCGATTGTATTGTTTTTATTTTAAATATAATTTATAATGAAGAAACCTTGTTTTTCCGATCTGCAAACTATTCCATAATAAATTCGAGTTTTTTGGCGACCACCACTGACAATAACAGTTCTAATCAGCCTTCTAGGTGTCAACCGACACCAAATTGGCACGCCACGAGTGTTCGATCCATCTGCCCGGTTAGTGTTAATCTACCAAACCCGGAACACTCGAAACGCCAGGCTCCTCATTGCACTAAACTTTCCATGCAATCAGCCAGCAAACGGCAACTTTTTCGATGACCCTCGTCGAGTAGCGGGCTCCAAGTGGACCAGGTCCTTAAAGTGCGATCCGTCTCGAGAGGGTTAGTTTTCGAGTTTTTTTTTTCTTCTTCTTGCTGCTTGGACTTCGATCCGGGGCTTTTTTTTCGCCCTCCGTGACCCATTTTGTAGTGCGTTCCCGTAGAACTTTCCCGCGCGTTTCCAAAGGGGTGGCAACGTTGGGAGAGAAAAACAAACAAAGCCGGATGCCGGGTGGGGTGCAGAACGCACCCGTTAACGGGGAAACGAATTGAATTTTCTCTTCAATTTACCGTCGTTTGGTTTGCTGGCTGGTGGGAAACTTCTGGAGCGTGCCGAATGAGGAAAAAACGCCTTATTGAAACTTTCCACTGACGGTGGGTTGAGCGCTATTTGTCGACACTGGGCACTGGCACGCGGAGTTGTCGACGTTCGTTGCCACTGCGAGTTGTTTCATTTAATTTTTATCACCTTTCCGCTAACCACCAGTGAAACCGAAATGGGTTTAGTTCAATCGGGAGCAGGGAAAAAGTTCTTTTGTGTTCACACCTATGAGAAAGAAAGATCCCAAAAGCATCCAAATTTGATTAAACCTTTGTGCCGTCTTTACGATAACATCTCGCCACGCGCGAAAATGAAGGGCTCGTGATGGCGGAGTAAAATCGGCAACATTGCCACAGCAGCATGCAATCATGTGGGTTATTTATCAAATTACTGCCCGTAAAAGCATTTACGTTCGATCGTTAAGCGCGTGAAATGAGCGCGAAAAAAGGCCACGATCGAACGTTCGAACCTGTTTTTATTATCTTTTACCGTTTGAAATTACACCACTAGGACAAATTTTTCGCTCCTAAAACACCCACCATCACCTTTTGACCGGTCCCGTTTTATACTGCCAAAATTCGTAATCATTTTCATCTCCCATCCCATTGGGTATTTAAACCTATGCAAAAACAACAAAAACGCTCCACCTAATCAACGTACCAGCAAAGGAACGCACCGCGTGCGATTTAATTTTCTCCCGTTCAAATTTTGATCTGATTTCGAAATCAAAATCCCACCCGCCGCATCTTCGCAACCGAACGAACGAAGCTTTTCAGTGTTACGACTTGAAACCCGCGGGTTTTTCACGACGGCCGCGGCCGGATCGCTCATCACCCGGCTGTCAGCGGGCCTGGGTCGGATGGGTGGCTTATTAATATACGTTTTAAGAGCCATTAAATTTTACACCGATTGCAATGGAGCGGCACCAATCACTGCAGGAGCCGCGCGTCTAGGGTAGGTGGGTTATACGACTGTGAAGAAAAGGCCTTCCGGAGCCTGGTTAGCCTTTCCGTTCGGGTTTTTAGCAGACGCCATTATTTATAATTGAAATAAGGACATAAAGCGCCGGTTCGATTATTGTGCTAACAAAACGCGATCTGATTTAGAATGGGTTTGTGTCGCAAAAGGTCGACGTTACAGGCAGTTCGTCTAGATTGATTTAAATGTCTACTTTTGGTTGCCTTTTGATAGGTGCGCACTTATTGCACACAAATCTGAGATGAACTTGCTATTTGTTCTATCTGTTTCATGAGTATTGTTCTGAAACTTTAATGCTTCATGATTTTTAAAGGTTATTGAATATTCATAACCTTCCAAATGTGAATATCATGAATTTGGGAGAGAAAAAAACTTAAGAAGAATGAAAATGAATTGAAAAATGGAAGAACGTCTTTACAATAAGTGATAAAGTTCGGCAAAATCTCTACAACAATCGCAATCATAAAGATTGTCGTCTTATAATAGCAGAAAAACAAAACTATAGTTTAGTTACATTGCCCATCAATAGGTGGCGCCACTCTACAAAGCAAACGTCGATATATCTTGTGTGCTGCTACTGTGCTTTTCGAGCCCGAATGAAGTTTGGCCGTAGTCGAGCAGAGTCTGCAATAAAAATAAATAAGAATTTGACATTATCCATTATCATTGCTCCATCTTTTAACGATCGAAAGCTGGAGAACCGTGCACGCAAGATCCAATCGGCTCCGGGTTTACGCAACGTTCAATCCACGGCAACATTGCTCAATTTGCTCGGGCGCTCGTTGAGATGCTATCTGCCGGAATGAAATCGTTCTAAGAAATTTTTCATCGATTCTGCCTCCACAACCCGCCACCGAGGTCGAGGAAGCTTTAGTCTGCTGCTGTCGCCCCAAAAGTTCTGTAACTTTGAGAAGCCTTTCAGCCGAAACAACCGACAAACCGACCACGGCCGACTTTGCACCGTTCCGTCCCTTATCAGGGAAACGGCTTTGTTTACCGATCGGAGAAAAAATCATTTATCTTCACCCGTAAGCGCCGTAAGTGCGCGGGCGAAAAAAGTGAACGCCATTAACATACAGATACGGCAAGGTTGGCTCGATCAAAGTGGATCGAAAGAGCGTCGCACAACGGCCCGGTTTTGACCAATTTTTCTCTCCGATACGAAACCGAACCGAAATGCTTGTGATTGAAAAATAATGTAAATTAATCTCGAACTCCTGGCTGCTCGCTGTAAGAGGCTTATCGATCGATCGCAAGGGCTGCGCGGTTACGCAACACACAAAGGTAAACCAAAGGGAGGCTGCTCTGCTGTAAACGAAAAAAAATGCAAAAATACGCTCCATCGACCAGAACTCGGCAGCCCGGTGCCAGGGGAAGCGTATATTAAGGCAGTTCAAATTACCTTATCCTTACAGCAACAGCAAAAGCAGCAACACGCGAATGATGGGAAGTAATTTTATCAACCTCCCGTCGTGTCGTCTCCGCCATCGTCTTTCAAAGCACTCGGGTTTGACCTGAACCATGCGGGATCCAACAAAAAAAAACAACGTCCGCTGTCAGGCGACGACTTTCTACTAGGTCCGAGGCGATGGGAAAAAGGTCCTCCCTAGGCCGGAGTGTTCAAAAAAGAGGCAGGAAAATATTAATTTTCACTCCAACCGAAACGCGCGCCGACCCCGTCGCATCGACGGAACGTGCCCAATTAATTGGATAACGTTAACCTGCTCGCGTGGAAATGAGATGGCGGAACGCGGACGGTGGACCTGCCCCGAACCCGTGTCTCTAATGCGCGCGATGCTTTGATAGAGACGCGGATTTACGTGCTGCCGGGTGCTGATTGGGGATTTCGTGCCCACTGGCACGCTCGCGGAATATCCCGGGGTAAAGGGACGCATTTCCAGGAACTCCCACCCCGTGCCGGAAATGGCTTTCCAAAGAACTCCACCATGGGGCGCTATCCCGCACGGACGGGAGTAAAGAATATCCTGTGCGCCGTAAACAATGGACTAATGGGAGGTCGCACGGTGATTGTAAGCTATTTAGTGGAGCCCATTGTTTGATCCACCGTTGCATAACGCAGCCCATTGTGCCTTGGAGTGGACGCTGGAAGAGGTCCCCGGGTGAGTCGGGGAAAGATTACGTTACGTACACACCCACCTGCTTCTAATCCAATTAATGTATGACCCGGTTGCAAATAATTATAACGCAAACGTCCACGGCGGGAACCGATTAGCTCATCTTGGTACGAATTAATGAATGCGGAGCACTCGAAAGCGGAGTTGGGAGGTGTGTGTGTGTCTGTGTCACAAACGATCAACGATCCCCGGCTGCAGTTAAGAGTTTAATGAGATGACAACACTAGGGCAGGCTGCTTCCATAATGAGCAATTATCGTTAAAGCTGGGTGGATAGTGAGACTCCTTTTAGACGACACTCCACGCCACGGTGTCAATACCTCGGGGTGTCACCAGTGTCCAGCTTGCTTGTGTCTATGGAAAGGAACCATGAAAGCTGATAGGTGCAATTACCGGGCTGGAAATTCTCTTTTATGAACTGAGGTTCTTCACGGTGGAACCGACTGAAAGACATCTCAAGCACGACCGACGAAGGAGAACTTGCGGTGAGAAGGAGATAATTAGGGCGGATTTGATTTGTGCTGTCCTCTTGCAACTATCATTCTGTCGTTACGGATATTGCGTTACTGACAACAACATTTGTAACAACTTGCATCCTTCTTTCGTGTTGTTTGAGGTTGCCGCTGAAAGAATCATCAATAGCAAGAAAGGGACAAAGACGGCTTCTTTATCCTCAACGGATCTCTAGTTATAGCAGTGAATCTCCCTTTACTCTCATTCCAGTTTTGGGCTGCATACGTTCCCTGCGAGGCGCAGCATAAGGACGCGGTTCAGATCACGCTGGAGCAGATCGATGTAATTAAAAGACTGACAGAACGATACTCACCGCACCTGACGTCCTGTGCATCGGTGTTCGGTAAGTAATGAACGATGATCCAGGGCAATAACTACATAGCTAACCTGCCCCGAATGGAGCCTATTAGTAGCCCTGAAACCCCGCGCATAGCATACGTTAATTAGCGAGCTTTCTCTTCACTCTCACGCAGATATCGTACAGGCGCACAAAAACCGTCAAATGTGTTCATTAATCGGTGTCGAGGGCGGCCACTCGCTCGGCGGTTCGCTCGGCGTGCTGCGCATCTACTACGCCCTCGGCGTACGCTACATGACACTCACCTCCACCTGCCACACACCGTGGGCCGACTCGAGCAATGCCGATGCACCGAAGTACGACATCCGGCACGGTGGCCTGACGGCTTACGGCAAGGTAAACTGTCTATTATTGCGTTACTGCACCGAATTTGGCTGAGGTCCTTAAAAATTGGAATTCATTTCGCCTTCCCCGAAGTACAATACTCCCAGATGGACTCCGGACTCCAGTGGGCATGGGGGGGTCATTCCTTTCTAATCAGGTGCAGGCGCGTACTCACAGTCCGTAATTACCAGTCCAAGCGGTTCCACCGAAGGGAGAACCATAAAAGATAATTAAGAGATTACTCTCGGGTGGCTGCAGCAGAAGTTCCCATCGGTTCTTGCGAACTCTACGCAATGGGTTTTGGGTGCCCGCATTTCCACTGGCAAAAGGATACGCTGAACGCTATCGAACGCAATACCCGAGCTGACAGTCCATTGTGGTCTCGTCCGTTGGCCACGAACTGAAACAGGATCCGAATTCACTTATGCACTTTTCGGAACGGCACTGATGGCGAGATAGACACAAGCGGTTTAATCACAGGCAGGTGAGTCAGGCCTACCTGACTGTCGCCACTGCACTCTTCTGGACACGGCTTCTCAACGGCAGGCACAAAGGCATATTGAATTTCCGATCTTAATGTCGCCTAAAAGGCTAACCCCTGAAGCCCATCGGAAAGCCTCACGCTTTCCCCCACAAAAATCGCATAACATTTGACCGGACCAAAAACAAAAAAGCTCCATCAAGTTCTGCGCCTTCGGCAGCTAATTTGTCTCACCTTGCCTGTCGTGAGGCACGCGGAGGCATCACTGAATAAACAAGATCAAATTACCGCCATTCGTTCGATCGGCTAAATCAACAGCGAGCGGCCAATTAATTATCCCCGGCCCGGTGCCAGTTCCGCGGAAGAAGTGACGACAGCCTCCCCACCCATCGATTGGCATGGAAAGCGAAGAAGTCCAATTAATTTAAGCGCTCGCGCTGCTACCTCTAATTGGACGAGGACGAACGAAATCGATTAAATTAAAATAACTAACGCTGTAAGGTAATCGAATCGTCGCATCGTCGCTACCGATGTTCCAGCGTCAGAAGCTGCTACTTGAAGAGAATGCTGGCGATTTTTGTCTGAACGCTCTCTTCAAACTTCATTTGCATGCTACATGCGCATTCGGGTGTCTCTTGCTGGAGCAACACTTGAAACGTCAGTTGGCTCCTGCAATTAGGATGCGTGACAATGCGCTAGAGTGCATCGCGCAATATAATTAACAAACCATTTTAGCCTCCACACACACACACACACCATCCGTCCGTCGCCCTCGAGCAAGCGACTCCCGGAGCAACTTTTCTAATGCAATTCCGCTCCCTGTGCGGCGCGCAAACCACTGAAACATGCACCGCTCCTTTTGACGCGAAAGCATCATTACACTAAGCACCCGCTTCCGGCGGAAGCGTACACAGAACGAGCTGTTAATCATAACAAAGCGCAGATAGCAACGTTCGAAGCCCACCCCACGAGAGCGCGAGTTTCGCAGAAATCCGCGCGGGATCGGCCGCGCCGGGAGAAAGCGGCTGGAAAATGATGAAAATTTATTCATCACGTTCCCGCTCGTGGCTCCCGTTCTCCTCCCCCCCTATTGGATGGTTTTTGTACCAGCTCCAGAGTCTCGGGATGCCACTTCAAACAAGGAAACGGAACAAATTAAACCACTCGCCGCGTCCCCCGTTTCGATTCGTGGCCACCGGAGCAGCAACGGAACAATGGAGGCACGCGGCCTTTCGAGGTGGTTGTGAATTATTTATCACAGCTGTTTGCAGGGAGGGGGTACATTTCGCAGAATTTTTCACCATTTCCGTCTGAACGAGCGTTTTAAAATGACAATCCAATCAAGAACTGGGCTTGTTGACTCAGAAATTGTGTTATACAGAAACTTTCAAGCTTTTAGCTGATCGTGCTTCAATGGCAAGGGAACAGTATTTCAATAATATCTCTATATATTATATATCTTTTATTGGATATACAAATTGGAGTTTACTGGAGTCCAACAGAGGCGACTCTCTCAAAAGAAGTCAAGAAGGATCACGTCCCAAAGTGCTCATAACTTTAAAGTCCAACACGATTCGACTCTGTTGATGACTACAACACCACAATCAGTGGCAGAAGATATACAGGCACATTGAGGACACTGTCTGCTAGAATTGTGGCAGATACATCAATATCTACAGTACATGTTGTCCCTACTGGGCATTCCGCAAGCACACACTAGCTAATGTACACCGGAATTTCTCAATCGGAAATCATAATGGGCACGGGCCACGGAAGAGAAAGTCAGTAAAAACGAACTATCACCATAATGAACAATCGCCGAACATCCGGTTCGAATGGCAAAATTGGCTCCGACGGAACCTCCGAGCGTTCGGGTTCGGTGCAGCAACAAAAAAGCCTTCCAACAGGAAGCGTTGTGCAGCCGAACTGGTTAAAATAACGCTGCAGTATGAGAACACACGCGAACCGCGCTGCAGAAGGCGGATGGCGCTGCTGAAAACTCTGTGCACTGGTTGTGTTTTTTGCTCCCCGCCGGCTACTACGGCTGGCTGTTGCGCCGTTACTGTGGCAACGTGGTGGGCCCGAGCGAGAGGATGAAGTTTGTGCTCGATGATAGTTGGTGGGTGCGCTTGCCGGGAGCCCTCCAAGCTTGGGAACTGATACGCCCGATCGGCAGCTGGTGTACGATATTTGATTCGATCTTTCCGTTGATTTTCTCTTTAGAACGTTGAACGACATTTATATTGGTATGTTACAGGCGTGACACGGTTCGAACAATCGCAATGTTATGAAACATGCCGTGATTGAATACATAGGAATTTACAACTAAGTTATTTTAGATTGGGAGCTGATGAAATTCGATTCCAAACGTTCCACACCACCTGGACGGACAAAGTGAGTTTTATTAGCAGACGTGCCTCCGAATTCGGACATAAAATTCATCGCGCTCCCGTAAACACAGTAGGCGCATGCTTCCCGTAGAATGCACCCCAAGGATGGGAGGGAGAGTTCACATCCGTCCAACGCGTATTCGTTGGCAATCAGCAGCAGAACTAGGCCAAGAGCGAAACATTTTTCCAATTAAGATTTTGTCACAAATTTGCTGCAGTACGGAATGTGGAACGTCAGTTTATTTCGTTGCTGAGTGTTTCTTGTTTTTTACTGTGCCTGTAGTGCAGCGAATAAAAATGAGTTATAACTCCCCGGTAGAAAGTTTTTACTTCATCATCATTGTTGTCCGCGGATCGGACATCCGAATTTGGTCCGTGTTCCGCGGGTTGAAACACGGGCAGTTGGACGTCCTGATAGCGCCTCAGTTCGTCATCCGCAATGCACTTTGCGTGAAATGTTTGCATTTCGCTAACATACGGCCTCGGTTTTGCTTCTGCTTCGTTTTTTTTTTTCTTGTTTCGTACCGGGATTCCGTTTCTTGTTGTAGTTTGAAAACTAGTTTAGTTTCGCGCTGTCCGCTGTTGCGGGCGTATTTGAAGCAACAAGAAAAAAAAAGCTGCTGGCACTCACGCTGTCCATTTCGGGATAAATTCCCATTTGTATTCCAATTTATGTCCGATAACTTTTTCACTCCGCTTGTACGCTCTCTTTCTCGTTTCATGGCCTGCTTCGCATCTTAACGACCCGTTTTCCACAATCCCAATCTGCGGCACCGCACCGAACACCAGACGATCGTACGCGAAATGAACCGGCTCGGCATGATAGTGGACCTATCGAAGTCGTCCGTCGGCACGATGAAGGATGTCCTGGCGACGTCGCAGGCACCGGTCATCTTCTCCCACTCGTCGGCCCACGCGCTGTGCAACTCGAGCCGGAACGTGCAGGACGAGGTGCTGGAGCTGGTGACGAAAAATCGCGGCCTCGTGATGGTCAACTTTTACAACAAGTTCCTGCGGTGCAGCGATAACGCGTCGGTGCAGGATGCAGTCGGTAAGTGGGACATTCAGAGCTCTCTGTTTCAGTGCTTGTTTCAGTGCTTTTTTGCGCCACGCTCACCACCATCGTTACGGATCAGGTCCTATTCTTCGCTAGGGTAGTAACGCGCGCTGTGGTCGATTGATGGAGCAACGAGTGGGTTCTAGCGCTGGTGCGATATCAATCGACACACGTGCGCGCTTTTCGCATGCGGTGCAGCATAAATGAACCACATAAAAGGATGACGCTTTTCATTACTCGCACTCACACTCGCCGGCTGTTGCAAACAGGGCTGGGGCCTTTTGTGGCATCGAATGGACGATCAGCGGCTGTCGTGTATCGGATTCGGAGGAAGATTGCGCCGTGTAAAGCGATAATCTCTTACTGCTCCCGTGGACGGTCGAGCCTACACCACAAGCGAAAGAGCATCCGCAGGAGCCGTGGAATTAATTGAAGTTGAACCTGTTTGAAAACGGTTGAACTGTGTTGAACGTGCACAAAACTGATTCTGATCCGTATCGCAAGGTACGCGCACGGGTCGTATCTCACTAAAGTAAACACCGATTTCGTGATTGCTTTCGCGAGCGGTCGACAACTCCTGGGCTGCAAACGAACGTTCGAGTTGTGTTTTTTTGTTTTCGAAATACCAACGGCATTTGTTTGCTTTTAATTCTCTATGCTGACGACTACTATGTGCTCTTTTAGTACAATTTGTTTGTTTGTTTATAACCTAGCAAGCAGAACTATACACGAAAACTATGGTAATAACATGAGAACGGTTTTGAAATAGTCATAATGTGTAATAACTAATTGCTAAACACGTTTGATTCATATGTTGAGTCAACATTTTGGATTCTATAATCAAAACCAAACTAAACCAAACACATACCATACATAAGCCGTGCTTACTCCAAGTTTCTTTCTATAGCTAATGAAAAAATAACCTAGCAAATCAGTTGCAAAAGGACGAATAATGACAATATTTTTAATGGTATCTTTGAACTAACAGTAAAATGAACCTTCGTGAAACCGTTTCAATAATTAAAACTATCTATTACATACAAATCACACCACGTGCCATACCGCCTTCACTTCTTCATCTGCAGCACCCAAGGGTGGTTCATGACGTCGCGCAGCGTGATCCGGGAGCTGCTCGGTATGCGCAGCAGCTGCAAACAGACAAAGCAAATGAGAATTACGAATCAACCATGCGCGCACGCCGGTCGGTGAAGCATACCTTCGAGATGAGATTAATCGCACCGGTGCTCAGGTGCCGCGGGTACACAATGTCCACCCGGAGGATCTTGTCGTACGTGTTCTGCATCGTTGGCGACAGGAACGGCGGATTGCCGACCAGAAACTCGTAGCACAGGATGCCGAGGCACCACTGGTCGACCGAGTCGTTGTACATCTTGCCGTCCACCATCTCCGGCGGCAGGTAGTCCAGTGTGCCGCACATAGTCTTGCGCTTGTTCGAGTTCGTGTGCGCTGACCACCCGAAGTCGGCCAGCTTGATGTTGTCGTCGTCGGTCAGCAGGATGTTCTCCGGCTTCAGATCGCGGTGGATCACGTTGTTCGCGTGGCAGTAGTTGAGCGCGTCGGCCACCTGCGACACGTACCGGGCGGAGCGCCGCTCGTCGAACCGGCCCTTCGGGGCCGCCTTCAGGTGCTTGTACAGCTCGCCCTGGGCGGCCAGCTCGAGCGCGAGGTAGATGCGCCGATCGTCGTGGAACCAGGTGAACAGCCGCAGGATGTGCGGATGCTTGAGCCGCGACTGGATTTCGATCTCGCGCAGCAGCTGCTTCTCCACGTTCCACTTGGTCAGCTCCGACTTGAACATGACCTTCATCGCCACCATGAAGCCGGTTTCCCGTTCCCGGGCGAGATAGACGCGCCCGAACTTGCCCCGGCCCAGCGCCCGCCCCAGTTCGAAATCGTCCGTGGACCACTCGTACGGGTTCTCGTAGGCCGGGTGCTGCATAATTTTGATCGTTTTCATCAGCACCTCGGAGCTGGTGGTATCGCAGTCGTTGGTTTCGAACACTTCCATCATTAAACTATCCGTTATGCCACACAATAATCACTTTTTCTGTAGGGTTTTACGGGCGCTTTCTGTTTTCGTTCGGCGGCTTGCTGTTGTTGTTTTCGGTTATGGCGGTTGCGTTTTGAATCTCGTTTGACAGCTGTCAAAGTTCGTTTGACGTTAGCGCTGCACTATGGGATTTGCATGCAAAATTCGTTTTGTTCTGGTTACAAAAAGAAACCATCGATCGTTTTCATGATAATAAAACTAACATTTTAATTATTCAGAGTACGAACATCGTAACTTTGGTTCAGATTCTTCAAAGTTCTCTCGAAAACTTCACACACAAAATAGTTGCGTTGCGAAAGCTGTTTGGATGCAAAGCGACTTGGCCGTTGTTTAACAGCGTACATTTGAAATAACCGTTGGGGTTGATTGATAAGCTGTTCTTTGTGAACAATATTTTCCAAATTATCCACTGTATTATACTTAAACTGTATTTTGTTTTTGTGTTTTGTAACTCATACTTGAGAGATAGGGAACCTGTAGCGGTAAAAATTAGAACGAATGAAAATATCCTAATTTAATCAGAAATTTTATCGCATGAAGCAATCATTTCTGAAAGAAACAAAGACATTAAAATGATAATAAGAAATTAAAATTCTCACTAGATTCTACGATAGGATTAATTGATCGAAGCTGTGAAAGCACACAGATACGCATCCTCCGGCTGTATCTAACGGTTCTACCGAAATGGATACGGTACAAACATCCTCGAAAAACCGCAGAAAGCCACCCGAAAAAGCAACTTTTGAAAAACGAATGAAAAACAAACAAAACTCATGCCTTGGTGTAAAAAAAAAAACAGCAGACACGAAAGCTCTTCTTCCGTCGCAGAGCACAGCTCCGCCACCGGGACACAAAGCAGTTTAGCATAGAAAACCAATTTCGAGCGGGTGTGTTGTTTGCATAGTTGGCCGGCTCATGCGGTCCCGTGATAAGTGACACTTTTGCTTACACCAAAACCACATCCGGTAACGCGCCGAAGGACGCGAAGCAGAGGGTGTTGCTGTGTTTGTGTTTCTGGCATGGACAGGCGGAAGCACCAGCCCACGGCAGTCGGAACTGGCTAAACCAAACGTGGGCGCATGAGGGCAAAGGAAACGATGTTTCCACACCCACACGGAGATATGATTCCAAGCGAATGGGATTGCGATTAAAGTCCCGCAACAGCATCCGGCCGGTTAGCGAGTGTGGCAACTTTTCCGAACGTGTTAATTCCTTTGAAAATCCCTCAAAAGTTTCTAGGCTCAATATTGGGATGCACGTTCCGAACATACTCTAACGATCGTTGCTAATTTTGTGAATTTAATGTAAATGGAAGCTGAGTTAAAATATTGCGAGATCTAGAGATCACTCGAGATATTCTTGGGTACCAATGACATCTTCTTTGAAAAAAATTGGTCTACTTTCTCCACCATTACCTTCAGCCACCTACATTAGATTTCAAACATGCTCAGCATTTCCTTATTTAGAATTATGTATATAATTGTGAAATATGACGTTTGACGTTTCTGCCTTAAATAGGCTTTTGTTATCCAAAAAACGAGATCATAAAGATAGAAACAAGATCGTTTGCTTTCCTGGTATAGGACAATGCCGCTCTAATATTTCCATTTAAGGGAACTTGACTCTGGTCACTTCCACCAGTAATATAAACAATCTGATTTCCGCTCCTGCCCAAGATAGCAGCGCGGTTAGCCATGAGCTGGTCAAATGACGCCTACTTTATCCGTTGAAATGTAATAAAATTAAGTACCAGCACACCTGTTGGCGAGCGGCGTAGTGCCCCGGGCATTAGGATACTTACACACTGTCCATGCTTGTTTATGCTGGCCTTACAGGCGTTTTGCAAACAAATTACCCAAACCCGACCCTTCTCCGCCCGCACCCCACAATGACAGACTTAACCGGTGTGGATTTGGTGTGCAGGAATTTCGGGTTTCTTTCCCATTCATCCACGGGCTCAGAAGCAAAGCCTCCAGGGGACGCTCCTCGAACCGGATGGCGTCATCCGTCGTTTGGCGAGAGCGAGCGTGTCGGAAACCGGCCGCCGGATTCGCAAACCGGCGACAGTCGCCTTGTGTCACGACAATTCATTCGGTAATTACAGCTTTAAGCACGCTTTGAGATATCCTTTTATGCTCTCGAGCGTGTCCGTACGGCGTGTCCGTGATATATATAGGACGTTCTTTGCCGCGCTACGATGCGCACTCAACGGATGGACGGACGGATGACGGTGATAATATTTTACTTGGAGCTTCGTTTCTCCCATTCGCTCGTTTGACTTGTCCGTTTTTTTTTGCTCTCGCCGCACCGTGCGGGCACAGAAGCATAAATGAAATACAGCATCCAGGGGGCATAGAATCGGGACTCTCACGTACACATCTTCTGGGGACGGGACGATCTCTGGCATTCGGATGCTGGCGGGCTCGGAAAGCACTTCAGTGAAAAAGCAGACACACACCACAACAAAAACAGAACCCAAGAAACTGGCAGCATTCTTTTCGCGCCCTCGGCCAAACCGCGACCAAATGTCGGGATTAAGATGGAATGTTTTAAAATGTGATGTGTCTTTTAATTAAAATTGTACGTCCTTCCGCAGGGGAGCAGAAGAAAAAGCTGGAAGAGAGACGTTCAGCCTAAACGGCTTTACGTTTCCGTCCGTGAGGGACGATATCTAGCGAGTTTTTGAGGCGAAATGGGTCCTTTGAGACGGCATTTGTAAAGATTAAATAGAACAAATTTCATACCGATGGAAAATGTGCTTCGATTATGCGAGGGATTCGAGTGAAGTTTTTGGAGTTTTTTTTTCTCAGAGCAGATTTACTTGTGATTTTAATTTTTAATTAGTTTTTTAATCCTCTATAGCTTATGCGCTTGCACTCAATTCATAAGTAATAAATAAATACTGCTATGCATTATTTTTTGAAATTTAAGCAAGGCGAATCAATCATATTTAAATCAAATTTATTTAGCCGCCGTAAAGTATGCAATCTGCACTACACCAGCTCTTCATGAGCAATTTCAGGCCAAATTTAACTGAGCACAGTTTAGATTATTTATAATATATGTTGTGAATTTGCAATAAAAATTGTGAAGAGGGTAAAATCATATTAGTTTCATGAAACGATTGTCCACCTAGCAAACAAAATATGTTGATAAATCAAATGGCAAATCAAACGCACGTGTATCGAAGCAAATTTGTGTCCAATTAATTTTCCCATTCGACGGAGCGGCAAAAAAACTGCGCCCAAGCGAACGCACCGAACTTATCATTGCGAAAAACAAATTTATTGTTTCCGCCGAAAGTTTACACACGAAAACAAAACAAAAAACCCGCAACGGCCCGGGAATCAACTGGAAAAAAAACTGTGCATTCGGAAAATTTGGCAACCTCGAGCCAGCTGCCGCATCGCAGCCAGCGTTCCCACGGCGGCGAAATCCCGTTCCATGGCCGGCTGTGATAATTTGTTTTGATAACTGAATTAAAAGTTAAATTTAGATTTATTCGGGCCCGATATCAAATTATTGGTGGGCGCCGCAGTCCTGGCCGGAAGCGGACACAGGGGGGGGGGGGGGAGATATTTAGCAAAGTGATTTTTATCGCCCTGCGTGCCTTGCGTTTCCTTTCGCGCTCTGGCTGGCGGCATGTACGAATGGCATTTTTCTTCGCCGTGGAGGAGCCGCAATCCTTCGGCATTAAATGGGCCGCCTCCGTTTCCGTTAATTGGGTGAGGAATTAAATTTGGGCCTAGTTTCGTGGGCGCGAGTTCTTATGGTGCGAATTTCCCGGTTGCCGCTTTGCTGGTCTGCAAGTTGCTGAAGCGTGTCGGCTGGTAATGATTATCAATGGTTCGCTTCATTCGGAAGAAGTTTGAAAAACTGGAAGAAAAACTGTTTCGTTTTGGATTTTTTTTTTGTTCAATTTAATCCTGCACCAGGATGATTCAAATCGTTCGCTTCGAAATATATACTCCTAAAACTCTTATGTGTGTGTGCGTCGACCGGTGCTGTGGCGAATAATATTCGTTGAAATATGTATGCCCGCACAGCCAGTTACAGTCCGGCATTAGGTATGCTAAACGTATCGCTGCAACGCTCCGCTGGATGCATTATTCATGGTCGCAGCCCACGAATTGCGCACAAAACGATGCACAAACGGTGCAAGTATGTATTTTTTACCATCCACCCGTCCCCGTTTTCTAACACACCGAAGCTGCGACACATAGCACCCGATAGTGCACGGAGCGAAAAAAAAAACAGGACAACTTGCCAGTTCATTCCCGATTCCACCTGCATCCCACTTCAACTTCAAAACCCCACTCGGGTGTCGGGTATACCATTTTGCGCACAACACACTGCAACACAAGCTTGAAGGGGGGGTGGTGTGTCTTTTCTATCTTTCGTCTGCCGAATCCCACTCCAACCGTACTGCAGCAGCCCGTGGTGCAGCGTTTGCCTCTTGACGATGCAAAAACTTTCACTTCGCGTCTCGGTCGTCGTTCGTCGGTTCTTTCGCCCCGAAGTGTTTCGAAGGCAAGCCCGGCGGCGGTGACGACAATTTTCAGCACCGGAAACATCATCGCCCACGGGCGGTGGGTGGGAAATTTGAATTTTTTATGCAATGAAAATTTAATTTGCCGAAAGTTTCGTTACCGACGAGCATGCTGCGTCGGGCTGAACGGAGTTGTGCGATTTTTGAGCAGCGACAAACTTGCGTCGTTTCGTGCGCGTGTGGGTAGGGTTAGATCGATGGTGGTTTAATAAGGTTTTGCTTTCGTGTGGAAAATCTTTTCCTGGATGGACTTTGCCATAAGCAGCGAGAGATTGTTGTTATTTTAGTTCACTTTTTTCATTCGGTTGGCAGTTCATGGCAGAAGTTGGTGGAGTTGCATACTTTCAGGCGTTTATTTCCTCATCAGCCTTAAGGTATGCAATTCGTATGACGCTTCGAAACATACTATGCAACCGACAAATAATAAGTTGCTAATACGTTACCATACTCCTAATACCATCTCGAACTCATCCTCCTGAAGGTATGCAATCCTCCCGACCGGAAACGTTTTTCAACAATCCCAAAATAAAGTGCTTATAAGAATCACGCTGTCATTTGCTATTTCCATTTATATTTCTAAGCACCGGATAAGCCGCTCATATTAGAATCTAATGGCACGAAATGAAACAAACGCCCTTTTCAATCATCTCATTTATTATTCACAGTTAAAATGGCATTTAAAGTACACTTTAAATCTTCCTTTCGAACTCTATCCAATCGTCTCTAACGTCTTACGACCGGCAATCCTTTCGTTTGAGTACCCTAGAAGCGGCTAGAAGTCGTACACAAGACGGCCCGTTCTTGGAACATTCATTCTGTGTCACGTCGTGTGGGTGTGTGCCCCCGTTTTTCCATCTCTAACACTTTCCCCAGAAAAACAGCAGAGCAACAGGCTAATACATCTTCCCGGTGACATTTATCGATGGAAGGTTATATGCATATTCATGCATGTCCCGTATTCCACGTGGGACGTCTGACCACTTCTGGGCTGGACCTGGTTCGAGATTGTGGTCGAACACCAACTGCCTGTGTCGGCGTAGCGTTCGATTTCGCTTTTTTGCCCATTTCTTCGCAATGACTTTGGACACCTTTAGTAGTTTTTTTTGCCTTTCGTTGCGTCCCATGTGTCCCAAGACCAGTTGGAATGTCCTTAGGTGGTGGTGCTGGTGAAGCCAATGACCAGCTGTTGAATTGTAATGCTCCTTTCGCTTGTGTCGAAGGAGTATTTTTATCTGCAACCTTCCCGGTCCGTTCATCAGGTATGCATTATCATGTCTGATCGAGCCGAATTTATTCCGTCTCCTTTTCTTTGGGTTTTTGTGTGGAAAACTGTACTTTTCTCTTGCATAGAAGGAGTAACTGAAGGGTTGACAAATAGGTTGGAGCGGGGAAAGTTTATTGTACGCTCAAAATTTTGATAGAATGCATTGAAGGAGGGAACTGAAGTGGTCAGCAGATATGAATAATTCATCGCACAAATTTTGAGCCAAAAAAATCAAATTGCCATATAGCTCCAATTGCCAAGCAAACAAGATTGATCAATAAGTAATGACGTATTTTAAATGCAATGGTTCGATGTTTCTTTGGCAGGATTTGTTTATTTTCGTTAATATAACCTTTTGCTTAGCATAAGAGAACAAGAAAACAAATATAAACAAATATGTTTGTATTGGGTTTACATGAAAGTTTTCAGCACTTTTTGGGCACAAAATTTTGTTTTGAAGGCCATACAACTAAATGTTGAGATTAATAAGTAAAACAATCTTTTAACATTGCCCTAAATGTACAACCAATTACCGGCTTCCAACTCGCAACTCTATGTGGTAAACGCTTTTTAAATTTCCATACAGAAAACATGAAATTTGCTCCCGCCACATGCACGGTGTAGTTTTAATGAAATAAACCTTCCCACTTAAACCACCGCCTACTGGAAATGAACAAAACATCTCCCACGGGTTGTATTACCACCCCCTGTTGCGCTACGGTGCGACCGAAACGCAGCACATAATTACCTCACCACGGTCGCTGCATCTCACGTGAAAAGTTATCGCGATACGAATTTTCTCAGCACTCGTGCGGGAGCGACGACTTGAGGTTTGAGTACACACATTTCCTCGCTCCAGCAGCATCAATAAGCTGTGCGCAGAAGGCAATGTGCTCTGTATGCCGTCGGGAGACACGGTCCCTTCCTTATTTCGCCTTCCTACGGGGAAAAACTCGTAACGTAAACACAACGAGCGAGCGACGTTCACTTGATGCTCTCGCCGGGTTGCCGAGTGTGAAGAAGGTGCCAGCACTGACTGTTTTGCACTCGAGCACTCGAGTCGGCGTCGAATGGTGAAGGAAAGTGCATTCCTGCGACTTCCTCCCTGCTGGTGTCTGAGGTTGGGCTGGTGAGAGTGTGATCTTTTTTTCTCTCTCCACGTTTTTCTCGAGGACATCGACGACGAGCTGCGACGGCTCTGCCCGTCATCGTAGCGAGGAAAGATCAGCGCCAGATACCGTCCACAATGCACATCCGCCATTCATATTAAACCAACCGAACGGTTGCTTATCAATTGGAATGCAAGCAGCCACACTCACACACAGGCACTTCTTGGCCAGCAAAAGAACTTGTGCATCGCATGTACCCGGGACCGGGGAAGAAAAGAGCAGATTCCAAAGGTGGAGAACATCCCGAACACCCTTCACCAGAAATAGCACTTCAGCCTGTGTGTGTGAACCGCATCTAGTAGCCTTCGATGAGCGTTCGAGCAGTGGGGTTCATGTTTATACAACCTAGTTCGGGTGCGAAACGAACGATGAGAGCGCTCTCGAACGATAAGAGTGTATTTGCACACATACACAGACACTTTTCGATGCACTTGTCGATGCACTGCTTCGTCTTCTCTCCACGATGGTGGCATTTCCAGTGCACTTTCTATCGTTTCTTTCGCGCGAATGCATAATGTCTCGAGCTCGGACCGATCGGCCATCCATTTTTCTCGCACAATACCCACGCTTCGACGCAGCAATGGAGCAATGTGTCTTCACCGGTTGAGCGGGATGAAAAAACGAGCCTTCCAACCACGGACTACGACGTTCCACTTTTTCCTTCACATTACCGCTTGCCTTATGGCCATATCTGAGCTTCTCTTTGGCACGTGGAAGCGGCTGGAATGTCCGAACGGTTGGTTAGCTTTTCATGAAGCATTGCATTGACCGCTGAGCTGGGCTAGTAACCCCCATCGATACGGTGGTGTGTGTGTGTCGGTGATGTTCGAGTTTATGAATGACGTTAAGGGAACATGACCATTGAATAATAATGGTGAATGGGAAGAACCATCGTGGAGATGTCTTTTTTAGCCGTTCTGGAAGAGAGTGGATGAAAATTGGGACCTGTTCCGAGAACTATCTGTGCGATGAGTATTACTAAATGAGACGTTCGTCCTGGCCGTACCACCGATGACACTAATTTGACATTCTTTTCTCATTCTCATTTCTCACCCATTATTGCCGCAGCACATATAAACCACATTCGCACCATAGCCGGCATCGATCACGTGGGACTCGGAGCGGGCTACGACGGAATTAACTTGTGAGTATTATGAATAAATTATAGCGCTGAGAGTAAATATATGACGCTGTATCAATAAGCCAAGGGCAAACTTTATTGAAACTTGGATTAAAAAAAAACGAGAAAATTGTGAAAACAATGCAAAATGTGTTGTAGGAGGAATCTATGTGATATTTTCCAACCCGACCTAATAATAAGGTTCAGCGTTTCAATGACTCTCTTCTCTGTGCAAAACAATAGCTAGCGAGGTTTTGGTGTAAACTCCATTGGTTGTAGAGAGTAATAATAGATTCTCTACAGATGAATGTTTATAGAACTTGTATATAAATAATTAATAAAGCGCTTTGTATTGCGAACGGCCTACTTACTGCTTTAAAGTATGCAATATGCATGTCCAAATAGGTTATGAATATACATATTTGATACACTTTCTACGTCAGTTTCCATATACGCTACGAAATCCTGAATTATCAGAACAGAATCTAAATTGTTGCATACCTTCAGGCGTTAAAGGCTCAACAAAAATCAAAATGACACATTTTTAGAAACTAAGCAAACAGTAATATGTTTGGACGACCTCATTGTCTCTATCTGAGCAAAGAGTACAATAGACACACCATAAAAACCTACCCTTATGCTAGTGGGCGATTTTCCCACACAAAACCCCTCAAAATCTCTCTTTCTCTCTTGAGCTTTTCACTGCCGGAATGTGTTCGTAAAACTAATCCCACCACTAGCAGTTCCCACAGGGCCGTACTCAACAACAAGCGCCACTAAACTAGCTTATTAAACACACCATTCAACGCTGCTCGGGACAAATCTTTTTGCGGAGACGCGTTTTCTTCGTCCGCCGTAAAAAGACGAACATCCTTCGCGCACGAAACGCACCATAAAAAAGGAGGCGAGGCTCAAGAGGCTCAAGGAAGCTGGCAAGGAACCAACCAACAAAAAGTCCTCTCCCATGCCCAATCATTTGGTGATCTGCTCTCCCCTCGGGTCGGTCCCGCCCGGGGGTACGCCGTGCGAAATAAAGCATAAAAAAGAGTTCGGATTTCTTTTCGCCTCTAAAGAAAGGCTCCTAGAGCGGGCTCGTAAATTGGCTTCCACGGACGCACCCTCGCACTTTCGGGGCGCTCGTTTAATGACTCGTTGGAAGGAAGGAACTCTTTCCCGTCCGAAAAAGCAACAAAAAAAAACGAAGTCAAAATATGATTACGGCTCCGCTGACAACGGCGGCTCGTATGACGTAGGGCTTGTAGGGTTCAAACGGAAGGCGCTCTAAATCGTGGGCGCGCGGCGTTTTATTCTCCCCTCCGTTTTTATCTCATTTTATAGCCGCTTAAAACACACTGAAAGGGAACGTCGTCCAATAAATTTGGCCATGGTTCTTTCTCGTTCGCAGCACCCCGCACGACCTGGAGGACGTCTCGAGCTACCCGCGCCTGTTCGCCGAGCTGCTCGGCGATGGCTGGACGGTGGACGAGCTGGAGAAGCTGGCCGGCCGGAATCTGCTGCGCGTGTTCGAGGAGGTGGAGAAGGTGCGCGAGAACCAGCGGCTGTCGGGCGTCCGGCCGTACGAGGACATTCCGCCGGCGCTGCGCCCGGACGAGCACGCGAACTGCTCGACGAACAGTTAATGGGATGCCGGCTCCGATGGTGACCCGACCCGGCGGACCCGCTGAATTGAAGCCCCGGCACCGGAAAAGGGGTTTGATTTAGCGGAAGTGCACGCGATCCGCACCGGGTGATGGAGTGTTTTGTTTTTGCGCGGCGGCTCACCTGTGCGCGCGCGTGTGTGTGCGAGAATCTCATTGAAATGCCTTTCGAGCGGGAAGATTTGGTAGATTTTAAAAATTTCAACACTTCTCTCTCTCTGTCTCGCGCACACGCAAGCTGCAAGCGTTCCTTTAATTACACCGGAAGGAGAAGAATGTGGAAGATAAAAAAAGGATCGTTTTTTTACGAATACTATCACGCTCGACCCGGAGGCTTTCAGGTGAGTGTTAGAGAGGGAGGAAACACAAACCTGGAACATTTAATTAACGCCTTTCGTTCAAGGAAGGCCATAATGGCAGTAATCCCAGGCTTAGTGTTTCGGGTGGCACAAACAAACAGACAAAAAAACACGCAGCACACTAGTGTAGAGACTGCGACAGAAATGAAACAATATATATACACACATTATCATTCATCCTTGTATCGCATCGTTCACGCCAGGAGAAAACACCTAGAAAACGGAAGAAAAGGAAGGAAGCGCGTAATATGTATTATGGGCCACTCAGTGGGCTGCCTTCGCCTGTTCCAGAAAGAGAGAGAGAGAGAGAGAGAGAGAGAGAGAGAGTGAGAGGGCAGATTACAGACGCCGGCACAATCGGGGTCCCTACCGTGGTTATTAAGCAGCCGCCCGTATGCATGAGAAATGACTCAAATTTGTGCACCCGAGCGTTAATGTTGAAAACGCACTCCCTTGCCCTATCCTACTGCCGGCGGAGGTCGTAAGCGGGGAACGGTAAAGCTAATTAAAACACGGCAACACACCGACCGAGGTGATTAAATGCGACACGATCGCACCGAAGCGTGCGCTGTAACGTGATCCCGGGGCGTGGGGTGTTTTTTGCTGCGATTTTGCTTCCAGCGATCAATACATGGTTTGTTTGTAGGGATTTTTTGTGTGCTGGTGCTATTATCCGGTGGTTGTGATCGCTGTAACGGATGCGGCTGGCATGGTGCACTGGTGCACTTAAAGGTTAATTAATATGGACGCGTATGGTGCGGTTCTGTTCCGGGCGAGGTGGCGAGCTTTGCACTTTATGCCACGCACTTTATGCATCCTGAGGGTATGGTATGATTTAAATAATTTAAACACAACAGAGAACGCTTTCACAGCACACACAATTGGGTACGATGTTCGGGTTCACATTGCATACTTATAGGCGCTAGTGATACCAAATCATCCCCAAAAGTATGCTATTTCAATCAAAAATTTCTTTCCTATTAATATCGCTCCATTCGCCCAGTCTTACTTATCCCTGTCGGGTGGATAATTTTAATCTACTTTACCGTATTATCGTTAATTTATTATTAGCCCTACAAAGGTGCTTTGTAAGCGCCTCCAAATTGGCCCCGTTTCAAGTCTATTTGATGCGAATATTCAATTCAGCCTTAAGTTATGCAATGTGATGATAGGCTAGTTGTCCTATTATACCGTGCATACTTTTCGGCTGATTCAGCAAAATCCCACCAAAAATTGTCGTGCCGAATGCATATTGTCTAGCTGTTTAAGCTAATTTGCTCCTCTAACCGGGTTTAAATGCATTATTAAGGTCGTATTTGCTTGTTTTATCATTTTTGCCGGCTAGTGAATAGCTATCCTGTATCGAATCGAGCCGTAAGGTAGAGTTTGGGCTTTTATTTCCTATTTTATGATACTTTTTGTTCTTTGGATTTAGTAATTACCTTAATATATGTGATTGTTCATCTTATCATCACATTTTCTTAGCAAACAATAAAAAAAAAATGCGTTTCAAAAATGTATAATTTGTTTGCCGATGTGTTATTACTTGAGCGTTCCTGAAAAAAGTATTTCAATTCGTTTGCTTTGTTCATAAAAGAACCTTACCCTTTCTTTCCATGCTCTTTTTCTTTTACTCATCTTGTGTTCTATTCATGTAATTTGCGTTTTTCCCCGGTTTGCACAGTTTTAAATTTGTTCTTCAAAACTAATTTTAAATTGTTGAAAGGTATAAAAACAACAAAAAACGAATACATCCCGCGACGGCTGTTATAGCGAGCATACCGTGCAAGAAAGCTTTGGTGCGTATTTACCGCACCGAGGTAAAGCCATAAAACAGCGCACCAACACGTGTCCGGCCCATCGTATGCACCTGCTGCATTGGGCACATCTCGTCCGGAAGTTTGCAAAAAAAAAACAGCTTAAAAAAACAAAGAGTGAACACAAATCCACGTGGCTCGTTTGGGTCGTGTGAGAGCAACGAACACTTGCATTTACGGGTGGCAAACTACCCGCCCGGGGGGATAACAAAGTTCACGTTTGGTCCGGATGTGAAAAATGTAACTTTTTTCGCGCCCGGAACTAGCTTCCGGTTTTTTTTTGCCCCGTTCTTCACCTTCGGCTTGGGAAAAACAAGCCGGCACACAGAGATGGGAAATGGCTTTAATTAAAATACAAATGAGTTGCCGCTGACCGTGCGTGTACACTGACCGCTTGCTGTACGGCTTCAGCTTCCAAGGACACACTGTAACATTGTAGCGTGAAGCCTTTGTGCGATTGGCCACCACGACCACCACCACACAGCTGTGAGCGATGATTTCCCCGAAGCAGAGCACGTCAAACCCTGCGACCCATGCGTCATGTGTGAGATGAAAGGTGGTGGCGGATATGCTGCAGGCCGAGCACAAAAACAACACAACGACCAACGAACGCAAGTACAAGTGATAAAAATAGCGCCTGAAAGACACTGACCGGTCGAGGCTGCACTTGGGGCCTTTTGTAGGCAGACGACTGGCGCCCAGTTCGCTGACGGCAATAGATAACAAATGGGAAAAGGTTTGTCTCTGTGTATGTGTGTGTGTCCTGCACTGGAGGACACGACTCAAATAAGCGATACCGCTTATACACATGCACACACACGCTCAAGACACAAACAAAAAACGCTCGATCCACCCCTTATAACGATATGATCTAAAGGGCGTTCCCTGAGCGTATATCTCTGGCCCAAATCTTCCTCCTCCTTGTGCCTCACGGAGAGCAACAAAAGGCACCCGGCGGATTAAGTTATGATTAGTAATTGCATAATTAATGAGATTAATTTGAATTAAAAGTGTTTCTGCCTTGTTCTGCGCACACTTTTGCCTGGTTTTTTTTCCAGTTGTGGTTGTTATCTTAGCACTTCCCTGTTCCTGTCCGGGAAGAATACGCGCGGACCATTTCTACGTTGACATTTTATCCATCAAAAACTTTCGTTCCGGGAGCCGCCGCTGTCGCTTTTTGCTGCGCGTCGTCGGTTTTACATTTTTCCTGCCCCACACCCCGGCTGGGCGAGATTAACAATTTCGTTTTCCCTTCTGCTGACATTTATTAGGAAAAGGGTCCAGGGTTGGTGTTGTTGTTTTTATCGTGGAAACGAGTGATAAGTGGGTCGTTGTTGTTGAATTTCCGTTGTTCGCTGTGAATGTTTCAAATAATGAATTATCAAGCTTCATCGCATAGCTCACAGATGGCGCTGGTAGATCTTGGTTGCCTAGGGAATTTTTCGTTCATTATGGATATGGGCTAGGGTTTTATACCATTTTTATGAGTTTTAAAGAAGGATTGATAGTGTGTAAAACACATACGAGGACATACCTCAGAGGTTCAATTGTTAGTAGTGTTCGTGTTCTTTAATAGTTCCGAGGATTTCTGATTACAAAAAAGGATGAATAACGTTTTTTTGTTTCTTTTCACAATGATAATTACATGATAGTTATTTAATGGTTACAACTGTATTAAACACAACAGCAGACATAGCTTCGACCCGTCAGAAGAGGCGTTTTGCTGTGGAAATGTAAAATTATAACGACACAAGCTTCCTCACGTTTGCTCACAGATGGCGCTGACCAATCTTAGTTGCTTGAAAGTGACAGATTGGAGTGGTGTAAACGGCGCTAGAGGCTGCTTCGATTTGTCCATTACTCTTCCTGCCCATTTGAAGGAAACCAATAAGGCAGATTGAAAAAAAAGTAATGGAAGTGCTTCTTTTCATAAGAAGTATCTGCGAGTGCTCACAGATCATAACGAACACTGTAGGAGTCGAAAAACGTGAACTTGATTCGATTATTTGCCCACATGAAAGCTCTATTAGTGTCAAATGTATCACCATTACCAGTTTAATTACCGAGTCGGGAGGGGGGGGGCCTTCTTTGGACTGTAAAGCACCCAATTAAGCCCCACATTTACATCGCCTTTAATTACTAGCAAAATTTCATTACCGTCCATTTTAATTGACCTTCCGTGTTTTTGTACCGCTCGATGTACGACTCAACTGCAATCGATGGCAAATGCACAAGATTTCGTTTGGCCCAGTTCCACCCACACATTCCAGTGTCTCGTGGGATTAATCTTCGAAATGTGCACCCCTCCATCCCACCCACTTAAGCGGGAGGTTCTACACCAGTTACAGGGTGACACTTTTTACGGCGGGAGTAATAAATTAGCTTAATTGAAAGTAATCGCCTAGCTTTGTCCGTGCAAGCGGGAGCAATTTGCCGGCCCGATGGTGGTGTCGATAGTCGACACGAACTTCCGACCCCTGCGAAGCTTCGGGGGCGAGGGCTTCTGGGCGAACTGGCACGAACCGGACACACATCACTTCACTTCACTTCCCGGCGGAACGGGAGTGTTTGCTACATGTGACGTTAGTTGCCCGGGCAAACCACGCTGCCATGTTGTGGGTGTAGTGAAATTTGCGTACGATCCCATCGCTACATGCGCTGCAATGTTTGAGGTTATGAGCCAGGGATGCTTCGCATGTACAGTGACCAACTGCGACTGAACACCAATACTGATTCAAGGTACCCGGATCGGACCAGTTCGTCATCGTCATCTGCACGGAAAACTACCCCAACCGGACACACACGTGGCCGGAACTCCGAACAACTGATAGGAACATCCCACGGTGCTAGTTTTTATTTTACTTTATATTTTACGGCACCAACACTTGGGGCTGTGGTTTGCTGAACTGGATTAAACAGCAGCGTGCGAGAGGCGGACGCCCTTTTTCCCCATCCATTCGCTTCGGCAGTGTCGGAGCGAATAATTAAAAAAGTTTTCATATCGCCACTGCTTCGGGTGGCAGCGGTGTGGAGTGTGTTGAAAGTCATTTGATTTGCACTTCGGCGTGACCGGCCCGGCGAGTGTACAGTGTTCTCCGGAGCGTGCCAATCCGGTTAGATATGAGAACACCTCAGATTTGGCCCAACTCACGGGGAGCATCGGTACACGGTGCTTTATAACGAATGGCTTTTGCGGAAAACTTCTGCCATGGTGAACGCTAGAGCCACCGTCCACTTCACCGGTTCCGTAGAATGGTCCTTTGAGAAAGGTAATTTACGGTTGAGAGTGTTTCGCAAACACCGGGTGAGCTATTTGCGTTATGGCATTAAGCACTTCACCGTTGTTTGGAAATTGATATTTTAAAACTCATTGTCAGCGATTACACCGAATATGGAGCAAATGTGCGGAAAAGATGGAAAATATATCAAACTGTTACTTCCACTGTTGGGATTGCAGCAAATGGTTGGGTGGTACAAAAAGTTCTTGTGGTTTTCTTGTTCTTCTGCCGTTGGTGCGTGAGTGAGTGATGCAAATGGAGATGAAGATTGAAGTATCCTTAACCGGATATTCTAACCCAGAATCGGTTTCAGCGCTACGCTTGTAAAAAAAACTCTCGTTTATGATCCTTTTTAACGTTTTTTTTTAACATTCTGAGTTAAAACCCAGTGAACCGCTTACACTAGTAAACGAGCGGATGTGAGGATCTGGTCGGATTCAATTGGCTCAAATGCTCCACACATAGTTCTCAGCCCTTTATTAAGATTTCAAGTATCGAGTTAAAAAGGATCCTTCATGTAGAGTAGACTCTCGAAAAAGAGTCTAAAATGATTTTATTGAAAGAACTACCTTTGCATGTGAAAATGAATGCTCTACAGGAATGGGTCGAATGATAGAACTCCTAGGAGTGAGTTGAAACAAGAATCTTCGAAAAAAGACTTAAAATGAGTCAACTCAGAAACGGAGGCGTTGAAGATTCGACGGTTTTTCGGCAAGGAATCGGTTCCACTAGTGAGCGAACGAAAAGAATCGAATCGCTCTTTGAACCGAATCGCGTTCCGAACGATCTCACTAGGAATTTCGGAAATTTTCCATAAAAAACGAACAACCTCCACATACGTTTCCAAAAGCTTATGGAGCAAACTTTCCGCAGAACCCAACAGGACTCCACATCCGAACACAATTGGCCTTCTCAAACAAACCGCGCTCGGCGAGTCGATGGATACATATTTTTCTTTTTGCTTTCTCTTTCTCCCTCCGAACGCAAACGCAAATATCACGCGCCGCGACCGTGTACCTTCAGCCACGTGGATAAACAGAATCATCCTTTCTTTTATTAGCTTTCCGATTTTGGTTGTTTTTTTTTTCTTCTTCTTCTGTGCGTTCAATAATAATACGTCAAGCATTCGGTTCGGATGAAAAACGCGTGAAGCAAACGAACGAAAACGATGTTCTACCTACTGGAAAACGCGAGCTCTCTCCTCCCACGCAGAACCGAATATCAAGCCGGGAATGTTAAAGCCGATCAGAGCTCACGAGAAGAGGGAGTCGAACAGAAAAAAAAGGAACACGTGAATAAACGTCGGCACGGTATCGCCGCGGGAAAACTGTCACAACATAATCGTAACAATTGAGTTAATATTTATGATTTTCACGCTTAGTTTAGCGACCGCCAACCAGGGGGTTTTACCCGGTGGCCAATGTTCCACCGGCGGGCGAATGGGGGCTCGGAACAGCCGAAAATTCGTCTGCAAGGATGATTTTCTCTTTATGAACTGGCGAACGAGCAAATCGACGACCAACCCAACCAACAAAAAACCTCAAAATACCTGAATCACGTGCCCGTGCTTGACCTGCGTTCACCTGCTGCCGGTCACTCTCCCTCCATGGCGGGACTCGAAAATGAAACCCACCGGGCACGCTTCATTGGAGCGCTCGGGGGCCGCACAAATAAACGGCCAGCACCGATGGAACGCTTTCGAAATCACATTTTCGAGTGTGCCTTTCGTGGGGAAGGAAGCAGGACCTCGTTTCGGTTTTTGGGGAAGCTGGGAAGCAACAGGTGTTGGCTGCTGCAATCGCAAACCGCCCTGCCAGCTTAAGCTCCCCCACCGGGATGAAGTGTTTGAGATAGCAAAAGAAAGGGAAAGGAATCTCTCGACTCGACTCGAGCGAGGACATCGTCCAGGGTGACACTTTAAGGCGAATGTTGGACGGTCGCTACGATAGCATTTTTATCGCACGGTTTTATTCTTCGTCTGGCACTCGCGGAGGTGAGCGGACTGGAATTCTTTTGACCTTCCCCCAAAGCTCTCCGTTTACAACGTCAAGCTGTCGTTGAAAAGGAGAGTGAAAATGAGCACCATAAACGGATTGAACCGGCAAACAGGTGGATGCCACCTTTTGAAGTCGCCCGCCTCCCAATCGATGCATGGATGAACAGCCCCATTTTCGATCAATTCTAACCTCGCGTCGTGGCCGTTTAGGGCAGGGAGTTATGTTTGTTTCTCGCCCACGGCCAAGTGCCAATAAGAGTGCCATTGTTCGGTGAGTTATTTACATGGGTCCGTGCGGTCCCGAACCAGCACGCCGAAAGAGTTGAGTGGAACACTATCACTAACGCAGAATCACTTCCAATCAGCGTTAATATGGTCGGTTGGGTTCGACCCCGAAAACCCCACACGGGAAAGGGGGGGCATCCGTTGCGGGATGGTTGTAATTCAATCAAACGGGAGGGACACATTTTAAAAGGGTCTGCGGGCCTTTCGCCATAGGTCGGCGTTGTCTGTGGCACAACGGTCCCGTGTAATGGGGTGTAATTGAACGGAAAATGTCGATACAGTGCAGTAGACCGACCCACTGTAAGGGTGGGTTCTTTTACGGGTGGTTTGTTACAGACGGGTGTGAGAAGGATGTGGTGGTTGTAATTTCTTCATTTGCTCCGAACAGAGAAGACGGAAGGAAGAGGGACTCCTTCATTCAGAAAAAGGATAGGAATTTTGCTAAGGTAATTTGGCTGTATTCTTTGTAATGGGTGCTTGCAGCAGTTTCTTTTGTGAACCGTTTTCATGAGAACTACCAGCTGTATGCAAATGTGTATTGGTGGAAAAGAGTAGTGTCTATTGCCCTTCTAGTAGCTTCGAGACGCTTCTACACTTATAATAGAATCATTTATGGACATTACCGTTTTCCATCCTATTTGTTCGTACACATTACATTCGTTTTGCATTAGAAAGAAGTTTTTTGATGTGTTTTTAGTGGTAGAATTTAATATCATTCAACCTTAAACAACTTGAGGATTTGATTTTTGTAGTGCAGATTGCATACATTTCGGAGCCTATTTGCTTTGTCATTTATTCGTACTATTTATTGGTTGATTACCGAGCAAATATTAATGGAAAAGGTACACTATTAAGTGAACGAAATTTTCTTTTAAAAATGCATTTTGCATACGATATCACTTCATCAATGAACTACTGCCACTTATTTAGCTGGATTTCTTTTGAAGAGTTCACTTTCCTAAGTTTAGTCCGTCAAACGCATTGCATACTTTCGGGCTGATATACCGAATTTGCGTCCAAAGGTATGTAACTCACACCGAAGCTCTACCAATGCTTTACGGATTCGTTAACATTCATTTGATGATGATTGTGTGCATGCCCCCCCCCCCCCCCCACCCCTCTAAATGGTATTCAATAATAGAGAATATGATATTTTCAAATTAGCTTAAAAAAAGCTGATTCGTTTGCAAATACCAACGGAAAGCAATAAATTAATGTTGAACTTTTAAATAAAATTTCCGCCGAAAAGCACCTCTTTCAGGCAATTCTTATGAAAATAAAAATAAATTAAGCCCCCGTGTGTGTATTTTCGAGCATTAAAACGCACCTCCCGGTGCAAACAGTGGGCCACCGCAAACAGAATTGGAAAATGAATTCCGCTAAAATGCGAACGGCAAACAAACGCAGTAAGCCGCGGCGTTAATGTTGCTTCCCACCGACGGACACGGACGGCGTTCGGGCGCGATTTATCGGGCGTAATTTAAATTGACATTATGGAGGCGCCTGGTGGTCGACCGCGCCCGGGACACAGAAGAAGAGATGCGAATAAAAAAAAACAACCATTGAAACAAAAACGCCATTATAACCATTCCGAAACAGTTGCCGATGCAAAGCGAGAGGAGCAAACGAATTAAACTACCAATGCGCGACGGTTACACGAGCTGCCCCACCGGTAAACCCATCCGGATCGGGCAATCGTCATGTTTGGTTTCGATTTTTCGCCTTTACGATGTTGGTTTATCTGGGTTTTTTTTGTTGCTTCATCTGTTCTGCCGTAAGGAAAGCGGGCACAAACAGCAACACGGTGTGCGGTTAATGAAAAACAGCCACACCGAAGCATTTCTTCACCCCGGGTTTGCAGCCGGGAAGTGCAATAATGAAATCATACATTCAATTATGACCCCGTGTGCGATATTGAACCGTTAATGCCGGTTCGCCATTCGCGGGATGGATGCGATGATGAGAAGTGGAAGGATTACCCACAGCACACGTTCGCCGTTCGCAAAAACCTTCGAACGCGGGTTTAATTCCTCGCACTGACTGGCATCCACGCATACATTGGCGAGTGCGAGCGCGCGCGGTAAAATTTATTATCAATTTGTTTGCCATATTTATTTCATCCCACCCCAGGACAACCCTACGGTGCACGGTCCCGTGTACGCTCTCACGGAGCTGATGCTGCTGCTTCAGCCCGGGCTGCAGGAAGCTTCTCACATTCTCGATCGCGATGGAATCCGGCAAGCCCGAACGAACGGAATGCTCATTACCATGCAAGGCGAGTGTGCCCTTCCCGCGAAAAAGGGCAAAGCCTGCGCTGGAGACACCAGGAGCGCACCCAAAATGGGGAGGGGGGGTGGTGGAATGAAAAAAAACATCCCCAATCACCCAACATGTTTTCGGTGTATGTTTGCATCGAATATTGCACCACGAAACTGGTCGTGTTCCCGCGAGAAACAAAGCCAAAAAACGTGCCGTGTTGAGGCGCTATTAAATGCACATCATTTATGTATTCATGCACCCCGGTGCAGCTGGCGCGCATGAACAAGGCGCCAGCTCGGTGGGCTGGGTGTAATGTGTTGCCATGACGGCACGCTGGAGCAGGCGTTGCATAATTTACCCGCCCCGAAAACGTGTCTGAAGAGGGACGAATTTTCGCAGTTTAGTGCGTTTTTTTTTCTCTCAGCGAGATTATGCTCTCTTTCGTTGTGTACATTTCAATAGGTGTATTTATATTTTTGAGCACTTTTTAATGGAAAATTCGATGTATAAAGACTTACTTCCCAAGTATTATCCTTTTCTCATTTTTGTTCAATATTTTTCAACGATCCTTTTCAAAACGTATGAATACTAACTTTATAAGCATGCATTGCTATTACTCTGTTCGGGAATCAACTCTGTTTCGATACTTTTTAGGAGTTTGCGATTCGTTTTAGCTTTATTGGAATCTGAATCTTTTCATCTAGTGACCTTTTTGATTTTGAACCGTTTTTTAAATAAAAATCGTTCCCTAAGATTCATGCCATTTGGAGATAACACTCAATGAGTAAAGTAATGGTCCATATTGTTAAATTTTGGGGTGGGATATACAATTCTTTTAAAGACAAACGGAAATGTTGGAGCTAATAGAACTGATCGTAAACTCAATAAGTGGTTCTTCTCGTTCGGGTTGATGCGGAACAATGGTTGAAGTCGAATCATCATGTACTTAGATATGTAGAGTGGACGAATGGCGAATAGAATCAATTCTAGTGAAGACTCGATTCTTTTCTTTGTGAAAAATATGGGTGAATCAGTTCATTTTTTTTTTTCAAAGAATCATGAATCGACGTTCACCGCTCTTTTCATTCGGTTTTAATACACTCCAGTCACAGCATTCAACATTCCGGTCAATTACGTTCTAAATTAGCCCCAAGTGGGTGAAGGGATTAACGAGATCAAATACATATTTTTCACTATTTAATTCGATTGGATTGGTAACAACAGAACCTTTGGAGCAGAACAGAACTAGCTCAGGTACTGTGCGTTGGTTTGTTTAATTACCTAATTTACTACCACTCGCAAAACGATAACGAATTAATAGTGCATTTTTGTCCACGATCGAGTAGACAATTGCTTTAATCGAACCGGGCTTTTAGCAGCCACGGTAACAAATCACTTTGAAGCCACAATGATGTCATTACGCCGTATGCTGTCACAACTTTGTAACGTGATTTTGATGATCAAACATCAGCACAGGTTGAAAAAACTCCTAATAATCCTCCCCCACAGGTCCTGTGGCAGGATGCTCCAAACCTGCGCCCGAAACTCCAGGCCGCTCCATGTTTAAATTGCTACCTTAATTAACATTTCGCAACCACCGGACGCTGATTGTGCCACATTGGGCCGCCAAATCAACCAACCGGCGCAGCATAACAGCAAATAATGCAGCGAAATTAGCTTGTTTGATGCAGCGCTTCTCCCGCTCGGTAAACACCGAGCTCGCGAGCATTCGAGACTGAAAGCTGAAGGTGAACGCAAAAAAAAACGGTCCCGAAATGAAGCCAAAACCCGGTACACCCCGGCCGCCGGCAGCGATAGGAACAGGGCAGTGTGTGCTTGTTTTGTTTTTATTCACACATTGAACGTAACGAAATGTCGAAATGTCTGACCGTTTCACTGCGCGCTCTCGTAACTATAGGACCAATTAATTGTTATTTACGAAAACAGTGAACAAACGGATATAAAACGGTTGGGAAAAAGCACACACACAGCCGGAACAAAAATTTGCCAAATAGCTCAAATATATACAGCGGGACCGGGGTGGAAAATGTGCGTACGATGAAATGAGCAACCCGGTGAAGGCGCAAATAGCACGATGCACGCGTGATGGCTGTTTGCGTGCACCGCGTTCATTTAATTAGACAAGAAATGGGGAAAAAAGGTACATTCGGGGAGTGTGTGTGTGTGTGTGTGTGTGTGTGTGTGTGTGTGTGTATGCAAACGATATAGGATCATAGCTCAATAACTGGTTCCCACCTGGAACGGTGGTGAAAAATATAACCATCGCGAAACGGAACTCGAATGGAATCCCGCGAGAAAGAAAGAGATAAAAAAAGAGGAAAACAATATGAAGAGGATGCTGTTTGGCACAAACAATCATATTGTGCCGGAGATGGAAAGCGCGAAAAAACACACCGACACTACGAAATCAAGCCAGCGGAAGCGTTAAACAGTGTGTACACTATAAACATATCAGCGGCGCAGAACGAAACAAAAAATCGGGAAAAAAGGCACGAAAAGTTAAGTACACGGTGCGTGGACAAATATTTCCGTTTTAACGCCGACCGGATCGGTGTGTATGGGGCGTCGATCGGTATGTGTGGTGGAATGTGGAAGAAGAAAACACTGGAAAACGAGATAAAAATGAACGGAAAGGAATGTTTGTGCTTAAAGCTTGAGCGAAAGAGAGAGGGAAGAGCGATAGGAAGGCGACGCTGGAACGAACGCATTTTCCACGGCCTACGTTGGGTGGAATTTTTGAGAAATTATTTCATTACTCCAAATGCATTTCGAAGTTAAATAATTTCAGCGAGAGTATAGAGAGAAGATAATTATGCTGATTGGTAATTAAGATATGTTGTAAATCGTGCTGCATATTAAAGTTGATGTATGCAGTTACTTATTATGTTCCATTTAAAAATTATCGAGGTATTCGTTGTGAGGAGAGTTTTTTTCAGACTTTTCACGTACAATGATTTTGTTTCCTTATTGAATGATCGTAGTAGGCCATTTTCCCCGAATCAGACGATTTTTTTTGACGAAAATTGGATATGTATAGACAATATAGACGAAACGAGAAACAATCCAATCAAATCAAGAATGGTTTTGAACATTATTGTATTTTGTTTTGTTTTTTTTTTTGTTTTGTATTTTGAAACACGTTCAACAACTAGGAATTTATTTAAAATTAATTACTCAATACCGTAAACGTACACTTGTCGACGACTTTGCGGCGAATGTGCAAACTCCTTTTATTAGGTTTAAAATGTCAAATGAACGCTCTTCTCACGTGCTCTACTGACCGTTTTGCATCAAGCACTTAAACGCACACACCACTCTGCGTTTAACATGCATCCGTTAATTTCAGCCCATCCGGCGTCCATGCTTTAATGTGCCATTTTTTGTTCCTCGCTATCTCTCTCTCTCTCTCTCTCTTTCTCCCATTTAAATGTGGTATGTTGCACATTTTCCACGTAAAAAAAACGGTAGGAAATAAAATAAACGCACGCGTTTAATAAACGATCGGCCGAGAGGAACGGTCACTTACGGTGGCGTGTACGTTCGGCCGGACTGTGTGTAAGTGTCACCGTGTCGGAGCGAGCGTGTGTGGTGGTGTTTGGTGTCGGTGTGGCCCACTTTCAGCTAGACTAATTTGTTCGCCCGCCCGATCGCCACCGAAACCAAGGGATCGGAAAGGGAAATGGAGAACATCAGGAAGGACAGAAACAAAAAACCGGCTCATCCCTGGATAACCAGATTGTCCGAGCGGTGCTTATCCGTGCGGATTATTTCGCTCCGATAGCAGCAGGGTGCGATAAATTATACACGCCTCCCGTGTCTATTTCCCGATGTCGATGGTTTAAATGATTGGATTTTTTGTTTATGCTCACCACGACTGGGCGTGTGCTTCCAAGTGCGCTTTATAGTGGGGGTGGGAGCACCAACTCTTCGTGCATTTAATTTACTTCGTGTTTTTTGTATTGTTTTCCATGAAAAACCTCCCACAAAACGCAAAATTTAGTAGTTTAATCGACCGCGACAATGATGCGATATACGCTTGTTCCTATTGTGCCGCTCCTGGTAATGGCGATCGCTATCGTGCGTGTCCGTGTGAGTGTGCAGGAAGAGGAAAAACAGTTCGGATAAGTACTTCAACACACGCACAAAAAAAAAACCCCACCCCGGTCGCCTCCCTGGTCGCGTATGTAGTTAAACCGATAGCGAATACCTGCGTAGTGTGTAGTAGATTAAAAAGCGCTTCAAATGGTGGATATGGCAAAAAAACCTATAAAACTAGGAGAGAACTGAGCTGGGTTGAAAAGGGTGACAACCGCGTGGGAATTTTATGAAACGATCCGGAAGCGATCGAATCGCACACTGTTTTGTACCACACACACACACTCAAGCACACGAAAAAAAAACGCGAACGTGCCATTGGCACCTATTAGAAAAAGAGAGGAAACTAGCAAATGGAATCGGTATAATCGGTTTCGCTAGCGGAAACGACGTCATTATCTATTAATAAAAACGATTAAAAAGACGAAAGAAAGGCACAAGACAAGAGGGCCGTAAGCATTTCGTGTGCTTCAAAATGTCAAAAAAGGGGAAAAAACGAACGAGCCACCATGTTTAATGTCGCTTAGTTAGGAAATGGAAAGGAAATGTGGGGTCGAAAATTAACGATTTAATCGCCATGTTACTTGTTCGATGGGCGCGAACGCTGACTCGATCGGATTGGTTTCTTTCAGTTCCAGCAGGGGTGAAAAACACACACCCTCTCCCACATATATCGACACATATAGATATAGCGCTACCTATATAGACGCTCATGTAAGTCTTTTGCCCCGTACGTCATGTCGGACACAACGCTCGAGCCGAAATGAGACCGACATGTTGATGCAGCGCCGTGTAAACCCGTACCGGCGTACCGTGTAACGTTTAGACAATTCAATAATTTTTATGTCATATTTAGGAAAATGGAAAAATAAAAACTATCATCAAACGGAGCGGTGTGTGTGTGTGTGTGTGTGTCGTTGGGTTGTATTTTGCAGCGTGCAGTAGTGTGAGTGTCTTTAACGTCCGGAATGTTTGTCTATTCCATGAACCGCAGTATTTTATTGTTATACGACTGCTTATGAAACATAAACATGTCGAGAGATCTCTACTATTCTTACTTTCCAATACAATGAAATTTCACAAATTTTCCTCCTTTTTTCAACGAATAACCCAAAACAGTACGTGTAAAACGTTCCAAAAATGAAATTCAAACTCAATGAGATATAAAAAGCTCTCACTCCGGCCTCACTGTAGCTACTCACTACTGTGAGACTCTCTTGTCTCACCGAAGCGAAAGCTACCGCGTACAGGGTGACTCTAACATTGTTTGCATTGTTGGTGCAAATTTTTCAATATTTCTTTTTTATCTTTTTTCGTATCTAATAAACTTTAAAACGTTCTCAAAGTTATACAATTTAATGAAGAAAAATACAAAAAAGCATACAATCTGTATCGTCTTTTAATTATTGAAATATAAATGATAAAAAAAAAACTTTCATATGGTTTGTTTTTTAGTCTACAAATTCAACTTCACATATATATCTCACATGTTGGTATTGTGTATATTCTTTTCTATTCTTAATTATTTAACGATAACCTGAAATATAAGTCGTTAAAGCTTGTTCCCGTAAGTATTCAGTTAACTGATTTGAAAGTGTTTTTTTATAACTTTTTGTTCTCTGTCTAGAAAGCTTCAACTTCTTAACATCTCATCGCTTCGAATCTTAACAAAAATTCACTCGCGGGTCGTAACTTGTCGACCCCTCTTCCGTAGCATCAGCCAGATCGGTTCAACGAACGGCCTTACGACGTGGCTAAGAGTTTACACATTCATTCAGGGAAACCCATACGATTTTGGTGACCTCCCGGCAAAGGAAATGATCACCTCGACTCAGACCACTGCCATTGTGTCAAGATCAATGACATTGGCCGCTACGGGGAAGTTTAATGAGACTCGCCACTTGGAATGAGAGTAAGGGGTTTTTTTGGTTTGATGAATCTTGTTCAAGAAAATGAACTATTGCCCAAAGAGATTAAAATGAATTGGATAGCGTTTTCAAATAAAAATACTAAAAATTGAACCTCTCAGTGACTATTCTACATACAGCGAGCTATTGCAAGAGCACCATACGTCCATAGAAAAACGCTGAGTTTAATATACCATAATTACGCCATAATCAGTGGAGCTGAAACCAAACCGGCAAAACAGAACAATCTTCGGCAACAATTAAAACGAGATAGCTCTGTAGCCCCAAACCATGTAAATGACAAACGTACCGGGAAAAGCTTTCATACCGAACTCCCGCTTCGTTGTGACAATAAGCCAAAGAACAGCTCGTCATGCTTGTCGGTGTACTGTTAAGTGCCCTTTGTCTGGTTGGGCCGCTCACCGGAAAAGTGATTCTCACGCCACCACCGTCCGGAAGCGTGGCTCCAGCGCCCAGCAGCAAGGACACTTCCAAGTCGACGGTGATGATGGCCCGCGCTGACCTCCGGCGCACCAGGCGTAACCTGGATGTGGGAGGCATACTGAAGACGATCGGGCTCGACGTGGACATCGGTGGACCGCAGCTCGGTTTCAACGCACCGAACGTTTCGCTCGACACGCCGATCGGAACGATCGGAAGTCTGGGTGCGTGCAAACGGAACCGGCGCGATGACAGCAGCCAACGGGGATCGCAGGCCGAATCGCTCGAGACGAGTCGCGAAGAACAGAAAGGCGGTATGGCGATAAGTTTGTCTTTCTGAGCTGTTGCCGGTGCGATGTAAACGAGCCTATGCGGTGAAGGTGTGTTGTTTTGTGTGCTTTATGCTTTATGGTGCTGGTTTACTTGCTTTTGTCCCCGGGATGTTACTTCCGATGGGTGTATTGGTTGTATGAAATAAAGGTGAAAACTTTGTTGGTCTGGTTTATGGTTGTTTACTCTTGTATCTGATCGAAGTACTGTTCAAAGGAAGCTTTGAGCAAATAAACATTGAACAAATTGAAATAAAAACAAAAACACAGAAAATAATCATTTACAACAAATAATAAACAATCGAAACGTAACGTTCCATTCGCCAATCAATACACACCCATACTTGCTCACCCTGTCGCGTCCTTATTGCACATTTTTCGTAAGTTTGTGCTCCAAAACTTGTTCGTGATTAATCAGCTGAGGGTGGCGAGATGTACGCGTGCCTAGCTGCAGGTCGTTCTCACCATTAAGCTCGTGGCGTTGCGCTCCGCCCGACTGCAAGACGACGGTGCGACCTTGCAGACGAAGAATTGTCTCCACCGGTGGAGTCCCACACCGCCCATGGAATCAGATGACCGGCTCCCTTCCTACAAAAGTACACTCGAAAAGCCCAAATCTTGTCAGCGACGTATAAAAAGCTCTTGCACCCGAACCATGCCACTTCATCCAGTGATTGGCTCGCGGCAGAGAAACAGGTGCTTGGAAAAAAGGAATCGCAATCGGTAGTGCATATTGAAACCCCCAAAATGAAGCCACAAGTTGTGTTCGGTTGGTTCACGGTGCTGTGCGCGGTGTTGATGATCGGGAGCGTGTTGTCCGCGGAAGAAACGAGCCCGGATCGGGTGAAACGTCAGTTTGGATTCGGCGGATTCGGTGGACACGGATATCCGGGCTACGGGTATGGTGGACATGGTGGACATGGTGGATACGGAGGATACGGACACGATCACCACGGACACGGTGGCTACGGGCTGTACGGTGGACATGGATATGGACACGGCGGTCATGGATTCGGTCACGGTCACGGCTACGACGGTCACGGTCACGGGTACGACGGTCATGGATATGGTGGACACGGTGGACATGGAGGATTTGGACACGGACACGGATTCGGAGGATTCTTCGGCTGAACATGGGGGTGTGTGCTAGTGTTGCGGCAGATAAAAGTTTTTGAACGGATTTCAAAGCGAAGCGAACATTCGATAGCATGAGTTACAGCAAGATACGCCAAATTATGTTGTGCTGTTTGTGTAAAATTTAAAACTAAACTCACACAATTGAAAGGAAAGTGTGAAACAATACTCAATACGCTTCGGTTCGGAGCGACGAGCCTCCATGACTCACTCCATCCGAGGGCTCAACAGTACCAGTGCGAATAAAAACCTGTTTCTGTAAACATTAAAAATAGACCATTTTTATTACTAGTTTACCTTGAGCATTTCACTTGACCATTACCAAAGGTTTGTATTATTCTCTGCTATGAAAAGTATTCTACAATATTTCGAACTGGAAGTGAAAATCGTATAATCACTCCGTCATTCGTTTGAAATCCGATTAAAACATCGACTTGCGGCGGTGTGACCATGAACTAAAACGAACAACTTTCGTTAATCCCTTCTTTGTTTTAAACGCGATTCTTGTGGACCCTTACGTTGATGAACGCTGGATCACCGTAGCCTTGAGACGGGCAACTTTGATGTGTTAGAGTTTTACTTACATATCAGGCACTGAAACCGCTTCATGGCCTTCTGCAGAACATTTCGGGACCGCTCAAGATCGCGTGCCGTTGTCATGTTGACGGCCTAAACAGATTCTAGGGGTCGTCTGGAATCATGCTATAGATCTCCAACTATAGAGTCATTCGATAGAGCCTAGCACAGGTTGTTGAGGAAACGAAGAGGAAGGGCTCAGGGTCATACAATTTCAACATTATGGAACCTTTTCCAATGGTCATCAACTGCCTCATCCGAACATTGTGTTGATAGAGTAGTGTGAAAACGAATATCCATTTATTTTTCCACGACTGTTCCGCCTCTATGCCGTCCACTTCAAACACCGCGTATCCTGATGCGTACCCAAACATCGCACACAGCAATAGCGCGTCCCGCAAGCCGTACACGTGTAGCTCGAGGGAAAGCCACACACGGCACAAAAGTGTCGCTCCGGCAGCCGGGAAGGTGGTGCGGCGGCACTAAAGTAGTTCGGCGGGTCCGGCCGTTGCTGTTTTTCCTCGTCGAGCACCTGGGGGAACGTTTTGCGGTACTTCGCGCGATAGTACTCGGCGCCCTTGGTGCGCCGGTTCTTCTTCTTGCTCGGTCCACTCCCGTCCAGATTGTCGCTAAACTTTGGCACCTTCTTCGACATCACCAGGTCCGCGTGCGGATCCTCGTGGAAGTTGTCCTGCTCGAGCGCCTCCAGCGCTTTGCGGGCGCGTCGCTGCCGGGCGGCATCGTCCAGGGTACGCTTTTTGTCCGCCTCCCGGATGCGTCCCGACTCTCGTCCTGCCATGATAGTGTGGTTCGTGGGTGTGTGGGCAAAGGAAAGCGATTGTGTTTGCGATTGTTTGAATGAAGAGTGCGTTGATTTAAGCTTCCTTTTCGTGCAGCGGGAAGCTGATGCGGTCCATCAAATCGTCAACGCGTGCTTGCAGTACTTCGACGATTTCGACCGAGATGAAGAGGTGCTTCTCGTCCAGATCTTGGATGATGAACTTTTTGCCGAGGGATTGCGTTTCGTCCAGATGCAGAAGGAACTGTTTCATAGCCGGATCACTGGAATAGATGGTACCGTAGTAAGGAGATAGAATCTAACAATGGCACTTCGTTCTTACCACTCAACTAGCACGCCTTTCATAACATTCACCATTGCTGACGCTGGCGATACTTATCAATGAACGTAGTAAATACTATCCGGCAAAATTACGCTATTTCACGTGAAAACTGTCCAGACATTTTTAGTGATAGTTGTGTTGTTTTTTGTTGTTTGTAAACAGAGCGGAGATGTCAATCAACTTCTTTGACGTCATCGGCTTTTGAAATGACCGTTGCTACTGATCGTTGCATCGCTAGTGGGATACCGTTGAGCATTTCTTGGTTATAGGATTGGAATCCGGAAACTAAAAACTGCTCATGAATATGTAAACAACGTTATAAGAGACTAACAGTAAGTTATACAAAAAATACTGTCGTATCTCGTCGGTTTTGTGATATAATATTTCTCAAAATAGACTAAATTCTAGCCATTGCTCCATAGTGCGGGCGCCATTTCTCTTACCGGCACGCGGTTTTCTCTTTTTGCATCTCTTTTCCCCATAAACGCCGTCCTATCCCCGCCAGCGAAGAGCGTGAACGTTTGTTAACAAATTCATTTTCTTTCATCTCGCTCCGTCGCAGCCGTACTCTCATTGGTCGCTCGCGCGGTCGCCGTCTGGCGCACAATGGAGGCCGGAAGGTCGAAACTGCTCGAGCAATTTGACAGCTTTGACAGCTGCTAATAACAACAACAAAAACATCTTCTTTCTCGGTCCTTCAAAAAAAAGTCTCGATTTTTTTCTTCGCGGTTGTTAGGTAACATACAAAAAAAAGTTGGCTCGCGACGACCCGGCTAAAGGCGCACCGCTCTTTTTCCACCTTTATTCACAGTGTATCTTCCAGCTGAGAAGGCTGAAGATTTGCGATTGTTCCGAAGAACCGTGGTCTGTTGGTGGAGCTACCTAGGAATTACACCCGTCTTCCCGTACGTGCTTGTTCCAGGCATCCGATCGTCACGATGGTGCAGTACTCCCGTCTGCTGAACGTCCAGGTACGATACAGAGTAGGGATTCCCCTGCGTCTTCCAAAAGGATTCTGCATACGCTGCTATGGACTATCTCACGCGTTCGCCGCGTAAGCATATTCTGCATCTAGTCGTTGTGCGTTTGTGTGTGTGTGTGTGTGCGCTAATGCGAATGCGAAAAAGTAGAACACACCGTCCGCGAGAAAATTGGTTAGATAATCGATCCGACTAAAGAGAAAATTCGAGCTCCTTCACCTCCGCGGGACCGGCTGTTGCGCACCGTGCAAAACAGGACGAAGTGGCAAATGTTTCACGCGTATAGTGTGAACTTGTGTGTCTGTCTGGAGCGCGTGGCTTTTAAATGGCGCCTTGTACTACTTGCAATTACTGATAGGCACCCGGGACCGTGCGGGTGTTCGCATTTTATCTCCTGGCTTAAGTGATTGAGTACACCGTGGTGTACTGCGAGATAAGAAAAACTATACGGTAGGCTGCCGTTTTTGCGTTTTTCCCTGCCCGCACTCGAAACCCTGTGACAGCGTGTGACGTTTCTTCCAGCGAAGAGCATGATAAGAACAACGTAAGAAAGCAAAGAAAAAAAATCCAGCCTACTTTGCGTACAGAGCCGTTTCTTTCCATGAATGAATTTATGGCGTATTTCGGAAGAAATGCCATCGTCGTCCTTGCCAAATGTCAAATGGCTGGTTGAGAAACTCATCCCACTTCCTCTTCCTTCCCGCCCGCAATGGCAAGGCGAGGAAGGTCAAGGCTTGAGGCTTTTATTTACGTCTGTTTGCACCGTAACGAAACGTAACACACACACACACACACACACGCGTCCACACCCACCCACTCACTATCACGTGCCGACTGAGGATCAAAGTTTTCTCCACCTTGCTCCCTTGCCGGCTCCCCTATCGATCGGGCCTATTTCGCTGAGTTTGTATTTTCTATTTTTGTTTACCTTTTTCACGATCCGTCACGGTGCAGTAGGGGGGCGGGTGTTTGCTATTCGCTACGATCACGTATCACTTCTGGACGGTTCTGCGGAAGACGGGAGCAAGTGAATCCGTCAAACATGACGATCAACAGGATCCGCGGTGCTAATAGGTTCGATCATCAATCGAACAAGAGAGGGAGAGAGAGGGAAGCGAGACGGATTTTGACACGGGTTTTTTGTTCGGTTGCACTACTGATTATGCTTATCGCCGATTACCTACTTGTAGCGTTTGTTTTTGCGTCCACATTTTAATGCACAGCCCGGAGCAGATAATGTAGAGTTTGTATGTCGTTTCTCTCTTCCTTTACGAAAACAGGCCCGCAAGGTTGCCCGGTATGCGGTCGGTGTGCAGGAGCGTCAGTTCCACGCATCCTGTGCCGCCGCCTCGAAGGTCGCCCTGTCCAAGTTCGACCAGAATGTGTACCTGCCGTACGAGAAGCTGCAGAAGAACCTGGAGGTGGTGAAGAAGCGCCTCGGCCGCCCGCTCACGCTCAGCGAGAAGGTGCTCTACTCCCATCTGGATGATCCGGCCCACCAGGACATCCAGCGGGGCGTGTCCTACCTCCGGCTGCGACCGGATCGTGTCGCGATGCAGGATGCCACCGCCCAGATGGCCATGCTGCAGTTCATCTCGTCCGGTCTGCCGAAGGTTGCCGTCCCGTCCACCATCCACTGCGACCATCTGATCGAGGCGCAGATTGGCGGCGAGAAGGATTTGGCCCGCGCGAAGGACATCAACGCGGAGGTGTACAAGTTCCTGTCGACGGCCGGTGCCAAGTACGGTGTCGGATTCTGGAAGCCCGGCTCGGGCATCATCCACCAGATCATCCTGGAGAACTACGCGTTCCCGGGCCTGCTGATGATCGGTACGGATTCGCACACCCCGAACGGCGGTGGTCTCGGTGGCCTGTGCATCGGTGTCGGCGGTGCCGACGCCGTCGACGTGATGGCCAACATCCCGTGGGAGCTGAAGTGCCCGAACGTGATCGGTGTGCATCTGACGGGCAAGATCAGCGGATGGACGTCGCCGAAGGACGTGATCCTGAAGGTGGCCGACATTCTGACCGTGAAGGGAGGCACCGGTGCGATCGTCGAGTACACCGGCAAGGGTGTCGACTCGATCTCGTGCACGGGCATGGCCACGATCTGTAACATGGGTGCGGAAATCGGTGCCACCACGTCCGTGTTTCCGTTCAACAAGCGCATGGCCGACTACCTGGCGTCGACGGGACGTTCGTCGATCGCTGCCGAGGCGACCAAGTATCAGGCGTCCGTGCTGACGGCCGACTCCGGCGCCAAGTACGACCAGGTGATCGAGATCAACCTGGACAAGCTGGAACCGCACATCAACGGTCCCTTCACGCCCGATCTGGCGCACCCGATCAGCAAGCTCGGTGCGAACGCGAAGCAGAACGGCTACCCGATGGACATCCGCGTCGGTCTCATCGGATCGTGCACGAACTCGTCGTACGAGGATATGGGCCGGTGCGCGTCGATCGCGAAGAACGCGATGAAGCACGGCCTGAAGTCGAAGATTCCGTTCAACGTGACGCCCGGGTCGGAACAGATCCGTGCCACGATCGAGCGTGACGGAATTGCGAAGACGTTCAAGGACTTTGGCGGTACCGTGCTGGCGAACGCCTGCGGACCGTGCATCGGACAGTGGGACCGCAAGGACGTGAAGAAGGGCGAGAAGAACACGATCGTGACGTCGTACAATCGTAACTTCACCGGACGTAACGATGCCAACCCGGCGACGCACTGCTTCGTCACGAGGTGAGTATTGTTAGTTTTATTTTGTTTTTATCATTCTTAGAGGTTTCACATAAGTATTGCACCTCCTTCTAGTTATACACTTTGTTATCAATAATGTAAATGTTTCTTCTCGCACTCGACAGCCCCGAACTGGTGACGGCCCTGTCGATTGCTGGCACCCTGAACTTCAACCCACTGACCGACGAGCTGACCGGTTCCGATGGCAAGAAGTTCAAGCTGGACTCGCCGTTCGGCGATGAGCTGCCCCAGAAGGGCTTCGATCCCGGCATGGACACGTACGAGGCACCCCCATCGGTAAGTTATGCTCAACGGCCACGTGATTCCTCTCTCGCTCTCTCGGACGTCCAAAGTCCGCCAGCGTCCGGCTGCCTGCTGTAATCAGTGCGAGGCCGGTTGCTGGAGTAGCGGCGATCGCTTATCTTATCACAGATTGGTAGTTGCGGTGTTGCGCGTTTGTAACAAAATTTGCCGACTCGCTTGCAATATGGGTCAAGGTGCTGATCGTGTGCTCTTTTTCGTCGCTGTTTTCAGGATGGTTCCCGCGTGAAGGTCGATGTTGATCCGAAGAGCCAGCGTCTGCAGCTGCTCGAACCGTTCGACGTCTGGAACGGCAAGGATCTGAGCGACATGACCGTGCTGATCAAGGTGAAGGGCAAGTGCACCACCGATCACATCTCGGCCGCCGGACCGTGGCTGAAGTACCGTGGCCATCTGGATAACATCTCGAACAACATGTTCATTGGGTATGTATAAACCTGGGTATAAAACATACAGACTGCCAGACTGTATTCTAAACAACCCGCTCTATTAACATCCCAACAGTGCCACCAATATCGAAAACAACGAAATGAACAAAATCAAGAACCAGGTGTCGGGCGAATGGGCCGGCGTTCCGGACGTGGCCCGCTTCTACAAGGCCAAGGGCATCAAGTGGGTCGCGGTCGGTGACGAGAACTACGGCGAGGGTTCGTCCCGCGAGCATGCCGCCCTGGAACCGCGTCACCTCGGTGGCCGTGCCATTATCACCAAGTCGTTCGCCCGTATCCACGAAACGAACCTCAAGAAGCAGGGTCTGCTGCCGCTCACGTTCGCCAACCCCGCCGATTACGATAAGGTATGCGTGTGTGTGTGTGCGCGTGAAATGTAAAAACAAAATGAATCTAACTTTGTTCCTCCCCTCGGCGCAGGTCCAACCGCACTCGAAGATCTCGATCCTCGGCCTGAATAACTTCGCCCCGGGCAAGCAGGTGGACTGCGAGATCAAGACCGACGGTAAGGTGGATAAGATTAAGCTGAACCACTCGTTCAACGAGCAGCAGATCGAGTGGTTCAAGGCCGGTAGCGCCCTGAACCGCATGAAGCAGATCGCGGCCAATAAGTAAACTGTGCAATAGTCAATGGTACGATCACCAACCCAGTCATCCTCTTCCCCCCCATTACCCCTCTTTCTACGGTCGCACACGATCTGTAGCGGTCGGTGCGGTCGTGGAATACGTTTTATTTGGTTTTACAGCGGAGCGGCCCACCGTCCGTTTCGCTGCGGAGACCGTTTTATGTGTGTGTGATTGTTTTTGAATCAATTAAAGCAAAAAAGGAAAAATTAAACCCGGAAAGGATGCTGCGGCGTCGGTTTTGAATTGTAAATAGAGAGCAAATCGTGCAAGCAGGATGGAGCACTCATTCTACATCCGCTGCGCTTCGATTGGTCGGTAGCGATAATTACCTCGAAAAATCAAACACAGAACCCTTACGGAACGAAAGACCCTTCCGAATCAGCTGTGAGGGCACACAACACTTACCGCACCAAAATGAATGCAAACACTTAATAAGTTAGAGTGAAGGAACGCACGTGACTCTTGTCGGCGGCGTTGTTAGCATATTATATCGCTTAACATCTTACCTGTGCTGAGAAACACAACTGAAGGAAAATAAACTTCCTCTCTCTCTTCGTTTTACTCGGGTTTTGGTTCGTTTTCAATATCCGCATGTGTTTGGAAAGATTCAGCAGCACAATTTGTTTATGTTCGCACCGGTTCAGTTTCGAATGTTTTATGTTCGATGTGTCATTTGTTTTGAGTTTTGGCAAAGTTCGCTAGACAATAATGAAGGTACGCCGTTTGGCGTAGCAATAAAATGCGGTTAAAATAAAATACTAATTAAATCTCTTTCGCATCTAACTGCTGGCACTTGAAAGAATTTTTGAATGTGTTCTGGTCCTATGTTTTGTGGATGACATTGTGTTATTTTTAATCAACTAGTTTTTTTCTCTTTTCACTCATGAACGGCAGTTTTAATGAATGTCTAATAAGAAAAATAGCAAATAATGAATTTGAAGTCCAAATAGCACACATTTCCCTAGCATATGCAGCTTCCTTAAGTAATATCACATCGTGCTTTGGTTTTACATTGCCCATTTTGTAAATGGGCAAGAAAGAGGCGAAAGCAATTCGTAATAGTTCATGGTCACACCGCGAAACCACAGAAGCACAACAGGATCTTGGAATCGATCACCAAAGTCAGTGGTACTGAGTGTCCCATTTCAAGTTCCTTTTCAACGTTATGTAACAATGCTTAATGGAGCGATCGTTGCCAGATTATACCGACCGTTGGTAATAACACTCTTCGTATTCGTGCATCCTATGTTCAAGGTGAGCATGTAAAAAAGAAAGGCAATGTTTTATGTTTGTTACAGTAACAGGTTTTGACTCGGAGGGAGTGACTCATAGAGGCTCGTTTCGACTGAAGTCGTATTGTTTCGTTCAATCAATTTCGTTCTATATAAAAACTCTTTTCCTTTTTGAGTTTTTTTTTTCGAATTTTATATTCCATTTTTTACACAAACAACACAACATAATTTGGCGTATCTTGCTGTAGCGGATCCTCTTCGATCGGTACGCGTTGAAATCCGTTCCGGAGACTTTGAAACTACTCTCACACGTTAGAACACACTGACACATCCTCCATTTTCAGCCGAAGAATCCTCCGAATCCGTGTCCACCGTATCCACCGTATCCGCCGTGGCCTCCGTACCCGTGGCCGCCGTATCCGTAGCCGTGACCGTGACCGAATCCATGTCCACCGTATCCGTATCCATGTCCACCGTACAGTCCGTAGCCACCGTGTCCGTGATGGTCGTGTCCGTATCCTCCGTATCCACCGTATCCACCATGTCCACCATATCCGAAGCCCGGATAGCCGTGTCCACCGTAGCCGCCGAACCCGCCGAATCCAAACTGACGCTTCACCCGATCCGGGCTCGTTTCTTCCGCGGACAGCACGCTCCCGATCATCAACACCGCGCACAGCACCGTGAACCAACCGAACACAACTTGTGGATTCATTTCTGGACTTCCCTACCGATTCCGATTCCTTTTTTCCAAGCACCTGTTTCTCTGCCGCGAGCCAATCACTGGATGAAGTGGAATGGTTCGGGTGCAAGAGCTTTTTATACGGCGCCGATGAGATTTTTAGTTTTGGGTCGGTGAGTTTGGAGAAGGGATGGGCCGGCCAGGCACCATTCGAGGGCGGGGGAGTCTCGCGAGACATTGTCTCACAATTCACCACCTCCAAGGTTGCACCTGGCTGGCAGTCGGCCTGCAGTCCGGCAGGTAAAGACTTTGATTCCCAGGGCCATCGACCTTCTGAATTGTGGGAAAGACCAACTGCATACACAGACACGCGTGGACATCTCGCGCCTCTGATTCATCGTGGACGATTTTTGGAGCGCCGAAATATACTAAAATTACTCCGACTGTGCCGATGTCTCAATAGGTTATGAGTATCTCTGTAAGATATCATCGATAATCTCTTAGGTGATTGAGGATATAGGTGTTTTTTTTCCTTCAGACCCTAGATATAGCTGTTGCCGCAAAACTTGACCTCTAACTAATCAATTTTCCCCTGTAGAGCCACAACTGTTTATCTTTGATGACCCATTCAGCGATCGAGTTTGATTTATGAAACTTGAAAGATTGAAAAAGCTTCTTCTTTCAAGTCTTTTAAAGCCAGAGCAAGTTATTCTGAAGTCTCCAAAAGAAACCAAAAATGTATAATTTGTTTATTTGTTTGTTCTGTTAATTGTCAAACTCTTGAATTCTTAACTGATTCTTCTCTATTTGATTAGTTTATGCTTCAAGTTGGTTTCTGTAGTTTAAGTTTCCAATTAATACTATTTAAAGTGCATGCTTATCTTCTCATTCGATTAACACTTCAATTACTAAACTACCATCTTAATTGTACATGGATCATTTCATACGGAAACACCTGGGCACTTTCTGTCAAAGATGCCCATATACTACCTAACACCTGATCGAACACCTGATCATTTCTTCACAGAACCCGGCGATTCCAGTTACGTCCTCGGAAGCAGGCAATCGTTCCGAGCGGTGTGTCCAGTGAGATGTTCGGTGCTTTCAAGCCAAGCTGCGGTCCACCGACGTCCACGTCGAGTCCGATTGTTTTCAGTATGCCCCCCACATCCAGGTTACGCCTGGTGCGCCGGAGGTCAGCGTGGGTCATCATCACCGCCGGGTCGGAAGTGTCCTTGCTGCTGGGCGCTGGAGCCACGCTTCCGGACGGTGGTGGCGTGAGAATCACTTTTCCGGTGAGCGGCCCAACCAGACAAAGGGCACTTAACAGTACACCGACAAGCATGGTGTGATGCTGAAGCTATAGGCTCTGTTGTCACAGTGGGCGAATGACTCGATTTGAACACCTCCTCCCGGAGCGTATGTGATATACAGCAGAATCAGTTGTGCTTTTAATTGTTGCCGAAAATTGGTCTGTTTCGCTGCTCAGTTTGATTCTATCGATAATGGGGCGATTAAAGTTCACTCAGCGCAAGGTTGCCGATAACGTCGGTACATGCTTAAAACATGTGCCTCAGTTAGTTTGTTCTCTCAGTCAGACATTTCAGCAGGTGGCTGTAATATAGTTCTAACTGCTTTATTACACAATGGTCGGGAACTGTTAAGATGAGCCGTGATCGTCCGACAAATGGATTTCTTCATGTATCAGAAATAGACTCCTCAATGTCTGAGAGACGAACTTTGTTTCTCACAAAGCTTAATTTGAGCCGGATCCATCACAGTATACCATTTGCCATTGCTCGATCAGCCCAAACGCCCAAAACCAATTTATATTTTTTCTACCCATCCAAAACTGCTCAATCCATCCATCCATGCAAAACTTGATCGAACTTCCCGTCTTGAGAAACGGGCTTGCCATTGATCTTGACACAATGGCCGTGGTCACAGTTGCGGTGACCATTTCCTTTGCCGCGAGGTCACCAGCGGCATCCGCATGTGTGTTACCCGATGCCGCAATCAATGGCGTTACGCGAGCGGGCAAGCGTGCGAGCGTTGATTCATTCATGCTCCGGCCGCGGAGATACGGGCATTTGTTTGCTTCTAATTTTTAAGCTGTCCGCGACATGCTGAAGGTGAAACGGTCGGAAAGATTTGGGAAAAGAAACAGCGTGCCCAATTGCAACAACGAGACAAGTGTGGCGAGCCAAGTGATTCTCACCGTAGTGAGCTGCCGCTGGTCACCATAGTGAGATGAAGTATTGGTATCTTGTGAGTTTAATTATCGTTGGTTTAGCATTTTTGTCCATTTGACCATGATTGAGCTCGCGTGGGTGCACGGAAGCCAAAAAGGTCAATCCGTGATTTGGTGTTGTTTGGAACGTTTCCTCACTGCGATTTAATTGCTCGTGTGACATAACTTGTGTGTGTGTGCGTGTTCACATAGGGTAAATGTACTCCAACAGAAACATATGTTTATTTTGATATGAAACACATTAATTATATTATTTTCACCAGCACACATCCTTCACCAAACGTTTTGGACCTCAAAACACGCTCATCCTTCATCCACCCAACAGGTTCGGGGCAGTCACTTCAACGTCGATCTTGAAGCAGCTTTCACCCTGTGAATAGATCGTTCATCCAAAGCACTAAGTCTAATCTAGCTCACCGTCTTCTCCCTACGAACGCCTCACCTTGTCGTGCTTGACGACCACATCGATGATGGAACGGCCCTGTGCCACCAGCAGGTGCTGTTTGTACCGCTCCAGACTGTACGTTTGGTTCTCGTCCGTGCGAATTTCGGCCGCCGCCACGGGACAGTGGTCCGGCACGCCGAACATGGTGATAATCTCCGCCGCCTCCTTGTTCCCGGCCGCATCCTTCAGGTTCTCGCAAATGTCGACCGTTTCCTTCAACACCGGCAGCCCGTTCTTGGTGATGGTCACGTGCATCTGCGGGGTACACAGGACTTAACATCGTGCGTTGCAGCACCAGCCACATCTGCTTACCACAGCCGTGTTGAATCCGAGCGTGCGGGCCGTCGCTTTCGATTTTACTTGGCAATCCTCCGTCAGTGTGACGGTAGACTTTGGATCGATCGTGATGATCTGACTCTCACCGGCACAGTTCTCGATGCTGTGGACTATCATCTGGTAGCCACCGTTCTGTATAACCAAAGAAGTAACTAATAACATCTCTTTCGCTTAGATCTCTGGCCTCTTAGACTTACGCATGCTTTTGCCCGTCGTGCCTGACACAGCATAAGCAGACTGAGAAATGTCACTGCACCGTTGGAAAGATACATTGCTGCCGCTGGTGCTAAACAAGCTAACAGTACATTGAATAAATCAGCACACAGCGCGGCCAGGTTTATATTTATAATCAAAACTAAGCAGACATTCCGTGCAGGGAGCACGACTGCAACATTTCCGCTGTAATTAGGTGCAACGCTTATCGGATTGCAAGTGTTGCACAGGCACATCTGGTTCCCGGGTGGCTGTTACTAGCCAGAAAAAAGCGAATGGGAATCAAATGATACGTTTTTGCTACAAAGTTCTGGATAAATCCAATGAGCACCGACGCCAACAGAGAAACACGAAACAATCAATCCGGTGTAATTCGCTGAAATTCGCGCTTTGCTCACTGATGGTTAATGTGCGGCAATGATAGTTTAATGACATAATCTTTAATGGCTGTTCTGTGGACCCAATCGTGTCGTTATCCACACGCGTCTAATTATACATTTTAATTATGTAATTGCGACACTTTCTGGTTAAACTGTGGAAAGAAATCAATATTGATAATTTCTTTACCTGATGATTCTCTGATGACTCTATAAATCTTATTTAATTCAAACACTTCGATTGTTTTGATTTGGAGTTTATTGGGCTCTTTCGACGACAAACGATTCAACTACTATTTTGATACTTCAACTTCAATTTTGATGCAAGTTTTGCCCTGTAACGAAACAGAAAAACAGATGTGACTCTTGTTCCATTTGAAGTCCCACCCGTCGTCCTACCGTGTCGTGATCCAGTTCAAGCTCGACCGCCATAGAACCCTTTAGCATACCGATCAGTTTCTTGAAGCGCTCCATCGGGATCTTTTTGCCCGGTTCGGCACACATCTCGTTCTGAAATAGAGGCGAGTATTGAGGTGACATGACTCTCCGGAGCGCGCGACTCTTTATATCTCTTTAAAACCCCAATCTTACCGCACTTTGTGGACAAACACCTCCCGGCAGGAACTCCCCGATGAACGGTATCTTAGAACCCTTGGCGCACAGGTCGATCGGTTTCTTGAACATTTGCTTTCCATTCTTAGACACCTTCACCGAACCGGTGGCAGTGCTGAAGCCCTTGACTTTCACGCATCCTTCGAGACTTAGGGAACAATCGTCCTGTAGGGCGACGGCCGTGTTGTCCGACAGCGTGATGATCCCGTCCGGCCCGGCACAGTTGTCCACGTTGTTCACTTTGATGGTGAATCCATCCTTCTATTTGACACAGGCAAACAAGGGCGTTAGGAACGACTACCAGTGGTAGATCCATTTAAACGGAGTGTCAGGTATACGTACGCATGCAAGGACACTGCAGACTGTAACGCAAAATGCGAATAGAATGCCGAAAAACGTATCTGTCGACACCATGTTAGTTCGGCGCACCAGCTAGAACTTTGAGAGTGAAGCTATAGTTTCCATTGATTTATATAGTGCCATCGCACAGGATGTATGCTAGTTCGATAGTGACCATCCTATCAAGTTGGTGGGAACTGAAACCAACAATTATCAATCCGTTCCACGAGGGATAATATTGATAAGCCATATTTCCTATGTGATGAATCATGCCGTCGTTCGTCTAATATGTAGTTGTTGTGGGAGTGCATTGGAACAAAGTCCGTTTTGCGACACATTCCTAGTACTGAGTTCTTTGGACCACGGATATCTTTCACCCTACGTCCTAGCTTCAAAATTTCAGATATTTTTTGCAGTGTAATTATCTTGGAAAACTTGACGGTTTGCGCAGTTCTTAAAACGGCTTTTATTTTATTCTTCAAAACAAAACAAAACGACGTTGATCGCAGCAGGCATTCTCCGGCGAACTAGCTCAGCTACAGAGGCTTCTGGCAGCAATAGAACTATTCAGAACTATTTGGTGATATCGAAGTTTATCTTGAAGCAACTTTTGCCCTGCAAGGAAATTTTAATTTGTGTATTAATATAGCTACTCCTCTTGTTCCAGTCTGCACCGAACCACCTACCGAGTCGTGCTGCACTTTAACGTCCACAGTGATGGAACCCCGGGCGAGAGGAAGATATTGCTTGAAGCGGTTAATGTTCACCACCTGGCTGGGGTCGGTGCAAATTTGTCCCTGGAGAAAGAGAGAGAGAGAGAGAAACACGACACTAAAGGACCCACGTCATCTCCTTGTTGGACGAGCTTACCGCATCGATCGGACACTTCTCGGGCACGCCCAAACTGCGCATCAGCTCGGCGATGTGCTCGGTGCGCCGGGGCCGCGAGGCCTGGTCGCAGATGTCCGCCGAACCCTGGAGCACCTGCACGCCATCCTTGCTGATGGTGTACTTCGCGTTGCCCGTCTTGAAGTCCTTGAAGCGCACGCACCCGCGCGACTTGATGTCGCAGTTCTTCGTCAGCACCACGGTGAAGTTCTCGTCGGCGGTGATGATCGCGCCCGAGCCGGCGCAGTTCTCAATCTTCTTCACGCGCACCTTGTACCCACCGTTCTGGAGGGAAGATGGGAACCGCGTTAGCCTGGTGGGACTACTACGCTGCTTCGCTAGCACACCGCACCGGTCACTATGGAAACGAGCGAATACCTACACAAGCCATGGCAACTCCCAGCAGGCCGGTGCAGAAGAGCAGGGCGGTGAAACGCACCGCACTGGAGGACTCCGTGGTCATCATTTTGTAGGTATCGTAAACGGTCACTGCTCACAATTTGAGGCACAAAAAACAATTGGACGTGTCGACAGCGATTAGTACACACAAACGCACACAAACACACACAGGCAAACAGGCAGTTACAAACCGGAAAGCCGATGCTTTCGGGGCTCGGTTATCACACGATCTGGAACAACGTATTTGCGTGTGGAGCGCAGGTATCACCGCGAACTTCCGTGTCGCTGGCGGGTGCGTCGACTGGTGGAATCGCTCCGAGCACGAATGGTGGCGTTTATTTATGAAACGGAGATCGCATACGCATCAGCTGCGGCACTGCTGCTGTCGGTCCATCTCCCCTCGAGCGGTGGAGGCGCTTAGATTCGTGCGGGTGGCGGCCCCACCGTGGGCTGTGTGTACTAATACACTGCAACGCGGCCCTAGCTGCCAATCCGGTTAGTGCGCTCACTCTCACTCTGGTTCTGGCCAGTGCACTGTACAGCACGCGGGGAAGACCAGAGCTGACTAATATCTTCCCTAATACCTGTGCCCGGTCCAGAACGTGCACTCCGGTCAGGTGAGTGGCGAGTGCGGTGGAGCAAATACAGCCGTGCGCAAATCAAGATGAATGTGACTGATCAATTAAAATTGAATTATTTACCATTTTGCGATGGGGGAAGTGGCTGGGGATATCAAGCGCACCGAATCACCCTGGAGGCTTTTTGTTTTGAGCTCGAGTGTTAGGTTGGATCGGATTCGACATTCGACGATGGAACAAAGGGTATCGAGACGTTCCCAAAAAAACCTGGAAAGCTCAGTGAGCAGTGGGAAATTCTTGATTCTCACGCGATGAGTCGATCGAGACTCCGAGATTCAGCCCATTTTCCCGGTGCTTTCCAACGGTTCGCTATATTTCCAAGGCGACAAATCATCTTTCGACAGGAAAAAGGTAAATATACGATAAGCGCACGGCTTCCACCGTATCGCGCACACTACCGGGAATCGATGAATATTTTGCCGTTTGTGACGGGAGCGCCACTGATCGCGACCGATGGTAAATATTCCACTCATTATAATAGTACCCCGAGTTGGATTCCACCTGCAACAGGAAAGCAATTCCACACATCCGTGCGCACCGATCGATCGTTTGTTTTCCGGTTATTATAAGGCGTCCAGACACGTGAGACGATCCACGCTTTTGACGGGTGAAGATCGTACCCTGGTGTAGGTAATGTTTACGGCACTGTGGTCTGTGCTAATTGTGTAGAGATTATTAGCCGTTCGGGGAAAGGTCAGCAAAGTTGCAGCGAGAATATGCCGGTGTTGATTACAGCGCGGGAAGGATATTCTCGATCTCTTCGTAAGGAGAATACAATGTAGATTCGGGAGTTCCCAAGATTGATGCAATGCAAAACAAAAGTTGACATGTGGGTTGGGCTTTGCTCAGCTTGTCATTTTATTTAAATTTCTAATTGATTGATTGGAACCAGACCAGAAGTAATCTACAATCAATTAGTACAGCTACCACTTCCAGAGACGTAAGGTAAACATGATTTGCGATGTCGTATTTCTCCTTGTTTGCATTCAGCTGGAAATCCCCTGCCATTTAAATACAGTGAATTAAACGATTCCGGAGAAAATAGTTTTCCTAACAGATACATACTACTACTGATTCGTGTCAGGCTAAAAGTTGAGACAACGATGTCCAAAAATTGATTTTTTTTTGTTTTCCCCTAGTTCCTGGCCAAACTAGAATATCTCACTCATCACACTGTTTAGAAGATTTATAATTGGATTAAGCCGATTGTTGTTTGCATGGCTTAAAGAGATTTGGAGCCTTTTCAGCTTCTTTCATCTCTTATTAAGCCGGTTATCAAAATAATGTGCTTCATAAACAGCTTAATTAGTCGATATGGTTCATTTCTTAATATGAGAACATTTTTCTGTTATTCTATTTAGATAACCGAGTTTTTATGCTGATGCTGTGTCAAGGGTTAACTTGCTTGCAAGTGCGCTCGACTTGTATGACATTTGCCGCGCGCGAGACGACCAGCGAGAGAGAACATTTGAATTATGATCGGTTCTCCCTGTTGGAGCTGTTATTCTTTGAACTATTGCTTATAATTCAAATTATTTTCCCTGTAGATGCATAAGTTTTCGACATAACTATGCATAACTATCAACTATAACGATGCATAACTATCAACAGTTTAAATATTTTGAATTTGTTTTAGAGGATCGTTCGATGTAGTAAGGTAATTTATTGGTTTTATTCTAAAGGAGTGAAGCACGAACACGATTTTCAATTTTCAAACATTATTTTAGGATTTTTATATAAAAAATATAAAAATAAGCACGTGGACCAGATGGCGTACTTGAGAATGCAACGAAAGTGCATTAGAGTAAATTCAAGAGCAAGAGATTTCTCTCTCTCTGGGTTCTTGAGAGACCGGTCTACACGAAGCGCAACTCCAGGTGATGTGAGAATGCTGTCAGCTGTTGATTCATTTGTCAACATTGTGTTTCAGCTCTGCTGGAGCAACTCAAGAGCAATTCAAATACAGAAGAATGTAGTAATGATATTGTATTATATTAACCAAAACTTGGAAATATATCATGTTTCATTTCACACGCAAATATATTGCCTACAACTTACGCTTGGAGCTGCGCTTCGTGTAGACTGGCCTTCTGCGATCGGTTCTCTCCGCTGTTTTCTCTCATCCGCTCTTACCACACATTACGGAAGATCGAAAATTACACCTTATTGCAATGAATACTCTGAGAAATTATATTACAATTTTATGTCATATTAATCACTCTTCACTTTTATACTTATTTCATTTATTTTTTTAAATGTCTGTTTCTTTTTGACACAAATTCAAAAGTCTAACCGCCAGCCCGGCGCGAGAGAGCCATCAGAGCCAAGAGCGCAACGTGGATGCTGTGAGCGCGCGTAGGTCCCAAGCGCCCGTCCCATCTCGGCGGCGATCAGTCGGGCCATGGATGTAAGACGATCGCGCGGTTCGGGTTCAGTTCAGTGTGCGCGTCTCGATCGGTCGTAACCGTGTAACTCTTTCACTCTGTGCCGCGAGAATCCCTCCCTCTACAGTATTACCATTATTAATGGAAAAGAAGCGAACAGGATTTTCCCACTCGGTGCTTGCCGCGGAAAATGTGACGTGCGTGTGAGTGCGTCGCGATGCAGAAACAAATGCATTAAGCCGACGGCCCACCGGCGGTAATCGCGGTGGCCACGGTGTGTTCACGCCGACTGGAGCTTAAAATAGCCAAATCCGCGAGCGAGAGGCGCACGGTGCTCGAGTCTGCGAATCCGACGTGCGACAACGACGACGGAAAGCCGACTCTTTTTTTTCGCAGCGGATCCGAGGAAATCCCATCCCTCACGCGTGAGGCGACACGATTCAGCGATAAGGATAGGGTGTTGATCGAGCAGGCCTTGCGAAGGCGGTTGAAGAGGCGAGAGTCACCTGTCACAGTGATCAAAGTGCGTGAGAGAATCATCGATCAAAGTGCACCTTGTGAAAGCGGCCGCCGCCGAATCGAACGAAAGTGTGTGTGCATCTCTGCACGGCGTCGGCAGCAATTGTTCAAGCCCGGCTTGAGCGTTGCAAAAGGTCAGCGGCGTGTGCGAAGTGTTGTAAAATAAGGCGATAAAGCAATAACCCGGCGGTGGTGTAATTTGTGCGCGTTAGAATACACACGATTTCGTGCCCTGTAGGGAAAGGGATCCAAAAGGTTCTCGCAAAACAGATTCTCATACGCTGTGGAGCAATCTCGCCCTCCAGAATCTCGCCCGCTTACGAACGTGCCTGCGAAAGAAAGTAATTATAGACGCCCTTATCAATGCAATGCCATTTTTCATCGCGCCTTCCTCGTGGCCAGTGCAAGTGGCAGTGCTTCGGGACGCTGTCGACGACGACGATGATGCTGACGCCGCCGATGATGACGATGCCGACGACGCTACGGAACCGTTCCTGATGAAGACGGTAAGTGGATTCCGTGCCGGCCTCCGTCTTTTGATTGCCCCAAAATCATACAAAAAAAGGACACCAAAAAATGAAAGGGCTCCCTTATCGCGCTCCCCCCTTTCATTGGCGCACTGAGTGTGGGTTCATAATCGAGCGCATTATTCGCTCGTTTCGCTCGGAGCGCGACGCGCATTCCGGAATGCGCATCGGGCCGGGTTGCGGTGTGCAAAAATGCAACGTGCATTTATTCTCGCTTTAGCCCGCGTTCGCCCGCTCAGTCGCCCGGAATGGCCGGTAATTTGTATTAGGCAAAGTGGAAGACAAATGAGTCGGGTTTTCGTCGTTTCTTGCCGTTTCTTCTCTACCCGCGTCGGTAGGGATTTTCGTATTTTGACAGTGCAGCTTTTCGGCCCGCTTTTTGTTTACACCGCGGTGTCTGTGACCTTTCGCCGGTTTATGGGGTGGTAATAAACGAAACAGGGCGAGCCGCGTAAGTGTTGTTTTTCCCGCCCTAAGATCACACCTTTTTTTTTTGAACACCCCGACCCCGTAAACCGTTTGGGAGCGGTGCTGAGGTTGCAGGGAAAGTGAGAGAAATTTGGGAAAATTTTGGGTTGCCAGAGGGACGACGGGGTGCGTCCTCTCGAGGGAGATGTTGTGCGGGTTGTTTGACCGGAATGATGATCGATTTTAAAGAGGATTTGTACGTTTGGTATCGTTAAATTGTATCTGGTTTGTGTTTTAGGGAACAATTAATATGCTAGTGTTTGAGATGTTGATATTATCTAACCACCGCTGATGAATTTTGCTTAGAAATCAAAGATTTATCATATCCAAAATCTGAGTTTTTATATAACTTACGAGTGGGCTTGGTGGTTAGTCATCAGGAAGATGCTTCATTGGTTCACCATCTTCCAATGGTAATCCATTTAAACTATATTTTTTATGATTTATGGTATTGAGTTCATTTATTTATTCGAATTATCTATTTTGCTTTTTTTTCTGCTATTTTATTATCTATTTTTTTATTTTACTTAGATATTTGATATTTTTTAAAACTTTCCTATTCACTAACACAATCTGTATAACATTTTTCAAATTAAATATATCGTATAAAAAATGCGATGTTTAAAAAATAATAACTAAAATCGGAAGAACTCTCCAGACATCGTTACATCCGGCTTTGCTCGAGAAAATTAAATTTTAAAATCACATATTGGCATATCTCACCTAGCAATAGTCGCTTATCTGTTTGATCGACCCAAAGACAACATGTTCGAACAAATTAGATTTGTGTGTCCATCGCCCTCGTCTGTCAGTTTGGAACGGCGCGATCGTGTTTCAAGTTTCACCCTAATTTTCCCCATCATTGATTTAAAGTGGCCGGTTGATCAGCCGATTACGCATACTATTTAAATATTTTATACCCAAAGGACGAAGCTTGCGACACCTTGGAAAGCAACTCTCGCCAAACATTCCGTAGACTCCCGAACGTACGAACAAACTCCACACGGTACGACGGGGGATCTGGTTTTCTTCCGTGGCGAATAATCCGTAAGAAAACAAATTCCATGTTCCGATCGGGTGGGCCACAGCGGCTGACAGATTAGTGGATCACATTTTTCACCATCCCGATGGTGATGATGATGATGACCTCCGTCGCGATCATCAACACCAGTTGAATTGAATAATTCCATGTCTCGGACGTCTTAGAAGGTATTTTTCGAGGTTCATTCGCTCCTAGCACGTGCAGACAGTCCTACGAGATAGCGATAACAGGCAACAGCCGGGGGAAGATATGTTTTCGCCGGTCGGCGTATCGGTAAGGAACCGGTTTGCGGATGTAGCGCTCGGCGCCTATAGACTTCTCTTGTTTCTCTCGGATGTATCCAGTCGGGCAGCTGATTTTTGACAGCTCCTCGAACTTGAAAAAAACAAGCTTCCCGTCCACCGAGCGGGTCGTTACCGGTCATTCTCGTGGGGGGGCATCCGATGCGGAATTGGTGAGCTGACACTGGAGCTAGCTAGAAGCGACACAGTAGATCGATCAGATTTTATGATCGAATCATAAAACCAGCACCAGTAGCGCGCAAATGGTGCCGATTTGCTGCTGTCATCAGCTTTTTTTTCGATCGAACTAAACAGTTTCGCTGGAAGCGCTTCTAATACTTGAATTTGCTAGGAATATTGTTTTTATTTCATTATTTTAATATTTCTATATTAGAAACAACATATTACAGTAACTAAAACAACATTTGTAACAAAATAAATCCCTTTTGACGTACTCTTTTCAGGCGGTTTCTCTCAACGCCCATCGCCACTCTTCGAAACGACCGATAGTTAGCAGCACACTGTTGCGCAGAGTAGTGCCTTGTGATAAGTGATAAGTGTGCGGCACAGGGCGTGTGCGAAGAAGTGTGCCAAGAGTGCAGGAATCAAGTGCGTTGCCCTGGGAGTGGTGCAGTGATTAGCGTGCGATTTTTTTGTTTTGTTTGTGAATATTGTAATCGCAACAAAAGCGGAAGCAAAAGTGAAGCAGTTAGTGCCTGTGTGTGTGTGTGTGTGTGTTGGTGAATTAGATAGAAAGAGTGAAAATTTAGAGCGCGAAAAAAAAAAGGAGAAGCGAAAAGAAAGTGAGAATGAGATTCAAAATGTGCTGCTGTAAACGTCGAAGTTTGACGGGGTGGCTGGTGTTGGTGACGCTGTTGCTGGCGCTAGTTGCTGTTCTTGGCCCTGTGGCAGGGGACGATGTGATGGAGGTGGAGGAGATGCTGCGACGTGAAAACCGTGACGTAGGCAGCGAGCACCACGAGCACACGGTGGGCGAAGAATCGCCTCTCGGTGTTCCGGTCCCGGGCCGAAATCGTCAGGGACGAACGAGGCAGAGTTGGAGACAGCACCGCCAGCGACACTCCGGCCGGCAAGGAGGTATAGCTAATTAGAATAAGAACCAACTGCGGTGTGGAGTTCTTTTTGGGGCGGGAAGTGAGTGTTTGGCTTTTGGGGGTACCGGTCGGCCATCGATCGTGAGGTTTTAATTTGTGGCTGTTAATTATAGGGGTTGTACGTGCTAATGAAGAGATACAATATCTCCCAGGGGCCATAAAGAAATACAGAGAGAGAGAGCTTGAGTTATGAGTAATGTTCTTTTCCCGGTTTGAGTTGGTTTCTTGTTCCTGTTTTGTGAGTAATTATATATTTTCCAAGGTTTTTTATGGACATAACTACGTTTATGGATGAAATAGGTTGAACAAGATTTCAAATAGTTCAGATTTTACTCTCAATTGTTGAGATATAACATCTTGAAATCAATTTCTTGGGTTTGATCAGTGCTAAAAATACGAAAACTTGAAAGATATTCACTAAATTGGAATAATGACAAGATCTGTCGTTGTAAGTTTGTCAACAAATGGGTTGGCCACTTGAGTTAGAAGTTCTCAAAAACGGATTATTTGTTATGATCGCAAACTTCGCAACTTCAGAGGTTTACAAACAAATCTGAAATAGTTTTGAAAATATACCTGTAGCACAAATTGTTGAAAATACTTGTTATAGACGTTAACTCCTAGACGAAGGATTAAAGAAGAACCACACACCGATTGGTTGGGTTTGCCTGCAACTAACCCATGTTGCGTTGAACAACACTTACGCTCTCGAGAGAATCGTTTAATCGCGTCACAGGAAATGAGTTTTATTGACGCACGAACGTCTTCAGCACCGATCAGGACAACATGGCGTTAGGAACAAAGCGCGCATATAAAAAGGCACTTTAATGTGCCTTCCCTATCAAATGCAGGCGCACGCGCGTATTGCGTAGGGGTACCCATTGCGTACTCGACCGAGCTTTTCGTCCCTTTTGCCTTCGTGAGCCGGTGAGCCCTTCTCGCCGAGATGCCAACAATCGTCCGCTTTAATTGCTTTTACATTCCGGGTGCGCATTGTCGAGCGCTTTTCGGGGAACTTGTGGCGGGTTGGTTAAGGGCATTTTTGTTTTCATTCTCGGCGAAGGACACATACCGGGCGTTTGTCCGTGCATCTGCGCCACACGGCTGTGTGGCTGCCGGTTTTTACGCCGTTTCGCTTTTCCCAGCAACCCAGAGTCCCGGTGCCGACCCGTAGCAGCCGGTAGGTGTGATAAAGAAACGCATAAATCTACCACCCGCATGGAACCCGGGGGATGGTTTCGAGCAGGCCCCGATTCCTGCCTCGGGATGCTTCCTGTGCGCCAGACAGCTGGCCCCCGGCTCTTTGTTTCGGGACGGATTTCGAGGATTGTTTTGCACCGAACCGATCACCGGTGCGGAGGCTTCAAGGGGCTTCCTGGCCGGTGTGGGATTTGTTCCTTTTTGTGTTTCGAAACGCGCCAGGTAAATTGGTCGTTTCCTTTCCAGTGGGAAGGCTTCACACAAACCAGCGGGCTTCACAAGTGTTCAAGATTGTATCGCACACGCACAAACACACTCGGCGTCGGGGAAGATATTATGGACGTTCACTATCACCTCGGCAGCATCGAGAACTCCAAGCGGAGCGGTGTTTCTTGCTTCAGATGCGAGCGCCTTTGAAACGAAACTGTCCCTTCTCGGGCCGGCGCGACGCAAACACCACGTGGGCAACCGTTTACGAGCATAAATAATGCTACCCGGGCGGTCAAGAATCTTCCCGACGAGGGCCGGGCCTTTGCTATCTACCTAGAACAAAGCTTCACGAGAGAGTTACTGCCTTGGGACGGACGCTCTAATTGGTAAATGGAAACGAACCGAGCCAGGTCTGCAAGAGAAGCGAGATGAAAAGCACACGGGAAAACCAATCCGGCGTTTCGTTAGATGCAGGCACGAACGTATGCATCATATTTCGTAACAAATATCCAATAATTATACGGCGTCGGGCGCGCGCGTTTCGAGGATCAATATTTAATTATGCTCGCCTGCCGGGCGACGATGCGAGTTGATGTGTTATTCTGAATGAGAAATTGGTTGCTAATTGATAATCGCGCGAGCCGATCCGGGGCCGACACTTCTGTGCTGTCGGATGATTGGTTATCCTCCCTAATGGGATCGAAAAAAGGATCAGGGTTTTTGGGTTTATTCCCTTTATGGAAAAAGAAAGCATCGTAATTGTGAGTAATTTTGAGTTATTTTCATACCAATTTTAAGTGTAATTTATAACACAGCAGCACGCGGTAATTAAAGCGTGTTATTTTACAACACATTTTCCTGCACTTGCAGGGCCGATGTATTGATTTAAATTGATCTGAAAAATGCACGCAATTATGTTGTGGGATGCGTCCGGGAGTTGAAAAAAAAGCCACAAAAATCATTCTCAAAACGAAACCGATCACTTTCCACCATCGCGATCGCGATCCTTCGTACCTAATAATTAAAGATCCACATCGGAAGATTTACGACCACCTTTGGGCTGCGCGGTTTTGCTGCTGCGCCATCAGCAGCAGGCTGCCTTGCGCTGACTAATTGATTATTAAACGTGCGCGCTTGTGTAAACTGCAAATTTGTTGAAGGATGCTGTTTTTTTTTGTTCTTCGTTGCACTCGTGGAACTCGTCAAGCGTCCGGCACGGAAGATGGTGTGGTGTAATGAAGTTTTTTTTGCTCTCCCACCTCGAAGCTTCTTCCCAAAACTGGCAGCAAATTTGGTTTGTTTTATTATCGTGCATACTCGTGGAATCCTTCGTTCGGCAATTTTTCGCCAAACGGTCGTGAGCAAACACGGCGGGCTAATTAATTTCTTGTCAGTGTCCCTTATGCGCAAGCGATGGCGCGTCACCAAGTGGCGTAAAATTGAATGCACCTTGCAGTGGGTAAATTTATTGAAATTCGATCATCCGAATCCACCCGAAACTCGTCCGGCCTCCTGCGGCTGCGTGTGTTCGTGCGAGCTTCTGGGTGGTCTCGTTGAAACGAGTGCATCGCCTTCGGGGTCAAACATATTATGAATTCATTATCAGCAGAAGGGTTGGCTACCGCATGATCTCGCGTGATGAATTGCGGCGTTGTTTTCGTGCGTTTGTGTGTGTGTGGTGGGTTGTACGGCGAAGGAAAGGAAATTTGGATTTTTTTCTGGTTGAAAAGAGACCAAAGAAAATTAAAATAACCTTTTTAAATTGTTCAAAGCTTAGAACGATATTTGGTTTTAAAATTTTTGGTTAAAAGAAAATTTAGTCGCTCAATCAATTCTTTCAAAATTTTAATCATTTTCTAACATTATTTTGAATTGTAAATCGAGTAAACGGAAGTAAACCTGTAGATATAACTATTTAGTTAAAAATTGGAATAATTAATACGATTTATAATTAACTTCAATTTTTATAATCCAATACTTCATAATTATCATTAATAATTATTGAAATATTTATTAAATTCCATTCCAATTTCAATACCAAAAACATGATGTTTAGTTCCAAGTTCGCTTTTACTTTTTTATATTTGTAAATCCTCAAACCATCAAAATCAAACGCCTTACTTGAAGCTTTCGCCGTTTATCTTCAATTTTAAAACCAAAACTAACTCCAAATTCCTACTAAAACCCATCGATTACACCCGTTTAGCTCACGCTCGAGGAACATACCTCCTCCATCGGCTGCACCTTGCTCAACCTGCATCATTCTTGAATACGATTTAGATAAGTAATGGGCGTGATCGAGATTATAATAAAATCGTCATTATTTCCTTACGATCGAAACTAGAAACGGGCCGCCTGCGGTAAGTTTTCCCGATCGATCTTGTCGCGGCCCTTTTCGGGTAGGCTTTTCCGTCTCGAGTTGTTGATCGGATGATCCCACCCCGTTTGGCTAATCGGATTCGATCGTTTCGGGCTCTTTCGGGGCCTGTCAACACCTTCCGTCAGCTCTTCCGGGGTGTGTGATCCAACCCTTTAGCTCGACGGATCGATCGTTCATGAACATCGGTTGACAATAAATGGGATTTTGAATGGTGTTGCAGCCATCGTTTCTACCACTTTACGCCGCCATTTCAGATAAGCTTCCTAATGGAAAACGCGGTCCCGCGATAGTCGGCGGCTAGTCTCGCAAAGAGATTTCCGACCCAACGCGGTAACACGATCGTGCGTGTGCAACATTGTGTTTCGTTCGGGTGCGGGGGGTTTTTAAGCAGAACCACTTTCCGATGCAGTCAAATCCATTCTTCTCGTCCCCGACGTGAAGTTGATCGACAGTTGCAATGGCCATTATCATGGCCCCGCGCGCAGCTAATTGCCTTCGGTTCCGTTTTGTTTGCGGTTTTCTCGTCCGCGGTCTAGAAACGCACCAAAAACTTCCAAAATCGCCTTATCGACGGCGGCATTATTCATTCGCCATTGTATGTTTTAAGAACTGCTGTTGTTTGCACATTTTTGGCACACAAATGTAAGGTTCTGTGGTCGTTTGTGGTTGATTGGTGGATGCGCTGTGGGTAAGGTTTCGCTCCTTGGAGTCCGTAGCCGGGGTGATGAGGAATGGTTTGATGAAAAATGATGCTACCGATCCGTGCGGCGGTCGGAGATGGGTCGTAAATTTACCCCGCCGACAGTAACGATCCGCTGGTGGTGCGTAAATAAGCTGCCACGGCTGTGGTTTAGTGTGCTGCAGATTTGAATGATGAGCTCGATAAAGTGCGATCTGTTATGGGAGAGATGTTCAGGCGAGACGCTGTGCGATGCAACAAATTATATTTGATGTTTATGCGTGTGTTTATGTTTTTTAAAGCTGTATCACACTCCCAGGACTTGGGAGTGTGATACTTTTCTGTCGAAATCCTATCAATATGTTGTGTGAGGTATCAAATATGTTTATAGAAGAATTTAGAATAGCTTTTTTAGCCCGAAATGTTGACCAAACATCAATACATGGATATCTTAATAACATTCTATCCATTTTTTTTTCAAATTCTCTTCCATTTTTGACTAAAAATTATATTTTACCTTTGGTTTAGTTTTCTAGAATATCTTTCTAGAAAATAGAATATTTATATTCTAGAATATAAAACCACTTACTAAAACTCTTAAAGAAACAGAAAAAGTGGTTGAAATTATCGCATACTACATACAAAAATAAATCAAATGTACGTTTACGAAAAATGTATAACAAAGTATGAATAAATCGCTTTCAATATTTAAGAAATGATAGGTCCCATTCCTCTCCAACTGTTTTACCTAATTTGCAAAGTCGAAATCATTGCAAAATTGCGCATTAAAAAATTCATTTCCTTCATGAATTTCTCCACCAATCATCCAGCCAGGCATCTTGGTTTACATGGCAGGATCTGCTAGTTTGTCTGGTAATGTAATGTTTCCGCACGGCTCGACCAGATGTTGCCAATGTGTGATGAAAACGTCGTAAAACCCGCAATCCACTTCCCCCTCTGTGCGCATGGCAATTTGTTCAGCCCACGTCGGCCCGTCGACGGCGTGCGGACATCGGCTCGAACATGATTCCCTTTTGTGCGAGCTGTTTGCAATCTTTTTTCATCCAATCTCAGCACCCGATCACGGGCAGATTCCGTTGATCGATGGGTTGCACTTTTGCATAAGGTGCAAATCACGGAACCGTCTTGTTTTCCCTCGCCGTTGTGTGATTGCGAAGATGTTGCCTTGCGTTCAATCTGCTCCCGCGATCGACGCACCGGCCAAGCAGTAGCGATAATCATACCCTTTACGAATCTTCCCGCCATCGTCCCTGCGCTGGGACGTGCTGAGCCGACCCGCACGGACCAGCTGTCCGCGGCCTGCAGCAGAAGAAGCTTTCGTCGTCGGTTCGAGGTGGTCTAAGGCGCCACTCGGCTAATGCCATTTTAAGTGAGTGTACTCCAGCGCGTCCACAGCTCGTTCTGGCCGGGGCGGCCTATACTTGCGCCTACTCTCGAGCCTACTGCGCGCGATGAATAATTCATGGGTTCATCGCAAGAGGGCAGCATCCCAGGCACGCACGCCTCCGACCGGAGGATGTTCCTTCGGTTGACTTCAAATGCAGGGTTTTTTTTTGTGAGGAACTCCACCTCTCTCGGGAGATTGGCGTTCGAGAGGGCGTGAAAGCTCGTTGAGCAGATCTTGTAAGAAATGAGCATCTCGCCAAACGGTAGGTTAGTCTTGAGGGCAATAGAAATGTGACCGGTGGGCCGTAGTCACGGGTACCGCCGGAATGCACGTACCCATTACGGGCTCGCAAATGAGCCGCTCGTGGCATCTTCAATGAGCAAATAATGGCATGTTGTACATGGTGGATGTGGTTTCCAACAATTCTGGGACTTTGAGCTGAAGGAGATGGTTGCATTATGACAGCAGGAGATGATGTTGCATGAGAGAGTGAGTGAGAGACAGCACTTGAAGGCACCGTTCCAAAAAACATCACAAAAACTGCAAAATTTGTACGAACATTTGTACACAACTTACATACTGGCCACCAACATTCGATCAAAACTTTAGGATCATCTCTTGAACTACACTCGCTCACACTGTTCACGTTTCTGACGGACTGTTGAAAAGAAAATTATGATGTTTCAGCTGTGATAACTCCGACGGCGTTCGGAGAAATTTCACAATCGGCCATGAACCAGTCACGAGTGGATGCAGCGCATGCAGCAGCATGCAATTACCGGTAGATCACGTCAAATGTGAGATCTCCCGTCCCGTTGCGCTCCAACCAGACCGTGGTTCTAGCCGACCTCCGATAGACGATCTTGATCGGATCGCTTTTCTCTGCTTTCTTCAAGTTTCCACCGGCAGGTTCAAGATCCCGCGTGGCAGATATCCCTCTGGGAAACCGGTTGCCACCCTCTCTCTCCCTATTCCCGGGACACAGCACGGCGTAAGGTGTGCGTGTGATGCACGACTGGAGAGATTCGTTCGAAGAATGCCGACACATCGCCCCGACTTACCTCACTTGCCGACGATCTCCACATCTCCACGTCGAACAACAGAACCAGAACGCTACATGGCGTTGTTGCATCCGGGCGGGTGCAATGGCAATGATGATACTGCCGCTTCTGCTGCTGCTTTCCATATCACCCTTTGCGCGGTGGCGCAGATTGATACACCGGGGTGTGCCCGGTGCCCGAAGAGTGATGGCCTCATAAACAAATCAACGGCACACGGGAGAGGGCGGTGCGGCGTGCAAAGTGCATCGGCGGTGCCGGTTTGGCTTCGCGGGGTTTATCTGTGCGCCCGTGGCGGAGCATAATGCTCCGTGTACTTGCTCGTAGCATGCGGCATACTGCACCATACTGCCTTTTGACGGTTGCACCGCGGGAAGTGAACGGAAACATAATGGGAGTCGCGAACGTTGTGAGAGATTATCGCTCGAGATGCGAGTCAATATTGTCAATCCGAGGCGCAGCAAATAATACAACAAATAGTGGAATTGAAACGAGCGGAGCGTGCTGAAATGAGGAAGGAGTTGGTTGTAATAGATAGACCTGCATGAGACCGATGTTTTTGGGTCATATTTTATTACTTGTGGAAGAATTATTTGTATGTACAATAGCCCAACTTTTCCACTGTTTTTATGCTTGTTTCTATCTCATACTACTTTCTCTTTTTCTTATGTTATTATTTTGAAATGTACCTTTTATATCATAATAATTCATTTTAACTTAATCAGAAGAATTTATGGTAAAAACTACGAACATTTTATTTTCTATAAACTTTTTGAAGGTTTATTGAGATGTTTTGTACATCCCAATTTTGATTTTCATACCTCATTGCATGCTTATGATTATGCCCGTACGAAGAACTGACTATCCAGACTTGGAGTCCAGACTTAAGCCAATAAAAGCCAGAAATGGCAGGTTTAGATCTACTTGAAGTTGTTGTTCCTATAAAGAAGTCTTCTTATGCCTTTTCCATACAATTTTGATACATTTCAATATGTTTTGAATACCACCTTCATGTTCTTTTCAGCAATACTGTTGCATTTGACATATTTCCGTGTAGCGTGTAAACTCTTCCGTGATTCCGATGCGTTTTCGTATGCGTACGGTTCGTAAACAGCTCGTGATTAAGATCTCACTTCTTCGAAGAATTCCGGGTGGCTCCAAGCGCCCCGGCAGTGTGTTAAAACGCCAATTATCATCGATGTAATAGCATCGTACCCGCTTTGCCACCCTGGGCAGCAGCGCGTCAACGAAGCGCGTCGCAAAGGGCGTGGAAAATACACAGAAGAACACCTATTCCACCCCAAATAAGGTGCTGTTTTGCCGGCAAAGGGACCCCGGGGATGATGATAATCTTCGCTGTCCAAAAAAAGCAAACCAAGCAAGCTGGTCCGCATGCAAATGATGCAGAGTAATTTCGCCGGCGTTTACTTGGCCCCCTTTTCTCGTCGCACGATCGCAGGGGATCGAACCGGATGGTGCATCGAGTCACTCACGGTGCCCACATACGGCAAAACTCGCGTCGCGGCGCTGCAATTGGCAGCGGCCAATAATGGGAGCAGCGCACTGCCGGGCTGCCACAAAGGAACCGCACCGTAATTTAGATGGCGCCTTGCCGATGATGCCGCGATGCCTTTCCCGGTGTGGATGTGATTTGGTTCTCCGCTTTTTTTTTCGGTGTGCCGTTCGCGGTTTCGTTCGACCGAGCGCATGTTGTGGCGGGTTTTTGGCTCACGCGATCAAACCACAATCGATCGGTACCCGGTTGAGTGGGCTGGGTGGGCAGTGAAGGTAGCGAAAGACATGAAACAGGCAGGGTGTGTGTGTGTGCGTGTGCTAAAGCCCTCGGGAGAGTTGGAAACAGTTTCAAGGTTGCACGGTAACATCTACCTAGGGATGTTCCTCTGTTCGTGTTTATGGTTTCTTGCGTGTCTGTTTTACGCAGGGTTTTGGTATTTTTGGGATAAAATTGGTCTCTGCGTTCTGCTTGGTTCACTGACTTCCTGTAGACGCGTGACCTTAAGACCTTGTGAAGAAACTCTTATGGTTTAAATCTGTCATCGGCGGTGTTATTATTAAACAATCCCATATTTAGATACCACAGATTTCTCTTGACATCTCTTGAACAGAAAACTCTTGAAATCGGAGGTTTTTAAGACTAGAAGGAGATATTTCATAAACTTAGCTAATAATACTGTAAACAGGACGCGAAACACACGATACCAGCTTCTCATACAGATATTAAACATCTGACTCACGCACCATTAACATATCTGCCGATCCAGAAGAACAACGTCGCGTCATGCTCCAAGCGATAAGTCTCCCCCAGGCAGAACATCGACAATACGAGACACCGAGAAGCAAAACAAAACGCTGAACAAGCAACAACGCTCGATTGCAGTGAGTAATGTAACACTTTCCTAAACACGTCGGCTTGTAATTAGCTGTCACGCCTTGTACTTTCGCCATCTTACGCTGCTTCCGGACTGTGTTACTTACAGTGCGCCAATTTGTACCGCATCGTTTGCATTGTTCGTTGCCCCTCGCCGCGAGTGCGCGAGTAAGTGTTGTAAATGGCTGGAATTATGTACGGTCTGGGTCATTGAGATATGCGGACGAACAAGAAACACGGCTCTCCAATTGCTTGTTTGTAGCGTCTAGGCTTAACCAATTAATCATACCCGGCGAGAATCGCCATAAACGGGTCGTTCTCGATTAGCTCGGCTTCGGCTCCAATTGATATTGAGCTCTCTGCGAGCGGCGTCTCTCGTGTGCATTCTTGGGATGACTGCGTAAGGCGAGCAGCTGTGTAATTAAGTCGTATTATCGATATCACCTCGCTGTGGTGCGAACAGCGAACAAGACACAGAGTAAGTCTCTCCCCTAGTGCTAGTGTCAAGTGCTCCGGAGGAGTGTCTCGGATCGCAGGGTTCAAGTTCATAACGACGTTTCCTATCAACTCCGGGGGTTTCGCCGTCTGCAGCCTATCTCCTGGCAGGGATCAATTCGCGCGCTCCGTACACGCTCCACTGTTTGTTGTCACATTCAGCGTCAGCTCGTGCGAGAATTCGTCGCACAGTTCGGGACGGGTAGGAAGATGTGTTAAGTTAGCCGATCCGTCCTGCGGCCGTTTGAAGTTAACTCCTGCACCGTACCAAATCCCGGCGACGACGACAGCTCGGCGGTGGATTTATGTTCATTTTCCCACTTGAAAAGTCCGGGTGCCCTTCCGGGGACCACCCTGGTACGCGCCGTGCGCATCGTCATCTGTCACGGTCGATCGTTGGGCCGCGTTTCGTGTCAGTGTCTCGGTGTGGCGTGTGCCGTGTCACGGGACGCCGGAAGTGACGTATCATTCGCCAGACGGTTTTTTTTTCTTCGAGAGAGAGACTTCGAGTGCGTGCACGGTCTGGTCTGTGGATGTTGCTTATGTCGCGCAGAGTGTCGAGGGCGGAAATCTGTGTCTCGTTGAATATATATTACTCCTTTTTTCACGGTTTGCTTCCTTGGAAAAGGAACTATGCGTCATGCTTTCTTGTAAATTATCTGATAATTATTTATATTTATATTTCGTTATTTTAAGTAGAACATGATCTGACAGCCAAAATCTAAGATTTCATGTTATTTTTCATATTAATCCAATTAAAATTTTATTTTAATTTTAAATAATAATATTAATTCTTCGAGACCGAAATTATGTTCTTCAACTATCATATTTGAAGTCAAACAGAAATATTCTGATTTTTTTTTCACGAAGCACATTTTTGTCGCCAAATTGTCCACAGTTTGCGCCCACCTTTTCCCCAAGCAAGCATGAAACCACCACCACCAATGTTTCGGTTATTAAGGTTCATTAACATTTCACTGTCAGCTGATCTGCGCATGCTCCCGGCGCGGGTAGCGTCGCATGCGTTAACGCGTGCGTTTCGTTTGCATTATTTGCTGCATCGGCACATTAATTGCTTCTTTCGCGGACCACGCCAGCCGTTGCCTCCGCTCGGTCGGTGCCACCCAGCAACCCAAAAATAGCGTCGCGAAAACGGAAACTGTCACAGCGGAAAACGCGTTGTGTCGGTGGTGGATCATTTAGGGAGCGGGTCCGAGCGGGTAATCACGTCTGAATGAACCCAACGCCGCAACGGTGCCATTAGTCACCGGGTGGTTTGAAAAAATGGCGAAAAAAGATGGATCTGGCCACTTCTTCAAACGAGACGTTCTCAAGTAGATCATTAATTCTGTCGTACCGGCGTTCCGTGGTCCCTTTGACGCATGTGCGCATGGGGTCAAAGTATTTAAGCCGTCTGCTCGGCGGCGTGCGCACGCGTGTCTGTGCGTTTGACGGGCCTCGGCATCAATTGAGTGGTGAGTGTGTACTAGCCGCACAGGTGAAAGAGGTGTCTCATTCACAATCGTCTGCCGGGGAGTTTGGGGGACTGAACGTCTGCCAGACATTCTTACACACGAAATAGGACAAGCTGAAACGAAGATATTGGATGACGAACTTCCAACCCCAGCTGGCAAGCAGCACAAACTGTATTTCAAATCATTTTTCATACCCTGTCAGCATGGCGCGCGTATCGTCTCGGGATTCTCTTTATTGGAAACTGTGTTTACAAATCCTCCATTAGCACACCCGACTTGACCGGCATTTTGAGGGAGCTAGTAAACATGAAACTTCAATTAAAATTTCTGCACAGATCTCTGCTGCATCGCTCCTGCAAGAAGCAGGCTCTCTTGTACTGCTTGTAGAAAAGATGTTCCTCAGTGTCCTCCAAGTTACGGCCGTGTTGGTGCATAGTGTTGTTTGTTTGTTCAAATACCGACACAAGCAACCCATATCTTCTGAGATGCACCTTCCCGTGTATTTGCCTCGTGGAGCATGTTTACAAACAGCGCTTTAGTGTTGGTTAAAATTAAACCTCCACTCCCGCATCGTTCCAGGGCGCATAATTTCGTCTTCTCCTGCGATTGAAGACCCGACACCGGCCAAAACCGATTCGATTTTCACTGGCTCGTTAATGGGAAGTGCGTACGCGCTGCGCAACAGCAGGAACTGTGCGAATGCCCTTTCCGAACGATTCGATTTTCGATCGATTGTTCGCCTGGAAGGGCCTGGAAGGGTAATTTGCTGCACCGGGTGGATTGTTTGACGGTGCTAAAGAAATAAATGACCGGCGTGCGTTCGTGGCGGCTGCACCAGATCGCAGTGCGGGGAGGATCCGCAAAAGCGTTATGATTTACGTACGAAATAAAATTAAAGCACGACTCGAAGCACGATGGGAAGGCACACGGCACAAAGCTGGTCAAAAGAATCTTCGTGGGGCGAAATTTATGAAGTCGTGGTCCGTTGTACAACAAACGCCATTTTTCACGTACGATAGAACTGAGCAACAGAGAACGAGCACGTTCAACATTGATCGATGCTTTTTCGGGATGGGAACGATCGGCTTTTTGGTGCCTTCACTGCCAATGGCAGTTATTAGTGGTTGAAAGTAAATTCAGGTTGACTTCCTTGACCGACCAGCTCGATGCACCGTCTCCAACAACTCGGACTCTCTTTCTCCACGTGGAGACACCGTGAGTCTTGATTTTATAAGTTAATTTGGCGTAAAATACGATCATAAAACCCCCGGCCAGGAGAGCCTTGGTAGGCATTTGGACAGGGGCAGTGAATTTGAATATTTATACGTACGACACGGGGCGCTTTAATGACTCGCATGCGTGCTGCGCTACTCGTCGTCTGCTCGCCGGGAAACGAATTGCATCCCAGCGCTTTTTGTTAGGGGTTTTTGGCTGGGGATGTTGTTGATTGTTAATATGGGCGTTCTCGTCTCGTTTTTGCTCCTCCTAGGTATAAGTTTCCATCAGGAGCCAGATGGCTTCGAGCAGAAAAGAGAGTGAGATGAGCATTAAAGTAAACACGTGCGTGGGAAGCTGTTGTGCATATTAACTGCCGCATATATGGTGATGTTCTGCTGAAGGGATAAACCAAAATATTACCCCTGCCTCTTGGGAGTAGGAGATTAAATATTCATGTTTCATGATTAGGTGGTTATTGAAGCTTGGAAGACATGGAAGGCCGACATCTTTGTGTCAATTCATTTAAGTCATTAATTTTTTGGAAGCTCTAGCAAGGTTTAGTACTTTCAGACTTCTAGCTTTACACAAACCTAGTTCAAGCATTTATTGAGTTGCTGATGGAGATTAATATACCAAATTTGAAATATTTTTCACCTAACCCTAATCTCTTCAACTACAACTTTTAGGATGGAACTCGATTCTGTTCTGATGTCAAGTGATCAGTGGTCAAGTGGTTGTCAAGTGTCAAGTTCAAAATGTTACGAAAAGATGTTATTTAAATTATATATCCATGATTTTATTGCTGTATTTAAATGTTCCATTATTATTTTCACAAGGCACGAGTTACAACATAAATTTTAATAAATTTAAATTCAATTTGTATCATAAATTGGTGACAAATGTTCATGCTGTAGTCAGCGTCAAAGTGAAACCACTTGCTTGAAACGAGAGAACACACTTGTTTTGTGTTCGTAATGAAAGACAAAAACACTCTCCAGCAACTATTAGCGCTACCCTCGTGCATCGTTTGGTAAACACCATCAAAAGCGCGCATTATTAGCTAAATACACCTGTTTAGTCAACGCAATCGAGCCAACCGCCGACGAGGGGAAGAAATCTGCCTCATAATGCCTGTAAAAACGTGTTAATTGAATAAATGACAATGCACAGCACGTACGGCGCGGCACTATCGCACTGAGTGCATCACTCCACACACACACATACAACCTCGTTCGAGCATCATTAGCTGCGGAGGGTTTGCTACTTCACCAGCGCATTGTCCGGAGGCTCGCAGCGGTTCCCGGCAGCCGGCAATAAATCATTTTCGAAAACAAGACCCATTTATGCGCGGCGCTGGCGCTTTAGCTATCTCTTTCGATATCTCAATTTACCATCTTATCCATCTATTTGGCTACCACAGAATGGGTCTCGGCCGGGATCGGGAGAAATCATAGAAAACACAACGCGAACGTCATTAATTTTGCCTCCACGCTCCGACCTGAGGTCGGTCTATGCACGCCGGTTTCACGGAAAGAAGGTGAAACCGACCCCACCGATGAAGACATCTGCCTGCCGTACTTTGCGAAGGGCGCATAACGGTGGTTGCAGCGCTAGCCTGAACGGGGTGGTGCACGATCGCGGGCTCCGATCGCTAACACTAAATCAATATTAAATGTTCATAATGCAGCGCATCATGTCGCACCGTCCCGCACTCCACCCCGAACGGACCGTTCTCGTGTCTTTAATTATGAAATATTGCCTAATTGATAAAACTGTAAGACGGGGGGAATCTTTTCTTCTCCACCCTGTTTTGGCGGCTTCCATGCTGTGGCACACATAAGCGATCCTTTCGGCAGGCGGCATTCTTTCTGCTTTGTTGGTAGGGCGAAACCGTGTTCGCCGCACGATAACCGCAAGGGGGATGCATATATTAGCCGGGGCCGGTGCGCAACAAGTGGCTTCGCCAAAATCGGGAAAGCATTTTGCTGCCCATTTTTGGTCAGCTCAACGGGGTGGCCCGTGTTGGTGCTGCAGGGCAACAGGGTATTTAGAACGTAAGCCGATTGGAGAGAAGATGATCGTGCCCAAAACTGGATGGTGCTATAAGAGGAGAGAGAGAGAGAGAGAGAGAGAGAGAGAGCTTTTGTAAGCTGCGAAAGTGTTGATGCTCGACAGACCATAATGTGATAAAACTTGTGAGTGTTAATCTTCTGCACGGATAGAATGAAAATTATGAACATTTTAATATGCTTTAATGTAATTATTATCGTATTTTATAATTTTATGTAATTAATTATTTTCCTTTCATTTTAAATAAGCATTATGTTTTTGACAGATGTTTGACAGTTGTAAACCTCAAATGGATTGCTGGAATAAATGTCAAATCTTAATCTACTTGGGAAAGCTGCGAACATTGTTCAAAACATTGTACTGACTTTCTTATACGAATTAGATAAAAATTTACATTTCCAACCATGTTGTCGTGCTCTTATCAGTTGATGACAAAGATTGATCTCGATCTCAGGATTTTTTTTTATCTGAAAATGGTATATGAAGTGAAGATATGAAACTGTTTTCAACTCAAAACAATTTGTCATCCATTAGCCTTGGTTCTGGACCACATTTTTACAATTCTATATCTTGAAGTCGCCAAAGTTGATTGTATAGCTCTTATTTAGTCTAGAATGTTTAAATTCCTAGCTGTAGCCATTGGCTGATGAGAAAAAAAGGTTCTTTGAATGTATTTTTTTTCCTTCCGAACTCCATCGCGTTTCGTAGGTTCCACTCGTGCGTTGGCTTTTAGTGGGATTTATGAGACCCCATCATAAACCAGCGACACATCATAAAGTAATATAAAAAAGGCTTCCTTAGCAGTCCGTCACTACTCACGGGCTTCCTCCTCACGCCGAGATGTCAAAGGGATTAACATCTTAATTTACCTATCTCCGATCTCGAGGGAATCCCGTTAGCAATAGCCGGGAGTGGGTGGTCGTCCCATGGCCGAGGTGGTTATTTTCCTTTGTCCAACAAACCTCAATACACCATCCATCTCTCCGTGCTCGGTACTATTATTATTATACCAAAGACTGTTTGTTTCGTTCTTCCGGAGGTTTCTTCACGAGCGATTCCAAGCGTGCATCCAATAAACGTGACATACAACACCATTGAAGGGGTGCAATTGCATCAATCACCCGTTGAGTGGGATGAAGGAAAGCACCGAGTCAACTCCGCTGCGGAAGAAAGTGATTAATGCATCGATTTGATTTTATCACCCTGACTGAGTGCTCATAATTTTCGGCACACCAAACAAACGCGACACGCGACGCACCGATGAACGATGCACTTCACCGAAAGGCGCTGGAGAAATGTCACCTCACCCGACTGATGCGCCGTGAGAAGCTACGACATATTTGCTTAGGTGACATAAGTTCCAGGGGTCGTCGGACATTGTTTGTCCTCGCGGGGGGATTGTTCTCGCATACCGAGCCGAGATCTTTACGACCTTTCCGCATGCGGACAGATGTAAACCGTGTCGTGTCGGAACATGCTGGAGTGTATTTTCGGAACGATTACCGCTCGGGGGGGAAGACCCGAACGAGATATCGTGGGGATGGGAAATTATTACCCTTTGGCGTGGCGCTGGGCCGCGCTCTTTCATCTTCCATCGCAACAAGATGTTGTCGTGCGTATGTTTGCGATTAACCCCCGACACCGTTTTGGTGGAATCATTTTAATTATATTCTTAGCTCCACCGAAGCTCCTGAAATAAAAAAAAACAACAACAACAACCTGTGCTTTCGGGACCCTTTTGTTTAAACTCATACGTGTTTTTTGCTTTTATTTCGCAGAGCTAAAATTACTTTCCGGTCTGACGGTCTCGACGGCCACGACCGACTACGAGCAGCAGCTTCCGAAGGCGTCCGGTTTATGGCCATCATTTTTTAATGTAGCCCTCCGGGCGACAATCTCCGTGAATGCGACCTGCGGCCAGACGGGCCGGGAGGAGTACTGCCGACTGCTGGCGGACGGTGGCGGACGGTAAGAATGGCGGTTTTACGAATACGCGCGCAGAAAAAAAAGCGGCGTCGACCCGTCACGCTAGAACTGATGACGTCGGTGGAGTGGAGAAGAATTTTTGGGTGGAAAATGTTGTGCAACTTTCTTGGCGCTTTGCAGGGCGCGCGGTTCGCAGTGCGGCATCTGCGACGCGAACAACCCGGACCCGGAGAAGCGGCATCCGATCACGAACATCGTCGACGGGACGAACAGCTGGTGGCAGAGCCCGACGCTGCAGAAGAGCGCCAAAAACGATCGCGTGACGATCAATCTCGATCTCGGACAGGTAAGTCGTACGTCGCAGGGATTCGTTCGGCAATCTTGGGGAGGAAATTCTTGCCCGAAAAAACGATCATCACGATCTCTCGGTGGGTCGCTTTGATGTTGCGCGCAGGGGATGCTCTTTCTATCCGCTTTCGATGAAGACTTGTCGGTGTTGTGTAGCCTTCCACACACCCGGGCGTGATTGTTTAGTTGAAGGCAGGTGTCAAATCGGTTAGTGTAAGTGACAGCTTAACGTGGGTTATGTTGATGGGAGATCAAGGCCGCGATTAGCTCGACGAAAGCGAAGAATAAATCAATTTTCTGTTTATCGCTTTGAAGCCTGAGGCGAATATCTTGAAGTTATTGGTTGCACTCTTACCTGCGCGAGAGGACCTGTGTCTACGAATATCAATTCAACAAAGTAAATAACATTTGGTTCTTAGCGCCTATCTTTTACAAGTTCATATCTATAAAAAATGTGTATTTGTAGTTCAATTGCATATCATTATTACGCTTGATGAATACAAAAAGAAACGTTCCGTTTTCGATCAAGTTTGGTGCTTTGGTAGATTTGCTAACTAGATCTTACGATGAGATGATTTTTCCAAAAAAAGTAGTAAGTGTCCAACTCGCTACGTTCATGACTTGTTCAAAGTAAAACAGGAAGGGATAGTATTGGAGAGCATTCTTGCAGACAGAACTCACTCTTATCTACGACGCTATTTTCTGTTCCACCCAACACGCACCTCAGCCTTTGTTTATCTGTTAAGACACTTCCAGCACTTTGCATTCGGTGATGGGCTGTTCGTGTTCCGTTTCTTACCGTTTCTTACTCAATCGGAGATGTGTCTGAGATTGCAGCGGGCCCGAAAACCGTACCCACCTTCCGAGAACTTGTCGCAGAACGGATGAAGAAACGTGCCTGCGCAAGCACAACGCAACGCGTGCGCGCCGTGCGTGCATCTTCCGATGGCTCCACCGTCTGGTGCATCTGTTTCAAATCTCGCTAGCCGTGCACCAGACACCAGGCGGTACGGCGGTACGGGATCGATCTGTTTATGCTCACCGCACCGCCACTTCCTTTCGCTTGCCTGCCCTCTTCCGCCACACTTTCGGGCGAGATCTGTTCTACATGTTTTCGAAATCACACATCTCCGTCCGGGGCTTCGTACGGCTCTCGGGACGTGCACCCAGAGACGCGCCCAGAACGCAAAAGGGCAACCGGGAGGGGATCCCTCCAAGAAAGGTGTCGATTTGATTTGAATACAAATTATGACCCGACGCCCGGCTGAGCTTAGGTAGCATTAGTTGCTGCTGCTGCTGCTACGGGAGATTATCCGGCCGCGAGCTCATCGTCAAATTAGTGTCGAAGATTTTTTTGGGCAGCGTGTTGGAGTCGGGAGTTTAATTTGGGTTTTATCACACGGAATTACACCCGCCTCCAGAATGCGACGAACGCGACAGCTCCTGTCAACGCAACTGTCGCGTGACACGCGTGGCAGTGTGTCATGTTCAGATGACGGCAGGAGCGACTGACTTGGCGAGGGTTTGGAGAGTTCCATTGTGGTGCATCTGTACGGTGAAAGGAATTTTAATTTGATTTTTGTAAGCTGTCAGACATGGCGTGCTTTCTTCAGAACGATAATTGGTGTAGAAGATGTGCTGGGAATTCGCTTATCGGCTTAAAAAAGGAAAACAACATCGAACTGGATTTTGGAGCTTTAGATGGAGGTTAATTAAGTTGTTTCGTATGTGCTCCGGTTGCATGTTCGATAGCGAATTGATAAGATAAGTTTTTTAATTTAATTTTTTAATGTTCCCGACCTGTTATCTGGAATCTATCACAAGGAGCTTCAGATGTTGCTACCATTTGCATTTAAAAAAAGATGTTGAAATTGATCTGAACTTCTTTGGACTATTATCAATTAAAACCTCTCAGGAACTTCCTTTTGGGATCTCTTTTCGCGGTGAGTTTGTTTACGATCGGTCGGTTTCATTTGAAGATCCCTGCCTACGGCACCTACTCCCTTTCGGCGAAAACTTCTGGTAGCAATCATCGACTGAAGTGACAAGTGACTCCGCTCCTGGGAACCCGCCCGGATGGTTGATAATTAAATTAATTCCCTCCGCACGTTTCGATCGTACGAATGTTCTCACCCATCTTGTCGAGGAACCCTTCACTCCCATTACCGATGCTGCACTTATTTATGAGCGTCAGGAGCCAGGAATGCACATTTACAAGAGAGAGAGCGCGCGGGCTCATCCTGCCGTGCGTTCCTCACGCGGATGCATTCCCGGTCGTTAGGACGCTGAAAAATGGGCATGCAATTAATCTCCTGGCCAAAATGGAAGGGCCTGCCGTGTGTAAAGTGCTTTCAGATTTCGCTCATGCGCCGAAGGCTCGGTTTGTGTCCCGCTGGGCGCGCAGAGGATCTTATCGATCCGTCGGAACCTTTTTCAGGTTGCCCAATTCAGGGAAAGGGCAGAATGGGTTCTGAAAGTATGTGGCCCTAACGGCGCACATCCCATCGGGTCGGTCCAAATCGGTGTGCCCATTATCGATAAAAGGGAAGTGATTCGCTTTTAGGGGCCCCGTCGTTGTAGCCAAAACGAAACGAAACGGGCCGGATGATTTTTATTTATGTGAGGAATCAGTTTAGGTCAGGTGTTATTTCATTAGTCAAAAAAGAGGAGCGTCGGAGAAACGATCGCATGGATATGAGGCGGTGAGATTTTTTTTTTATCTCACTTTTACGATGTGAGAATTGCTCTCCGAACTATGGCGTAATAAATCTCATCAGCTGGACTGCGAAGCCATTTTTCGTGAGATAATTATAATACTTAGATGAAATTAAAGTACCCATGTTTACATTGACTCAATGAACGTCAGAAGTTCTCACGGACATAAAAAGCAAGAAGTTCTTATCAATCTGGTAAACGAAACGGTTCTCATGCGCTTCAACATGTTCCTAAAGTCTTATATAATAAATTCATCTCGTACTCCTCCAGCCGGTCGATTCAGTATTGCCCTTGGCTATCGGCCCTGCAACCCAACCCCTGTTTCATTACCGATCCATTTAAGGATTATGCTCCGGGTGCTCCGGGAACGGGATCAGTTGCGATCGGCGCAGCCAGAACATGGCCGATCGGCAGATCTCGGGCACGCACAATATTCATTGTCCATCCGTTATCGCTCGACGGCCCGACGGGTCGACTTGATTCGATCATTCAAACCCTCCCCGGTCGGGGCCGGCTAGGATCAACCCGTCGCGTTCTAAGGGGCCGTCGGTCAAGAATTCCGTTTTGGGGACGCCAAAGCAGGCCCCGGAAAAGGCGATGTAGATCGCATCGAAGGCTACAGAGCTGCAGTCCGCGCAAGGAACATAACTGCACAAACGATTGCAGTAATTGGAAGTGGACAATGCTATCAACCTGTTTTCGGATGCGCCCAGGATATGGGCATGGGACGGCATCCAGGAGTAGTGATCCCCAATCGGTGCACTTTTTATATGGCACGCTCGCCATATTTAGCTTGCCGTAGGTCCGGGAAAGGCAAAAAGAATGTTTTAATGAGTACCCGATTCCCGGGATCGCCTTCTCGCGGTATTGCGGGCGACGATGTTCCTGTGTTTTTTTTTGTTTTCGGTACCCGGTGGGTGGAGAAAGGGTGCGAAGAAGGGAGACGACACAGAAGAAGAAGAATAAGAAGAAGAAAAAACAGTAAAACCCCTTTCCCGGGTCTTGAGCGGGAGTTTTTGCTCCGTGCAGCAGCGCATCATCCTCTGGCTGGCGATCGGTTCGGTGTGACTGGGAAGGCTTTCCGTTCGTTTGTGGCACCGGTAACGACGACAAAAAACCGATCCAGTTCGATTGTAAACATTTGCCTTGGTGCGCACGAGGAGACCCTTTCACAAGCGCGAGCGCGCGCGCGCGTGCGCTTGCGTCAATGTCACTCTCGAGCTCGAGATTTGGAAAGGGGACACCTGTAAGGATCGGACGTTTGGAATTTCGGGACGTACTTTTGCGATCTTAATTGGGGTGGGATTGCGTGACAGAAATGCTGAATTGAAAATTGGCATAATTTCTTCATCGTTAAAGGGGAATATTTTGAATTTATGGGACAGTTATTTCGGCGTTAAGTGTCCATGTTGTATTTTTAAAGGCAAAATGATGGATAATCAGTAATGCATAGATAATACTAGCAAGTACTACTTGTGAACTTCAATGATTAGCTGCCAGAAGGAACTATTAAAAACCTTGAGTTAGACTTCGACAACACAACCTATAATGCTATGTATAATGCAACTACTTATGATGCCTTGTCGGAAGAACTTCCGATATTTTCAATCCAATTCGTCAATAGCTGCAATTTTGGGAGATTTTAACAGATTTTTTGTTGTTTTTTGCACTTCCTTCTGTAGTTGAATATATTTACAATAACTTCAATGATCTACGATCATCACCAGAAATGAATCCGTGATATTAAACCAGATAAACCCTTCGAACCCTTCCAAGCTACCAAGCTATCAAATATCTCGGCACAACTATCACCGAATAACCCTTGCGCGTCACCCTTACGATCGAGGGCAAATTTCGCTCCAAAGACGCAGAAATGCGGCCAAACTCACTGAGCACACTGGGGTGGAAGGAAAGCACCCTCGGAAAGGCCCTTCACTCCCTTACGTGCGTGTTAGTGCGTGGCGCTTCCGGTGGCTAATTTAGTGCGGCTGTGTTAGGTTTGGCTTTTTTTCTTCGGTGGAGCCCGTTTCATTTTACAATTTACCACGCGAGACTGAAGGGCCGTTCGGTGGCTCTGTACGTAAGCCCTCCAGACAGACAGCTGCTCCCATTATGGATATCAACAGTACCGTCGGCGAGAGATAGAGAGAAACCATTCCCCCCTTAAATCGTTTGGAACATCTGGACAGATTGCCCTTTTGCGTTGATTTCACCACGATCTGTGACCTAGTGGAGGAGACACGGGCTGCCTTCTGTCATTAGTATCACTCAGATTAAATGGAAATAACTTGTCGGAGGTTTGTCCGAAAAGACCACCAAAGACGGATTGGTAAGACACTCTGTGAAATGTGTGGAAAGTTTAAATTGTCTGTGTTTATGGAGCGATCTTGGGATATAACATAACTTGGATTTAAATCAAATAAAATAGCTTCTCATTCCTCAATTGATTCAAATATTGAACGAAGAATTACTTTCCCTGTTTATTTTCCAATCATGTTTCAACTAAGGCTTCTTCTAATTGAATTCCATTTAATCACAATTAACGATGAAATGTTCACATAACTTTCCCTACGGGAGCTTTTTTTTTCCTTCTCATCCACACTCCTTCCTCGCTGCCCGGACCTGCTCAGAATCCGCGAAGGTGTGTCTACCTTGTTCTGTTCTTCCCGTCGTTCCTGCTGGCAGCAGCATCATCGTCGGATGTTGTTTGTCGTTTTCCCCCGCTGGAAGTGGTTTGTAAACACACTTCTGGCGCAGCGACGCCCAAGAACAGCGCTGCGGTAGTTCGATTTCGGCAGCGCGCTTGAAATATGATCACCAAACCGTGTTTCTTGTGTTGTTGTGCGCTTACAAGAGTACGACGGAGCGCTAGAAGATGTTGCGGCAAACCGAACAACAATTTGCTTTGCTCTTTGCTCCCAAGGCCGTGGGTGCTTGAGAAATGCATTCCCGGGAACTCCCAGCGCGGAGACATCGCCAACGAAATGCGGCTAACGATGCTATTTGTACCTTTTTAAATCGCTTTTTTGTGCTTTTTACTGCAATGGCGTGGCTTCGAGTGAGTGCAGCGTTGTTGTTTATGTTTGCAGAGCGGTACGTTTAAGCATTCTATCTTGACACTAGTTGAGATCGTGACCTTTGTGCTCCACTTTAGAGCGCTTGAAGAACTTTTTTAAGATTGTTTTTTTTAACGACCACCACCAACTCAGTGCAGACAACATATACAGATAAACCAGACATCGTCTGGCTGCGGTCGATGTCTCCACTACGCTCTGAGTCTTATTGGTTACGAAAGACACGCCAATTTCCAAATTAAAATTGAAATATTCTCTTCTCCAAACAATGCACCGGAAAAGGTCGACCTGAGACGCGCGCGTGTGGGTGAAAACGGCATAACATGCAGATCAGAGGATTTTTGAAAACTTACGTCCAATCTCGACCAGCAAACAAACCACGTACGACAGTGGTTTTTTTTGGTTCGTTTCAACGTTAAATGCATCGCTCTCCCCAAAACCGGCGGCCATTCGAAACGGAGGCGCACTCACTTAACTAATCGTATTTTATGAGCCTTGATTGTGGGTTGTATTTCGGGCGACCAAATTAAGCCATTACCGCCGTGAAGTCACCCTCACCCGCCCGGGAGCGCCCGGTATGGTCAGATGACTGGGGACGGACGACGGCTTGAAGTATACCCCCCGGAGGGCCGGCCTGGCCACAATGATGGGGTTCGAATTGCACGGTAATTGAGAGCCTGGATCGTGGAGAGCAAAATTATCGGAAGCCAGCAGTCAGCACGCAACCGCTTAACCTTTGGCCCGTTGTTTGCTGTTTACGCAAGCGACAGGGTCTCGGATAGTACGCGAAGGTAGCGCTGTAATTGAATTATCTGCGTTATCCATCTCCAGGAAGGGGCGAAATCAGCTCAACAGCTTGTAAAGATGCGACGATAGCGTCTGCTAAAAGGGCTCCCAAACAGATCTTCATTAATCACGGCTTCATAACGAGCCGTGAAGGATCGAGCTTCTGACCTGAGCAAACTACGAACGCTCTGTCCCGGCTGGCATTAATCACGACAGTTCATGGGAGGTAGCCAGAGCCATACAGCAGCCACAGCAGCCATCGACAGCCAGTGAATAATCGATGCACAATCGCCCGGCTGTCCAGCTGGTCCCCGCTTATTTGCTTTTACCGGTGTTTTTCTGCTCCTTCCTCTCGCTTGATTGTCACCGCCGCCCGCCGTGGTGTCTTTTTGTCATTAATTTATACCAACATGAAGTAAGCTTGAGTGTGTGTGTGTTTTTTTTCTGAACGCTTTCGGTCCCGAAATCGGAAAAAAGGGATCGTGTAAACATTTTTCATCTTATAACACGCAACATATCTCGGGAAAGGGGCTCGATCGCACGATTTTTAGCAGACAAGGAAGCGATCGCTCACCGATGGGGTGGAAATTTCTTCATGGCGGTCTCACTGGGTCAGTTTCACCCGGTGAAAAAAAGGTTTTGGTAACTCGAACTGATTGGTATCGATTGGTGGTCACAATATGTCATGAGACGATTTAGGAAAAAGATTAAGCTTTTGATTGTTTTTGAATAATTTATGTATGTGTTTGTGTTATTTGATGTTATGAGCTAGTCATTTCACCCATCATAGTTGTTTGTTTATTTCATTCATTTGTTTTACTTTATATTTATAAATTGTAATATATTTTATTTTATTATATTAAAATTTATTTTATATTTTTCGTTACATTACACTTCCTTTCCGTTACGTTTTACATGAGTTTTATGCTTTTGAATCATTTAAATAAGAAACTTATTGGGTTCGTTTTTTCGGTTATGAAGTTATTTTTTAGTTGAAATAAACAAAACAAATATTAAAGATTATAACATTTAAATAATTTTAACATCAATAGTTTTTGGTTGTGATTCTCCTATGTACAAACATTCAATAATCCACAAGTTTACGTTCATGCCGACTCGTTTACTAAATAATACAGCAAAGTATTAAATGGATATATTAAAATTGTAATTAAAATAAAATACCTTTGACATATTTGTAATCATCAAAAGAAATCGCGCAATTGATGTTCCACTATCCACATAATTTACATCTTTTCATACGGTAAATGACGGAAATTATCTCGTACCGTTTGGTTGCATAATATGGTCATGCTCGTGTTAAACCAATCCATAAAGTTAGCACCGAATGCACGCACGCAAACGATCTCCAATCGAACCGGCCAACACCTGCAACGCACTCTCAGCACTCGACATAAATAATCAACTTACACCGTTTTAATGGTCCCGACATCTCAATACCTATCCCGATGCCTCCTGGCGCCCGACACCCGGCCAGATCAGACGACGATAATCACCAGTTGCGGTTGGGCGCGGTGATAAAAACGGTGTTGAAATGATTCGCAACTGCATCGCTAATCACGGTGCATTTGCGGACATGATCGGGGCAAAATAAACCCACCCCCCGGCTCATTAGTGAGCGGCCACACACACATACATACACTGGCAGCTTCCATTAATCGACGTCCGAGTCACGATTCGCCTTCGGGGCGGCCTGACAGCAGCGTTCGGCGCGTTCGGGCAATTGAATTAAATCAAAACCTTCGTCCACCCTCGTCGATTTGTGCTTCGATCGCTTACCGATCGCCAGGAGGCGGGTTTACTTTCATTTGACTTTGAGCCGCCAGGGTGGGCGACAATGTAAGCGGAAAAAAAAGAAACGAACCGTTGGACACTTGTTAGCGCCCGGGAGTATCGATGTTGAGTTCATTTTCTTCCGTCGTATTTATTTACACCGGTCGGTTCAGCAGCGCAGCAGAGAGAAAGATTCCTCTATCTCAGCAGGGCACAACCACACGCACACAAACACAGGGTGCATTTAGAGCGTATCTGCCGCATGCATTCCACCCATCGCTCGGATGCCATTACCATTATTGTGGTTATTAATATTTCTCCTCCCGAGATGAAATGTTTGGAGAGATGATATTTATATTTCTGCATCTTTGTTCTGCGGCTTCACACTGGAGGGGCCACCGTTAGGGAGATACGGATCGTCTCCAGCACTGTGAACCCTCTGGGTCACACTTGCACTGAAAAAATGCTCCCCGTTAGAGAGAAGGAAAACTCGTTTAGCTCCGTGTTCGATTTGTACCGGCTTTTGTGGGTTCTTGTTGCTTTGCGTTGCATGCGGACCTCCCGGATCAGGTTGCGCCGCACGTCGCACTCGGTCTGGAGGTGGTTATCGATTTAAATAATAATGTCCGTAATTATACAAAGTGCTTTTTCGCCGTTAAGTGATCCGATTGATGGCTTCTGTTGTGGATTCGAGTATTTTTCTTTTTAAAATGGTTTAAACGGACACGTGTCTATGAATACTCTGTATGTGTTGTACAAGTGTCATCATTTGACGGGTCAATTCGTCAAAGGTTGATATTCAAATTGGTGAAATGGATTGAAAATTTGTAACGCAGATCAAATCATTGATCATTTCCGTATAGAACAGTCAATTTTTAAGTCAAGATGCTGCTTAATATGTAGTTTGAACGTCGATATATTTTAAGCAATTATTTTAACACTAAGTTCTTAATATTCTTTCCCCAATCCCAAGACCTATGCCGCTTTTAATAAAGTACCAACAAGTACCTTTGTATCTATGAGATTTAATTATCTCTCCTGTAGTTTCCTCTGCCTCCATTTCGTAATATTTATCAATATTTGACTGTTTAAAAACTATGACCCTCTAGAGAAAGAGGGGAAAAAACACTTCTAACCAATTCCCTCTCGAGCGTCAGCATTGGTGTGCATTGTTTATGGCGCTCACTCGGTGTGTCATCCGTGGAATGCCTTCGCCGCAGCTCTGGTATGCAGGCACTGTTCTACATACTGTTCGGTGGGATCGTACTGTTTTGTTGATTTTAACGGTTAGTGCAGTCGTGGAAGACGAATTCGTTCAAACAAGCACGGTGACGGCGTACCGGAAGGTCAAATCTGACTCACGTTCGCCCGTCTGCGGCTAGAATGTGCTCTGTATGTGTGTTGCACGTCGGATAGAAAAAAAACATCTTCCACTGCTCACATGAAAAACATCCTCTAAAGGCAGGAACGCTCGTTTGATTATTTAACTGTTTTCTCTCGGCGATTAAATTCTTCAGAGCGTTTGTTTGCGCTTTTCATCAAAACATCGGCTCGAATGGCGGCAATTTTTTCACTGTAATTCAATTCCGCGCCGCGCTCCGATGACGTTTTGTTGTGGCTTCGTCAAATTTGTTCAGCCAGCGGGACAAAGGCGGGTAAAAAAGCTTCTTAAACTTGGAAGCTTTCCCGTCCGGCTCGGGATTGTGAGGACGCTTTTGTTCGATTAGGCAGTGAGCAGAAACGTCCACAAAGTGTTTAAAGTATCGTTTTGTTAGAAGATTAACATTTGATGAATGGTCATCCGGCCGGTGTTTACCGGCGGGCATGCCCATTTCGAGCATCAATCTTGGGACCTTTTGCGCGGGGGTCGGTAGTTTCACCATTGTTCCCGCCCGTAAGCTCCTGTCATTTGCGTTTCAATTGTGTCACAGGACGCTCCACCCGTTTGACCCACTTTTGTGAAGTTTTTTAACCTCTCAATACTATTCCCGGTACCCGGAACTCTCTAAGCACACACATAAAGAAGGCAAACGTAGGAAACATCTTCTTACGGGAGTGTTTGGGTTTTGAACACCCCAAATGCCGGGGTGCATCATCCACGGCCAGCGAGCGACTCGACGCGATTGTGCGAGGTTCGTCGCTGCCCGTTCGTCGGTTGAAGTCTTTTGATGCCGCAGCTGCACCGCGTCGCGAGGGATGGCCACGGCGTTGATTGAGCGCGTTGTAGGACCGGAACTGTGCGTGATGATGTGATACGAGCGGATAAGATGGGATCTACGTTTCTCGGAATTGGTGGACGATCTTTTGCTCTCGTTTTAAGGTCTTGCTCGATTGATTGGCTCGCTGATCGAACGCGGCCGGTGTCAGAAGATTGATGGGCTTGGTTCTCATTAATTTCGCGGGAGCTGCCGTGCCGTGCAATTTTTCGCTATATATCAATGGATTAATTGGCAGCAGGAGCTTGATATGCGATATTTTCAATGAATATAAAACGATAATTCGTGTTATATTTGATGAAATACGCTACTACAAAAAATACAATACATTTTTTATGAATTGTTTACTACTAATTTTATTTTTATTGCATATTCTACAAGAATCGAAAATATTAAAACAATAGTTTTAAAAATTATTTATAAAAAATATTAAAATATGAAAAGAAAGAGCCGTTTGTGTGAAAATTGAACTAAATTGTTAAAAGATTCCAAACAAATCAAAGAAAATTCACCCTCTTCATTCCCGTAATGTCACTCGCATGTTTGCACGTTCCCGTACGGCATGCCATAAAACGTTTCGACATCCTTTTTCGCGCTGTACAACCGCTGTTCGTCACCAGCGTCTGAGTAATAGGGCTGGAATGTTCTAGGGCCAGCTCCATATCTCGCCTCGCGCGCCTGCTGGGACTGGGACGATGTCCTCCGCGCTTGATTTACACATAATTCTTGACATAAGCGTTGACGAACGAACGGACCGCGACTTCGGCGCACCATTAGCGGTGGGAGATGTCGTAAGCCCCGGGACCGGGTGACTCGTGGCAATCTCTTCCCCCCCCCCCGCCCCTCCCGGAAAGGTAGTTCCGAAAGCAGACCGGACCGGAGCCGCCGGCCCGGCTCGCAACGTAAATGGGCATGTCTGGAACAGACATACTGCGTCCGAGTAGCGTACCCCGGGATTCTCCTGCTCCGTGAACTTTTCTCCTTTAAATTGTGACCATAAATGGGCTAGGAAATAATTGTTTGCCAGCGAGAATGTCACGACTTTGGCGGCAGTGCGGACGGCTTTCCGATAGCTGGCTGGTGGTTTTGCGCTTTGAGGGGTTCGTTTTATGGGTTTTGGGATACAAAAAATCGCTTACTAGCTCACCCGTGCGACATGTCCTTAGTGCGGGTGGCTTTTCCCTGTGGAGGCCAGCGGTGGCAGCCATTATGATTGAGCTAATTATTTTCTAAAAAATACGTCACCGTGCGGGACCGCACAGTGTGCCGCTTTTGCCTAGACAAAATCGTGCCCCTACACACTTTATCTGCCGCGGTTCCATGCTCGGATGCAGCTGCTTCTCCAGTGCGCTCCAGATCTTTGTCCGGACCCGGTCCGGCGGACATGGTGGTGGTGGGGACGGTTTCGATTTTGTTTTACAATAATGACCACATGCGCATGCCCTGCATGTGCAACCGTGGTGGAAACCAAAAATGGAACCGTGCGATTTCCCGTCAGAGGGGAGAGCCTTTTTTTGCCGTTCGACGTACGCCGAACTGTTCGATTTGCGGAGGATGTGGCGGAAGCTCCCGTAGTAGGAAAAGTGTCGTGGGTGTTGTTTGTGAGCCAATTAAACGTTCCTCGTCGGTTTGGAGAGGTCGATTACCATAGCTGGAGCAAGGTTTTGTGGTGGAAGAGAGCTCAATTGAATATGATTCGCTCTAACAAATCATGCATTTGTGACAGCTCATCCCTCATCATTATTGTGAAATAATTTGTATCTTCGGTATAATGATTATTATACGTTAATTGATTTAGATAAAATTCAAATGTTTATGGTTTAACTCTACACTATGAAGTAGGTAGTAAAACATTGACAAACAAAAATAATTAATTGTTTGAACAAATTGAAAATTTGTTTCGCGCGGATTGCATACTTTGCGGCGCAAAACTCATTTAGAGAGATATTGAAGCATATTTTTATTTCCTTTTAGTTCTTCAGGATTTATGTTAAGTTGTGAATTGCGTTCCATTGTTTTCAATTTGAAATACTGTTTTATGTTTTATAACACATTTTATTTACATATTTTAAAACTTTTGAACTTATGTGATACATTTTCTGTGTGCTTTGTAGTCCTAAAATATTTTAATTCCTTGCTAGCGCATAGCTACCGTTTGCAGGCGAATTAAACATTCTCTTCGTACACACTCCTTTTACAACAAACAGCCTTAGCATTCCTGCTGCACGAGCAAGCCAACGTCACTGCAAATTAAAATACTTTACCAATGTTGCAGCATATCTGTAATGCGATCCATTCGCATCCCTGCGTCCTGCTCGAACCGAATGGCCATTTAATCGTACATTTTTATTGCACATTGAATTGCGCCACGATAATTGGAATGCAAGCAACATGTGAAAAATCAACGCCGTGCCGGACAATTGAAGAGCTAGAGAGGGAGTGAATCGTTGGGGGGCAATCGTTGCTGCATGTGAATGTCGCTTACGCAGTGTATTTAAAGCATTCCTTCTCTCGTTTCCTCTCGCGCGTTCTTTGCAGCTGTATCAGATTGTGTTTTTCACGATGCGTGCCGCCATTTCACCGCTGCCGGCGGCCTGGGTGTTGGAAAAATCAATCGACGGCCGGGTGTACGAGCCGTGGCAGTACTTCGCGGCGGACGATACCGAGTGCCGGGAGCGGTTCGGGCAGCCGGCGTATTCGACGAACCATATCTTCAAAACCGACACGGAGGTGATCTGTGCGACGCAGTTTTCCGCGCGCGAACCGCTGGAAAATGGAGAAATCAATTTGTCGCTCATCAGTGGGAGGCCGAGCGATAACAGGTGAGGTTTTGATATATGTTTGGTTAATGTTTTCTACATTTAATGTTATTATTTATTTTTTTTAACAGCGAAAAGATGAATTCCGAGTTGCAGAACTTCACGTTGGCGCGATACGTTCGGATACGCCTGCTGCGTATGCAATCCGCAGAGCATCAGGTGAGTGTGTATGCAACCCGCACAGCATCTACAGCTGGTAACACAAGAACTCGTACAACACCTGTATTCTCGATTGAGATAGAATTTTTTGTAGAATACATATTTTTTAGATGTATGTTGTAATTATCAAGAAATATTTTAATTGCATCTTTCTTCTCACTTTCAGCGAAGTTTTTACACGATTCGATCGCTGCGTATCGGTGGGCGATGCTTCTGCTCCGGCCATGCTGCGAAGTGTAAAACAAACGACAACAATAACATCGACAACGAACCGCAGTGCGAGTGTGTGCACAATACATGCGGAACGCACTGCGATCGATGTTGTCCACTGTACAACCAACGCCCGTACCGCATCGGAACGCCAACGGCGGCGAATAAATGCGAAAAGTGTGAGGTTAGTACTTGCGCGTTGGGATATAAAGTTTAAAACTCCAAGTTCTAAACTGTTTCATCGCTTTTCAGTGCCATGGACACGCCAAGACCTGCGTCTACGACAAGCTGGTAGACGAGCAGCATCGCAGCTTAAGCATCCGGGGCAAGATGAGCGGAGGTGGTGTGTGTCAGAACTGTTCCCAGTTCACCACCGGCATCAACTGTGAGCAGTGTCTTCCGGGCTACTATCGGCCATCCGATCGGCTACCGAACCATCCGGAACCGTGCCTTCCGTGCAACTGTACCGCAACCGGCACCGCGGGTGGATGCAATCCCATCGGAGGAGTGTGCCACTGCCGGGAAGGATTCACCGGACCGAGCTGCACCGAATGCTTACCGGGCCACACCGGCGATAAGTGTAGCCGGTGCGACTGTGACGCTCGTGGGACGCTTTCCGGCCGGGAATGTGATGAAATGTGCAGCTGTAAGGCACACGTCGAGGGGGAGCGATGTGATCGATGTTCGAAAGGGTACTTTGCGCTGGACGAAGCCCACCCGGATGGATGTCTGAAGTGCTACTGCTCCGGCGTTGGGACGAGTTGCTCCGTGGCGCAGGTCGAGACGAGCAGCTACGCAACGATGCAGGGCTGGACGGTGACGAATCTGGCGATGAGCGAACAGATCGTTCCGACAAAGGACAACGAAACGGGGCACTTGGTGTTTGGGATGTTTGAAATGCCCGAAACGGAGTCGGTGTACTGGAAGGCGCCGAAGGGGTATCTCGGGAATCTGCTGCGCAGTTACGGATCCCGGTTGAGCTTCAAAATGCTCTGGATTACGGTGCGCGGAGATACGAGCGGGAAGCCAACGGTAGGGCCGAGCCTCGTGCTGGTGGGACGAAACGGAATGAAGATAGCGTACGGGGAGGAGAGTTATGATGAGGTTGGTGGAGCGACGATAGACGTTCCTTTGAAGGAGGACAACTGGTACCATGTTCCGAGGACGGTAAAAGACATCATCACGAGATTGCGACGGACGGAGTATCATGGGGATCCTGTGACGCGATCTCAGTTTATGGCAGTACTTACAGACGTAGAGTCTGTCCTTATCCGGGGCACCTATCACACCGACCAGGTGGAAAGTGTTCTAGAGGAGGCACAGCTGTACGGTGGGTCGCACTCCTCCGTTACATCTTCCTCTACCAGTAACAGGCTCATCGAGCTATGCGACTGTCCGGAAGGTTATAGGGGCACGTCCTGTGAGGAGTGTGCGTTTGGATATGTGCGGATCTACGAGACGAGTGTCACCCACGAACGGGTTGGTCGTTGCATTCCGTGCTCGATGTGTAATGGACATGCGGCCAGTTGCGATCTCGAGACGGGCGAGTGTGGCAGCTGCCTGCACAACACCGTCGGAACGAACTGTGAGCGATGTCTGCCCGGGTACTACGGTAATGCGACCATCGGACGGATGGACGATTGTCGACGGTGTGCCTGTCCGTTGGAGGTGGCGAGCAATAACTTCTCACCCAACTGTCAGTCCCGAGGTGGAAGTTCCGGCGATTCAACGGAGTACGTTTGCACGCAGTGTCCGGATGGGTACACGGGTGATCACTGTGAGCTGTAAGTAGTGTGGTGGGACCGGTGATGTTAGACATATGTATTGATGGGCTACTTTCTCCAGGTGTGATGATGGATACTATGGAGAACCCACGGTGGTTGGCGGACAGTGTCTACCTTGTCCGTGCCACGGAGGACCCTGCAACGGGCAGACAGGCGAGTGTATCGAGTGTTTGTAAGTATCTGGTGCATTTCCTTCACCTCGAATGAAACGGACGTTTGAGATATTATAATTTTAGATATAGAGCAACTAATAAATAATCGATCAGTGGATTAATCTTTGGAAAGCTTCTAATTATTAGCACCCGCCAAGACTTAGCAACCATTGACTAACAAACTATTGTCAATTCAAGTCAGTCAAGTCTTCCACCATCTAGTAGCCAACGCAATCAACATATTCTTCAATCTCTCCTTTTCTATTCGCTTTCTCAGAGGCAACACTGAAGGCTGGCGCTGCGAACGCTGCAAGACCGGCTACTGGGGCGTCCCGGACGACGGTTGCGAGCCGTGCAGCTGCTCCGAGCTCGGTGCGCTCGAGAACAACGTGTGCGACGTGACGACGGGCCAGTGCATCTGCAAGCCGCGCTACGGTGGTCGACGGTGTGACGAGTGTGATGTAAGTAGCCGCCCCCGTGAGAATCGTCCCCGGCTGTTCGGAATACTTTAGCATTCGCTTCTCCTCCGGTGTTGCGCAGGTGGGCTATGGAAATCTGGATCTTGATTGTCCAGCTTGTGCGTGTCATGTGAACGGTTCGACCGGTGCACTGTGCAACGTTGTCAGTGGGCAGTGCGAGTGTCAGGACGGTGCAGCGGGCATCCATTGCGATCACTGCCAGGAAGGGTACTTCGGTCTGTCGGAGGAGCAGCCGGATGCGTGCGAAGGTAAGTGGGCATTACTTCAGACCGATGTCGAGCGATGTGCACAGCGTGACAAATTAGCACTGCGCCGGGTGGCTGGAGCAGAGCGCAACGAATTCGTACCCAAACAGCGATCGATATCTTCGGAACGACTCAATATGTGCCGTCTGCTGCAGGCGGGCGCGGGTCGACTTTCTTGGGGCGCACTAATCGAATGTTCCGCTGCTGTCGATAGTCATCAGCGATAGTAACGATTAAATGAACCTCCCTACGTACGAAAAACGAAACGATATTCTCCCCCTGCTCAAGAACTGGTGCACAGGCATGGCTTATAGGGGGGGTATAAACGCGTTCGCATACTTGATGGCGCCATCAAACGTGAGACGGGGTGTACATGCACGGAGCTGAAGTCACGGCGGTGAGATTAATTTTATTGTTATCGTTATTACCTTTTACGTAGATTACAATTTATTGATTATGAAGTTATTAAATCGAACCCATCGGATGTAGGATAGAATGGGCTTCTGGGTGAGGAGCCGTGTAAGAGGAAGGTTTAATGATTGCATGCTTCTTTCTTTCGCATACCGTTGATCGGTATGAAGAAGGAGAGAGTATATTGGAATTTGTTGCAATGAAGTATTCATAGGATGTTCGCTAAAACCAAATATATCTTTCTCAGAAGAATTTGTACGAGAAATAAAGTGGATGTATAACATCAGGGTCGTATGGTTCTGTGCGCTAGCGCAACGTCTTATATACCACAGGTTGTGGGTTTCGAATCTGTCAGAAATGACAGGTCTGGACCTAGTCGAGGTTGTTGAGCCAAAGAATAAGAAGGGAGCATCAATGTTCCAATTCAAGGTCATGCAATATTTGATATGGATTGTTTTCTTCATCTTCACGTCTTCAATCATCAAATTTTCAAACTTTGTCCAAACATTTTATCCAAAACAACACTTCATCTGGATTCAGCAAGTATTTTTATACATGTTTATGAGGATGATAACAACGAATAACACCAATAAATCAATCAAGCAGATCGATTTGCCATAAAACCCGCCATAAAGCAGTCCGAGGCCCATATTTTGCCTGGTCTCAGAGACAGCAAGAACTGCATTTGGTACAATTTTACACCCGATCTTCACCAGCACCAACCAAAGCGTGCTTAACATGCGGTCTGCTGACTGCAATACAAAAAAACTGCATCCAAAATGTGTTCCCAAGTGTGCGTAAATGAAGCTCGTAAACCGTTTCGAACCGGGCAGAATGCACCCAACAGTTTTTCTTTGCGCTCGAAAGTACCGCGCGTTAAAGTAAACAAACGCAAAACACCAGAACGGGTTTTGCACACGAAAAGCCATAAAATTGGCTGATTGATCGATGAGGTGGTTATTTTCGGTGCATGCAAAGCAGGGGATACTTTTTTTTGTTGCAAGCGCCAGCGTGACTCGGTACGCTTCTCGGCGTTGCAGTGGCCGAGTTAATTAAAAAGTTTTACTTCGATCGTCAACTTTTTTGTGTGATTTCTGTTGCGCGGTCGCGTTGTGGCGGAATGTGCTCGAAAGGCGGCAAAGCTTGCCGGGTATAGAAGTGACCGATGAAATGGAACCGGTTGTAATGAGTTCCGACGAGGCAGAGATCAACGTTATCCCCGTCGCGTTATCGCGAGTGATCGTCAGATTCGTATGCTCTTTTTTGCGCCAGGAGGAACGTCCCAGACGACAATGTAGACTCTTCGCAGTCGTCGTTTTTTAGCTTCGTGCCTCATTTCATCATCAGCTCCATACAGCACCGTTTGGGACAAATAATTCACGGCCAAAGAGGTCTTGTTGACTTTTGTTTTTTCGTCAGTGAACTCCGCACAGTCGCCGAATGTCAACACGCCGCGGAAGGCAAACAGCTTCCGCAAATAAAACGCCCAATGTCCGAATCGATCCGGGCGGCATTTTTCGATTGATTTCTCCACCCACCGGCACTGGGACGATGGGAGACGACACAGCGAGGAAGCTGTGTTGTTGTTGATCGTCGAGCGTTGGAAAAAGTGTGTGCGCGTTCCGGGACAACTGCTGGTGGCAATTTGCCGCCTCGCGTCGTGTGTGGTCAAACGTGTGCTTGAAGGGACGCAACATCGAGGGACGCTCGGGAGGCGCGCATTGATTGGAGGAGCAAGGAGGCGTGCTGTAAGTGAAGTGGTTTGGAGGTCGCGCCTAGTCGCGCCGTCATCGTGTGATGAGTAATTTGCTCCTCCGTCCGACGCAGACCGCTTGGGCATGGCGATGTGCGGGCCTAGACGGCCGTGCCCGCCGCGGTGGTCGTTTCGCCCGGATGCGGTCACTTATCGTGGCGAAGAAAATCGATCGATTCGATCGTTGGGCGATGAGATTCAAGGAGAGAACAGGCAAGTGGCGCGCGGGAATACCCTGACGCAGCTGATTTTTGTTGTGCCGTTGTTGTTGCTGATGCTGCTGCCGATGCAGCCGTATCTCGATTAACCGCTGGAACCGCCGGCGTTGGGTGGAAAATGACGAGGAAAGCACGAGAAGCGCGTCCCACTGGGCGCGGCGAAGGAAGAGTTTATAAAATGTACAACTTTATCATCATCATCCTGGCGTGTACTGGCGCGACTCTTACGCACAGGCCGGTACAGATTTATGCTTCACCTCCGCCATTGATATGAAAATTAATAATAAATCAATTAGAAACTAATGACTTAGCGGATTTCTTTTATTATTGAATAAAATTAATAAATGCGCTGCCGGCCGGCTTCCCCATGCGACCAAGACCGGTCTTGGGACGCTGGAGATGCCCGAGCGCTTCTTCAACTGCCCCAAAAACAGGAACCGTTTTCCATTTTGGCAATTTGGATGTAAAATAGAAAAAAAACCCGGTTGTTTCACCACAAATGAGCTATAAAGATGCATTTTATTATCCACCGACGAGGCTTGATTAAAACCGCTTTTTTTGCTCCTCCAAATCAGCTTGTCAGTCAGATCGTTTCCCGCTCTGCTCGTGTTGTAATCTTGGACGGCTTAGTTGGAAAAAATGCCCCACATCCGAGAGGTCGATCGCACTTGAGCAAAAGATGCATCTGGAACCGTTCCACGGCGTGCTTTCCGACGATCGTGTTCAATCTATTCATCACTCGAGAGAAGAAAGGGCGGCCGATCGGCTGGCACTGCTGCACTGGCGCAGGCAGCTCGACTTCAAAGTAGATAAATCAATGCCGGACCATCGATCGGGTGGTGTGTTGAGGTTGTTGTTTTTCTTTTACTTTCCTTCCACGCGCGGTAATGTGGCCATCATGGTGATGAAGTATGCGGTGTTGCCTACGATAAAACACCGTTTCGCGAACGATGGCGAAGGTGCCGGTGCTGTATCACGTGGTACGCAAGCGCCAGTGAGCAACTCGTGTGTGGAGGTTTTGATGGGATTGATTGCGGAATGGAATTGATTTTTTCTCATATAGATCTAGACATTTTCTTGGATAGAGAATACAACATAAATGTATGATGGGGTTATTTTTCAGGAAAGTTTTGCATCTTGAAGACTTATCTCCATATAGTACAACATTTGTGTCTCTGATCCTATTTCCTATTTCCTATTACCTAGATCCTATCTTATCGATGCCACCACTTATTCCTTTTTAACATTTTTAAGCTCAACTCAATATCAGAGTAATATTATCGATTCCAATACTTCCGTCCTTCTCAAACTTGTGTTGGGATAAAAGGTGGGCCTTCAAACAACTGCAAGATCAAATGGAAAGAATCTTGAAGTTCCTCGAAAATCAATAAGCAAGGTTACTTCAAACAAATTCTTTAAAAAACACTAAAACCAACACAAACTACCAACACAAACTCCCAGGACCGACCACCAATTTCCTATTTGATCCTCCACCCCCATTTGAAAAGGTTGAAGGAAGTATAACATTCAAAAGAAACCAGTTTTTGGTGCCGATCGGTATTGTTTTCGATTTGTATTGTTCGTCATGCAAAATTTGAATGTTTCTTACAACGTGAATCGTGAGGTGTTCGGAGGTTTTAGTTTTTGCATCATTTCTTCACACTGCGGCCAACCCTTTAATCTAGACGCAAACATGGCAACGCTGGAAGTCTTTCTTCAAACGTCAAAGAAACAAAAATATAGACGCTGCAAGAAGAGGTTGTTGGTTAAAAACTAGATCTAAAGTTTGAATGTCTTTAAATTCCAATGTTGCTACTTGTCTCTTGTCTTGTCAAGACTTGTCTCTCCATGTGCCAATTCTATGAAAACAGTACACAACATTTGTATCCTTTAGTTATCTTCTCTTTTTAGTCTAGTTTAGTTGTACTCAATACGTTCGATTGAGTTTTTATTGTACAATTGTTCAATAGAACTTGGTAGTCACTGTTTATAATGATTTTGGTATGTTCTTCTTGATCTTGGTTGGCTCCTAGGTTAGGGAAGTTTTAATAGTGGTTCAGTGGCACCATCAAGTACAATTTGTACACGTTCTACCAGTCACATTTTCGTATAATTGCCTTGAAGCAATTGTGCTCCACATTATTTACCAATTCGTGACTCCGGTGGAACCATCTACCAGCGAACCGGGCGTGACAGTTTAACTCAATCTCCGGCACACGTCATATTTTCGCATTCCACCCAACCCAAAGCGGACGCCTGTACTCCACTTTCTCCTTCACGACGCGCACCTCCTCACCAGTCTAGGAGCATCCGACTTCAACATCATCATCATCACCTGTGGCCGCTTCCCGCCAGCCAGCCGCGATGCAATTGCACCTTACGCGAGCAACCGGCAACCGAGCACGAGCCAATGTCGCGCCCGGGCCGGCCCGATACATTCCGAATGGTAATTTATGTGCGTTGCGCACGGGGAAGGCTGCACGCGGATCACAGAATTGTGCGCAGCCTGTTGGTGCGCCCGCGGGTCTGTCAACACGACACGGTCGCGATCAGAATTCCCGGCGTGCGCACCAAGCTGGCCCTTCCTTCGGCTCCGACGTCTTCCCCAGCGCCTAGCCAGTGAATCCGTTATGAAATTGCACATTAAAATGCAATAAAACAAAACCGGAGTGCGTCCAGGGCGGAGCGGGCGGCTTGCACGTGCAGCAAAAGAAAAACCACCAACAGGCGTCGTCGTCGTCGTCGTCGTCGTCGTGAGGCTAGGGGAAGAAATGGGATTAATCGCATCATCAGACAAATTGGAGCCGAGCAGGAGGAGGTTCGTCGCACACCTCGCAACTTGCGCGGTACGGTGGGCCACCGTTGTGGTGATAATTTCCGCGATTTTCCACGATCACCCGTGACAGTTTGTTTTATGGCACTTTTAGCGTTATTTATTTCGCTTGCGAGAGTTAGAGCTTTCTTTCGATTTTTTATTCTCACCCCTTTCGCTTACTCTCTCTCTCTCTCTCTCTCTCTCTCTCTTTCTCTGCCTCTAGTTTGTAAAGGATGAAGGTGTGTTGAGCGCATCAAGATGCAACACGCGGGGTTAGGGCTTTTATTCGAAACCACCTGCAAAACAACGTGTCAATCGCTCCGTGAGCAGAGATTGTCGATCGATTAGTGAGAAACGGCTTTCGTGTGACGGCGGTAGGTCTTTCTTCACACACACACACAGTGAGATGCAAAGCACCCTAAGACAAAATCTCTCCCTTGTCTTTCGGAACAAGAGGGCCTCCGCCGGGTCCCGTTCGGTCCCTCGAGAGTGAAACATTCTTGACCTGTCCTGGTCGTTCGGTTGATGGAAATCGTGAGTCGATTGAATTTGTTTCCCCGGGTTTTTTTTGTGCTCTCTCTATCCTGCGAGCTTACCCAGCTGCATTTTCGCCGTGACCCCCGCGTGTTGCAGCTGGAGCAGGATCGTGCCCATCGTATTATCGGTCCCCGGGCGAGCGATCCGAGCCGAAGATAAATGGGCTTTTTTGTTGTTATTTGGTCCGCCTCGCCATTAGAGCGCCAAGAGCGGCCGTTCGGGTGGCGTGTTGTACTAATTGATTTATTCCGTTACCGGGGTCGGCCTCACTGGGGGCCTCCCCCGGCCCGGATTAGATACAGGTCGTTACGGGGTGCTGAAAAAATAATCTCTCCGCTTTTTCCCCTCTCTCTTTCTTTATTCTTTTGATTGAGATATGCGTTTGAGTGAGAGCTGCGTCTGAGTGATGCCGAGCCCTTTCGAAATTTCCACTTCTGTTCCACCTTCAAATGTATGCTGTAGTTGGAGTATGTTAAGCTGTACAAATATTACGTTTAAATTAATTTAGCACTGCGCGTTCGCCTCTAGCCTAATCCAAATTAGATTATGCTCGTGTGGGCCATTTAAAGCAGGGGATTAAACCACCACCCCAATCCCACACCAACGAATGACGAATGATGGTCGCATTGGCAAACCGGCAACAAATGGTACGCCGTAAAGTTTGATCAGCGATTCAATAACTCACCGCACGGGGTCGCCTCCTGAGCGATCGTTTCCGACCGTTGATTAGACGTTTATGAATGAATCCCGCACGACGCGTTTCGCGCTGCAAAACGCACGCGCGCTGCTGCTGATCATTTCACATGATTTCTGGAGCTTTATGGCACGAATAAATCACCCGCGCGTACCTGTTGTCCTGGCGGGTACAAAACGCTTTCCTCCGCTTCTAATCGAACCGCCGGGTGAAATGGCCACCCCACCCCTCCCAGTGGGGTGCACGGTCACGACGAAGAAAGGCTCGCCGATCGCGGCACTCGCGCTTCTCGCGAGGTAATAAAAGCTTAGGAAGCGTATTTCACTGCTCTCGTAGCGGATCGGATCGACTCGTTCCTCGGAGGGGTTGGCCCGGACGGTTGGATAAATCATGTGCAACTCGTTTCAACCTGCGGGACGCACCGTGCGCGATGGAAGCTGGGCAGGAGGGTCGTCACGGAGCGCGCCGGAGTTCGATTGGGAGAGCCGTGGAGCTTTATGTTGTTTTTTTTTGTGGATCCAGCCTGGTGCATGTTGGCGATCGTTCCTTGTGGGATCGTTCCATGCAACGGATGGAATAATTGTGTCAGTAAGCCGGTTGGAACCGGTTGGGACGTGCAAGTGTACAGAGTTGTTCGTTCATAAGGGAGTTGAGTGCAGCCCAATTTATAATATTTTATATATATTTACACTTAAATTGTTCAAATATAATTGTTCTTGATCGATCCTAGCTGCGTCTCCTGCTAGCTTCCAAATTTTTATAGCATTCTCCAATTTTTGATATTTTTAAAGGTCCTTTTAACAAATTTTGAAAAGCGTGTTACGATCCTATACCTTGCGAATTGATTTCCAAACTTACAATAACAATCCCAATCTAATAACGATGCGAGTATTGCTTATAATGTCTCTTGAGATACTGTTCTTATTTCTGCCCTAATTTTGACAAAAAAAACAGGGTGTGAATTACAAAACGTCAACTGCAAGGTGTAAACCATTTGTCACAACCGAAACTAAGAGTTTTTTCATGTGTATTTGTATTTTCAATGTTTTTTTTTTCAATTTGTACGCTTTTTTCTGTTTTCTATAGAAGTTCCCGATGGTGTACATTATCTTCAAATTTTATGGTGTATGGTGTACATTATCTTCAATCGTTAAAAAGATTCATTTTCCGTAAAATTTTATAAAATAAAACAAAAATTCAATGCTCTTTTTTGTTCAATATCAAAATGGTATTTCTTTGCTCATACAGATCGATAGTATGTCATAAAAATACCAACTGCAACAAGAAGAACTAAAAAAAATCTTAAATCCAGTAAAGCATCTTAAGAGAGGAGGTTAGAGAAAACCCTAATATGTTTGAACTAGAATATCTTAAAACAAGAATAAAGAAGGATAACTAGAAACAAGAAAAAAATAGATTCAAATGCTAAACCGTGCAAATTTTGG